>BSBK01012126.1:0-220000 GCA_027943335.1 Chamaecyparis obtusa | reverse complement strand
ATTTGGGTGACAGGTGCTTTGTGTGGGCCAAGCCTGTAGAACACTTTGTGGCATTTCCAGAATGGGGTTATAATAGCCAATCAAGTCAACGGGCGACGACTTATGGTCTTCAGAAGTTGGGTCACCTGAAATGGCGGAAAATAATTTTTCTTCAAAATTTCTGTTTAGGTTTCAAAACTCATTTTGAGCCGGCTTTGATGTAATAAATTGTAAAATAAAATAATTCTAAGTTTTGGTTGGCCCTAAGGGCTAAATTTCTAGAACCTTCTCGAGCGATGGAAATTGCCTATATAAAGAAGGCCCGTAGTGTTGTCTAGGGCAGTTCTGGGTAGTAGATCTGGGTATTGATTCGAGACTTTGTCCTATAGAATATTGTAAGGGAATGCCCATGTGGCTTTGCATATTGTAATTCTGAAAGTTTGAAATTCCACATTTGTGGAGATAATAAGAAGCCAATTTTCTGTTCTTGCATATTATTGTTGTTGTTTCTCTATTTCTGTTGTGTTTGTGGTA
This sequence comes from Chamaecyparis obtusa, assembly GCA_027943335.1. NCBI lineage: Eukaryota > Viridiplantae > Streptophyta > Pinopsida > Cupressales > Cupressaceae > Chamaecyparis > Chamaecyparis obtusa. The sequence continues at coordinate 219,487 of BSBK01012126.1, read as the reverse complement.
TTAAGGGGAGCACCCCTTCATTAAGTGGTATCGGAGTAGGAGTTCTTGAGTGTGTAAATAGATCACCGACTGTGAGGTAGTTTGCACTAGGACCATGGTTAGGGTTTCAGCGCGCATCACGAAAATGCCTCCACGAAGAGAACGTGGCGGAAGAGCTGGTGCTGTGACACCTGAGGTTAGAGAGCTGCAGAGACAAGTACAAGCATTGCAAGAAGATATTTGTAGAGGAATGAATCTTAATGTCAAAGATGAAAGCGAGGATGAAGCCGAAGAAGAATATCAAGAAGGAGAAGCTGAAATTGTGAACCAAGAGAAAGAAAGACTTTTTCGGGCAATTTCCAAGATTGGGAAAAGACCTAAGATTGAGGTTTCTACATTTTCTAGAAATCTTAACCCAGAGGAATTGATCGACTGGATCAATGAATGTGAGAAATATTTTGAGTATGAAGATGTTGAGGATCCTGATAGGGTCAAATTTGCGAAGGCCAGATTGAAAGGTCATGCGAAGATCTGGTGGCAAGAAATTCAATTGGAGTGAAATAGAAGAGGGAAAGATAAAATCACAAGATGGGATCGGATGGTGGATAAATTGAAGTGACAGTTCATTCTTGTTGATTATGAGCTTGACCTACTAAAGAAAATGCAAAGTTTGAAGCAAGCAGGAAGATCTGTTCAGGAGTATATAGAGGAGTTCTATCGACTCCTCATCAGAACAGGCCATGTAGAAGCTGATAAGGAGAAAGTTTCCTGATACCTTAATGGGTTAAGGCCAAGCATTTAGGAGGAGTTGAATCTAGTTCGAATGAACAGTATTGAGGAGGCATACTAGTTTTCCCTAAAAGTAGAAGAAAAGTTGAACAAGAAGTTTGAGAGCAGACAAAATGGAAGAGGTCGTAGTGGAAGATCTGGTGGATGGTCATATGGTGGCCGAAATGAAGATCCAAAAAAGAAGGATGAGGCCAGTAGTGGTCAGAATCAAAGAGGAAATAATTCCAATCATTTCCAGGATCAGAGTAATAGAGATCAGAGAGGAAGAGGAAGAGGACAAGGATCTGGAAGAGGAGGCTTCCGTGGAACATGTTTTCACTGTGGAGAAGAAGGTCATAGGGCATTTGAATGTCCTCAGCGCCAAGGTAGAACAGACAGGAGAAATGAAGGCCAGGCCAGAGTTGCACATGTAGATGAAGATGCTAGATCATCAAATTCTGAAGATGCTGAAAGAGGAGAAACGCTAATTAACAGAAGAGTCTTGCTGAGTGGTGAGAATGAACCTGAACAAAGGAGGAGCCTATTTCACACTAGATGCAAGTGTGAGGGTAAATGTTGTGATGTGATTATCAATAGTGGAAGCACTGACAATTTGGTGTCAGAAGACATGGTGAAAAAGTTGAATCTCAAGAGATAGAAACACCCACATCCATATATGATTGCCTGGGTGCAGGATGACCACAAGGTCATGGTTAGTCAACAATGCCTCGTGAAGTTCAAGATCGGCGGGTTCCAAGATGAGGTACTATGTGATATAATATCTATGGATATATGTCATATGTTGTTGGGTAGACCGTGGCAGTTTGACAGATGTGTTGTACATGATGGTCGTGCGAATACCTATTCCCTAACAAAGGATGGAGTGTGACATAAGCTAAATCCATTGAAGGAGACCAAAGAAAAGGTATGTAGTAATGCAATAATAACTTTTGTTGATGGAAGAAAATTCCTAGATGGTATGAGGCATGAGCATGTGTGTTTTGCTTTAATTCCAAAAGTTGGTAAAGAAGAAGTAGAGGATGTACCTGTAGAGGTTGTAGATTTGTTGAATGAGTTTCAGGATATTGTATCTGATAATGTACCTGATGGATTACCACTGGTAAAGAAGATCAGTCATCAGATGGATTTGATTCTAGGAGCCAGTTTGCCAAACAAGGCAGCACATAGAATGACACCAGTAGAAAGTGAAGAGTTGAACAGATAAGTACATGAGTTATTGCAGAAGGGGTTCATTCGAGAGAGTCTAAGTCCCTATGCTGTACCAGCGGTATTAGCACCAAAGAAGAATGGAGAGTGGAGGATGTGTACAGATTCCAGAGCAATAAACAAGATCACAATCAAGTATAGGTTTCTATTGCCACGAATGGATGATATTATGGATTGTTTGAGTGGGGCTGTGTATTTCTCAAAGATAGATCTGAAGAGTGGATATCACCAGATTCAGATCAGAGAAGGAGATGAATGGAAGACTACCTTCAAGACAAAGGAAGGACTGTATGAGTGGTTAGTCATGCCTTTTGGGCTAACCAATGCACCGAGCACTTTCATGCGGCTCATGAACGAGGTCCTGAAAGAATTTTTGGGTAAGTTTGTCATTGTTTACCTAGATGATATTTTGATTTTTAGCAAGACATTGGAGGAACATATGATGCATATTCATATGGTGTTTGAGAAGTTGAGAGATGAGAAATTATTGATTAATTTGAAGAAGTGCAGTTTTGTGAAGAAAGAGTTAGTGTATTTGGGATTTGTCGTTTCAGCAGAAGGTCTAAAAATAGACCCAGAGAAGGTACAAGCTATCCTTGAATGGCCTATTCCAAGGAGTGCTACTGAGGTAACATCTTTTCATGGTTTGGCTAGCTTTTACAGAAATTTTATCAGAAATTTTAGCAGTATTTGTGGACCCTTGACTAAAACAATGAGAGGGGATAGAAAAGAGTTTAAGTGGACTAATGGGGCAGAAAAGAGTTTTCAATTGTTGAAACAAAAAGTTACAGAACAACCTGTTTTAGCACTTCCAGATTTTAATAAGGTGTTTCAAGTAGATTGTGATGCTAGTGGTACTGCAATAGGAGCTGTTATGAGCCAAGAAGGTAAACCTGTTGCTTATTTCAGTGAGAAGTTAAATGATGCCAAGAGAAAATATTCTATCTATGATCAGGAATTTTATGCTATAGTTCAGGCATTAAAGAAGTGGAGACATTATCTGCTTCCTAAGGTGTTTGTTTTGTATACTGATCATCAAGCGTTGCAATATTTGAATAGTCAAGGAAAGTTGAATCAGAAACATTTGAAATGGGTTGAGTTTTTGCAGAGTTATACATTTGTTTTGAAACACAGGAGTGGAAAGTCTAATAGGTTTGAAGATGCTCTTAGCAGAAGGAAACTATTGCTGACAGAGATGCAGATTGAAGTGGTTGGGTTCAAGGAACTCAAGAATTTGTATCCAGAGGATCCTGATTTTGGTGAAGCTTGGAAAGCTTGTACAGAACCTGTTACTCTAGACAGGAGGAAATGGCTAGATTTTATCATCCAAGATGATATGCTATTCAAAGGGAGTTAGTTGTGCATTCCACAGAGTTCTATGAGGGAGAATCTCATCAAGGAGAAGCATAGTGGAGGATTGGCTGGACATTTTGGTCATGATAAAACCCTTGCTTTGGTTGGTGAGAATTATTATTGGCCATAATTGCAGCAAGATGTGAAGAAGTTTGTACAGAGTTGCAGAGTATGTCAGATGGAGAAAGGAGTGAAGCAAAATATAGGGTTGTATTAGCCATTACCTGTACCAGAGAAGCCTTGGGAGGATATCAGTATGGACTTTGTTCTTGGTTTACCGAGGACACAGCGGGGACATGATTCAATTTTTGTAGTAGTTGACAGATTTTTGAAGATGGCACATTTCATTCCCTGCAAGAAGACTAATGATGTTGTTCATGTAGCAGAATTGTTTTCCAGAGAAGTGGTGAGACTACATGGTTTGCCAAAGACCATAGTTTCAGATCGAGATACTAAGTTTGTTGGATATTTCTGGCAGACATTGTGGAAGAAGTTGAAGATGGATTTGAAGTTCAGTTCATCACATCATCCATAGACTGATGGATAGACAGAGGTGGTGAATAGAAGTTTGGGAAATCTGCTGAGGTGTTTGGTTGGAGATAAGCCAACAGGATGGGATTTGATTTTACCACAGGCAGAATTTGCATATAATAATTCTATCAACAGGAGCACTGGTAAATCACCATTCCAAATTGTATATGGAAGTAGTCCAAGAAATGCATCTGAGTTGAGAAAGATAGATAAAGGAGAAATAAGTAGTGCTGAAGCTGAGGATTTTTTAGAACATTTGAAGAACATCCATGAGGAGGTGAGGAAGCATATTACTAAGATGAATGTGCAGTATAAGACTAAGGTAGATGAGAAAATGAGGCATAAAGAATTTTAGGTTGGGGATGAAACCATGGTTCATTTGCGGAAGGAGCGATTTCTAGTTGGTACATATAACAAGCTAAAAATGAAGAAGTTTGGGCCATGTAAGATACTGAAGAAGCATGATTCAGGAAATGCATATGAGGTAGGATTGCCTACTGAGCTGAATATTTCACCAGTGTTTAACATTTCAGATTTGACAAAGTATCATGAAGGAGGTGTTGAAGATGAGGTTGCAACAACACAGTGGAGTATTCCAGCAACCAGTTCAGATATCAAAGAGATTGAAGACATACTGGACAGTCATGTTGGTAGAAGCACAATGAACAGGACATATGAAGAGTATTTGGTCAAATAGAAAGGACGACCTGTTGAAGATTCATCATGGCTAACAAAGGAGGAGGTTAACCATCTTGGTTTTCCTCTACACACCTGAGTCGTGACAGGGTCACTTCTCAAATTACCCCAAGTGTCTGATGCAGGAGCATCCTGGGTGTAAGAGTAATCTTGCATCACCCAAAAATATTTATGTTTTTGTATTCAATAAGGGCTATCTTGTGCAGAGTTGCTATTTATGGAAACTTGCTATTTTTATTAAGTTGGTCTTACAATCTTGAAATGTCTGATTTTACATATGGAGGTTCATCTCAGTCATATCAGCCTGCCAGCAAAGTTTCATGGCTAGATCAGGTGTAGTTTTGAAGATATTGAAGATTTTCGGTATTGGCAGCAAGGTATAGAAACTTCAAACTTAGTTTTGAAGGCTTTAGAGGCCTCGGATGAAGTTGAAAATTCGGGTGACGGGTGCCTTTTTTGGGTTAAGCCTATAGAGCACTTCGTGGCATTTCCAGAATGGGGTCATAATAGCCAATCGGGTCAACGGGTGATGACTTATGGTCTTCGGAAGTTGGGTCACCTGAAATGGCAGAAAATAATTTTTCTTCAAAATTTATGTTTGGGTTTCAAAACTCATTTTGAGCCGATTTTGATGTAATAAATTGTAAAATAAAATAATTCTAAGTTTGGTCGGCCCTAAGGGCTAAATTTCTAGAACCTTCTCGGGCGGTGGAAACTGCCTATATAAAGAAGGCCAGTAGTGTTGTCTAGGGCAGTTCTGGGTAGTAGATCTGGGTATTGATTCGAGGCTTTGTCCTACAGAATATTGTAAGGGAATGCCCATGTGGCTCTGCATATTGTAATTCTGAAAGTTTGAAATTCCACATTTGTGGAGATAATAAGAAGCCAATTTTTTGTTCTTGCATATTATTGTTGTTGTTTCTCTATTTCTGTTATGTGTTTGTGGTATTAAGGGGAGCACCCTTCATCAAAAAATATAGAGAAGAAGTTGAGAAATTTTTTTTTCCCATAGACTATGCATAGAGCCTTTTTTGAAGGTTTCAAAATCTGAGACAAAATTTATCTAGTGCACACAATTATACAGTGAGTTTTATAAGTTGTCAATCTATGTAGAGCATCAAGAAACTAATGAGAAAATAGATTCTAGGTTTGTAAACATCCCAAAAAAATTTAATTAGGATGAATTCAACATGCATCAAGTTAGTAGTATGGAAGAGGCTCACCAATTAGCTTTGAAGGCAGATAAAAAATAAAGAATGAAATATTTTGAAAGGAACAAAAGGAGAAAAAAATTATCTAAACATCTATTGCAAGGTGATTTAAATTAGAATCAAGTAGAATTATCTGAAGGTGTAGATAAATTAGATGATGCCCAACATGACATGAAAACTCAACAATGAGGAAGAGGGTTTCAGAGGGGAAAATGTTTTAATGGTGGTAGAGGATGCTCAAAATACCATGAAGTCCTTTTTGTTTTCTTTAATTATGGAGAAGAAGGCCACAAGTCATTTGAATTCTCAAATTATAACATGCTACAAGAAAGAACTTAAGAGGATCATCCTGGCTAAACTTGGCTTAAGATGAGAATGAAAAAAAAAGGAATTAGATCTTAGGTTTCACCAAATGTAGGAGAAAGCCTCATGATGATAAGAACAAAGGTAATACCAAATAAGGGGAAATCATAGACTAAAGGTTTTGATAACTCATGGATTCGAATAAATCTAGTCCAAACTAGATGCACTTTGGGAGGAAAGGTACATCAAGTTATTATTGATGGTGGTAGTTATGAAAATGTGGTTTCTAGAGAAATGGTAGATAAATTGAAATTGTCACTTGAAAAAATCCCCACCCTTATTGTATTGCATGATTTAAAAAGAGAATTAAAGTCACTATTGATAAGAGGTGCTTAATCAAGTCATCCATAGAAAATATTTATAAGGATGAAGTACGGTGTGATGTCATTCCAATGGTTGTATGCCATATTTTGGTAGGATGATCTTGGTAGTATGATAAGAAGGTAATCCATGATAGAGAGAAGAATACATACACTTTTTAGAAGGATGGTTCTAAAATAATTTTATTATCTCTCAAGGCTGAAGAAAAAGTTGGAAATATGTTGCATACAAGGGAACCTATCAAAGATATTAAAGAAATAAGTTTCTTTTATGAACTCATGATGCAGAGAAAAGGAAGTGAAGAAATACAAGTTTTAGTATAAAAAGTTGAATATCCTTTGGAAGATGTTAAAGTTTTAGAAAATATAAGTACAAATGAGAATGATGATGAGTATGTTGCAATAGTAAATGAAAAATAGGTAAAGATTATTATTCCTAATTTTATTCAAGATAATATGCTAATAGAAGAAGAGGTGGAAGGAAATTTAGTGGTAAAATATGTGAGGTGTGAGAAACAAGTGGATTTAAAATAATGGATTTTAAGAAGAACAAAAGATATGATTTTATAGATTTTGGACAATAAAATATTTTACACTTCGCAAATTCAATACAATAGATATCCAGTACAATGGGAAGGATTAGATACAAACAAGTAGCACGTGTTCAAGGATATAAACTTGTAGGAGTTGCATTCTTTTGAACTAGAGGAGAATGGTGTAGGAGCTTTTAGTGGCTTTTCAATATTTTAGTGAGTTCTTGATATTTTACTTATTTCTTTAGTATTCTCAAAGTAAATTAGAAAGTTTGAGATTTTAGTAGTTTTTTTTAGATGTTATCAAGTTGCATGTAAGTTGATAAGAAATTTTATAGTTTTTTTAGTATTTTCTTGAGATATTGTCAAGTTGCATGTAATTAGTTTAGAAAGTTGACAATTAGAAAATAGTAAATTTGTATTAAGGTAGATTTTTGAGGGAATTCTAGAAGAGATGTAAGGTTTCTTATTTTCAATTGTAAGGAGGTTGGAGAAGGAACAATAAAAGAAAGTCATTAATCTCATTACTTGAGTTCTCTTGTATTATTTTTTTATTTTTTTATAAATATTAATGCTGAATTAGATGTTGTGAATTAGGATGCATCACAAATGAATGACATACTAGGTTTATAGGTAACCTATAGGAATCCTATTAATCCCCCATCCTCTCCCAAACCAAAATATATCAAATAAGAAAAATAAATCTATTCCTACAATAGAATAGATTAGATACCATGTTACAATTTGAAGAGATGAATAAGTTATAAAAACTAGTGCAAGAAAATATAAATAAAATTACAAATGTAAATAATACAAGATTAATATAAATAAAAGAGTTAGCCTCCATAAGAGAAATACAAATGTTAAATAAATAAAATAGCATTAGGATAATGTGAGAGAAAAATATACTAAATACAATTACAATGAAATAGAAGGAAATACAGGGGAACACTCCACAACACAACGGTAAGTTGTGAGCCTCTCATTTGGGAGGTCTTGGGTTCAAGTCTTCTTGAGCCCCATGTTGATCTTGGCTTCGGCCTATTACCCATTAAAAAAAAATAGAAGGAAATACTAAGGCTAGCTAGGAGTGAGTATCTATAGGAAATGACATAAAGGAGAGATATCAAATACAACCAAAGAGAATATACCACCACAATAGCCTAAAAAATCCATGGAAGATGTTTATGCCTTGCATCTAATCACATTAATTACTCACTTTATTAATCCTAAGCAAGCTTAAGTAAAAGTGTAGGGGAAACCTAGAAATATGGAAATAAACAATCAACTAGGAAATAAAAACAATCACTTACAAAAGTTATTTCAAATATGAAATTAAAAATTAACCCCTAATAAATTTATTGCATAACCAAAGAAAGGGGAAGAATATCATTACACGTAAAGCCTTAGATTTATGTAAAGAAACCCTTTCACAGAAAAAACTCCACCATAGAAAGAGAAGAAAGTATATTACTAATCCAATGAAGATTATAACAACAATACACTTCTTTGTAAAATATTGTAATATCCAAAAATAATAGGTTATCCTACACAACTAAACAAGAGTTCATAAAGAACTTATCATAAGGCCCCAATTTATAGAAACTTGTGACATTGAATACTATTGTGGTATCACAAAATAATAGGCAACAAGAGCACCTATATGTCAAATATGTGACAATATAGAGTTCATGGTTGGATGCCAAAAATGTTTGGATTGGTAGGTTGTTGCAATGGAAAAACTCAAGTATGATGTTGCAGGGTTGATGTCTCTAGCTCATAAATTTGTACCACATTTATCCACTTTTGAAGACATTCTTGTGTTGCTTGGGAGTTAAGTTTAAAAAAAGTGTAAAAGTGATATATCCATAGTTTTATGTCACAATTCATTTTGTATAGAAAGTTAGAGATGTCTATATATCAAATACTATTAAGGAAATAAAGGGGATCTTAGAAGAAATATTGTAATGCTAAACATTTAATTTCTTTTTAGTGTCTACTCTTATAGATTGGGGAATATTGTTGGCAAGTTGTCTATACTGATTTATATGACTTGATATAGTGTTTTCATTATGGCAACAAAGTCATATAGCAGTTTGGAGTCAGCGCACTTGAAGAGAAGATCATAAATTAGTTAAGTGTTGAAGACGGGATAGTGTACAGAGTTCCTGTAGCTTAGAGCATCAGTGCACATGTGTATAGAAGAATTAAGGTATGCACCCTGGAATTAAAGTTGGTTAGACTATATTCATGCTTAGTCTATGAGGACATGATCAGATGTGCAAGGATGAGAAAGTTACAATCAGTTGAAGTTGCACAGCCAGTGTGTGCCAGAGAAGAACAATGCATGAAGCTGACAGTTAGTATTTTGGTTTGCAGATATAATGTAATGTTGTAAAGGCTATGTGCCTAGTGTATTTAGGTTTCTAACATATATACTTATTTTTTTGTAAGCACGCTTAAGCCAATTCATTTGGAAGCATTGTATGTAATAGGTCTAAGGGCCAACCTAGTTGTTTATTTTTTATGAGCATATAAATATAAGGTGTGCCCATTGTATTCAGTATGGAAGTTGATAATGAGTTGCAATAAGAAGAGAAAAAGTGTGCAAAGACACTAGAAGATGTATTAGAGCTTTTCTAGAGGTCAAAGCATCAACACATCAAAGGAACTAATCTGACAAGTAGTGTCACAGTGATAGTTCATCCTGTAGATATAGTGTGTATCTGAGTTCTAGGACATTGCATCCACTCCCCTAATAGGGACTATTGTAAAAGACTCCTAATAGGGTCCAACCCTTGACAAGGTCTACTATACTAAAAGCATTGTAGAGAAACTCCTAACAGGGTTAAGGATATTCTAACAAGGATCACAAAACACTAGTGCAGAATATTAGTGGGTGTCAATTCCCACTGGGGTTTTTACCTATTTGGGTTTCCCTGTAACCATATTGGTGTCATGTGTTGATTTCATGTTTCATGTTTATGTGAATGTTTATTTCAGTACTTAAGCATTTAAGTTCAATATAAAGATTAAAGTGAAAAGTTAAAATATAGTGAACACTGATTCACCCCCCCTCTCAGTGTTCCCATTCCTAACAATTGGTATCAAAGCTTTGGTCCTCAGCAAAGAAGTTTAACCACTTGAGGAGATCATGGAAAAAGTAGAAATGAAACATCTGAAAAGAAATTTTTGAAGCTTCTCTTGAAGACCTAGACAAGTCTGAAAGAGAAACTGAAGAACTAAGGGATAAACTCAGTGATGCTCAATTATTCATAAAAAGGCTAAGGAAAGATTTGAAAGAATGGTCTACTAGTGATCTAGGGACAATGGTCAAGAAGCTAAATGAAGAAAATAAATCCTTAAAGGAACAACTTGAAGAGTTTGATGATAAAGTGACTAACAATCAGGAAGTCTATGATGAATAGATCAAAGAGAACCTTCAACTCAATGAAGAAATAAGGCAAGAAAACATGGAAATCTTAGAGCTAAGGAATAGTAAAGAAATCTTGGAGTCTGAATTGAGAGAAGCAAAGAACCATATTGAAAAATTGCACACCAGTTCTGATTTGATAGAATCTTAGTTGTCTGCAAGGAGAGCCAAAGGAGACACTAGTTGTATTGGATACAATGAAGCACAAAATCAGATTGACAACATGCGAGCAAGAAAGGATTAACAAAAGGACTCTACTGATGCTAATGAGACTGAAGATCAAACCAAAGATAATGATGAACCACCTAAGAATGAGCGCAAGCCTATGGACCACACTTATTTTTCTTGTAACAAGCATGAACACATTGCGAGGAACTATACAGAGGTCTTAATGGTTACTATTATTCATGCAATAAATTTGGTCATAGAGCTATGAATTGCAAGACTAGTAAGAAGAATAGGATTAAGCAAGATCAAAGAAATTAGAATTAGACAAATTTAAGAAGTTCTTAGAATGTTACATGCCTGATATGTAACTATAATGGTCACTCAACAAAACAATGTAGAATGGTGACTCATGTCAATGCGCTGAGGAATATAAGACCTCCAGTTATTTGTCACTCTTGTAACAAGGCTAGACATATCTTGAGGTTCTGTAGATCAAGGACACAAGGTCAGGGAAGCCCTAAAAAGGTCGAAGAACCACTTTTGGATCCTGAAGGAGAAGTTAATTTTTTCAAAGCCTCAGATGATGTGAGCTTGATTTGGTTAGAGAAAAAGGACAAGACTAATGAGAATGTATTGGATGCATTCATAGTGGACACACCCTCTACATCTAGATGAATGGCCCTCAAGTTCATAGGGGGAGCTAATTTAGCTCTAGACCCCTGCGTGACTGGTATACTCATCCTTAGAGTATGTGCCTTTGGACTTAAGCTTTTTGAGTATAAAGGTACCTTTATGCAAGAGCGCACATGCTGATTGTGAATAGAACTCAAGTTGGAAATTTTGAAGTGACAACCTAGTTTATGCGACTTGCATTAATGGAAGATTTTTCACTTTAAGTACACAAAAAGTTATTTGATTGCTCATTGCATTCAAATTCAGAGTGATAGGAGAGTAGAAAGAGCCTTAGAAGTTGTTGTGAAGACTTGGAGACTGATCTATCAATGATTTGCAGTAATTATCAATGCATTTGGTCAGTTGGAAAAACCCTAGATCGACGGATCAATTCAGAAGTCTTCAGATCATCTTAGATTACAATTGGAAAGAGATTAAACAAGTCATGGCCACTCCCATAGTTTTTGATGTTGCTAAGAAGAAGAGATATGTTTTCAAAAAATATCCATTTAAGTCAACCCTAGATGACTTAGAGGGAGCTTTCTCCCACACGCCTATGGGCATCATGCATGTCAAGGATATTAGGGCATATATCTACTACAAGAAAGAACTAGTAGGGTTGGATAGGTTAAGGGTGCACATGGATACCATGTTGAAACTAGACAAAACATTCATGGATCAATATGTTAAGTGGAATGACCACCCAATAGTTGATTATGCTATGGCATATGAATTTTATGAGACTGAATGGATTAAGACACTATTGAGTAGAATTCATGATAACCTATTTTGGATAGGTGATGTACCGGTCAGAATCACCAGTGACCTTATACATGAGATGACAGGCCTTTTTAGGATAGGTTTCATCCCTCCTATGGGAAAGGATGTCAGGAAAATGGTTGAGAAAACTTATACATCAAGGAGTGATAAGCGTGGGATGAAAATTGAGCCTATTGAATAAGCAGACATCAAATTGATGTCAATGATACTAGGATACAAGTTTCATCACACCAGCAGGGTGAATAGTGTGTCTGCGGGCACAATTCTAGCAACCATTAGACTTGTGAAAGAAGATGCAAAGTTCAACCTGTGTGAGATCTTGCATGCATAATTGATTGATAACATCAAGGCCATCAAGCATGATAAGACCAAAATATTTAGGTTTGGGTCTTTAATCATTTAACTGTACCTTCATATAGTTACGAGAGTATCAGATATGTATTTGGACAAGTCCATTCCAACCATGCAATAGATATCTAACAAAGCATCCACTGAGAGTACATTGAGAGATTATGTAACATTGGAATTGAAGACCTTCAGATTCAAGATGCAAATGAGGTACAGGATTCTAGAGAGCATTGTGGAAAAGTACAGGGATACTATCTGCTTTATGGTAGAGATAGATACAACTTGTATGGAAGTTGTTGAGCCAAGAAATAAGTGGATTCATCCACTTGGTTATGAGGTAGAGGAACAAGTCCTTGAAGCATATGCGTAGGTACTACTTTCAGCCCCCAAAGATCCTAATGAGCCTAGGTGGGGAACATATATGGAGAAAACCAGAGAAGTAGATGCTAAACTTAACAATGCAACAACAAAAAGAAAGGTTGCTAAATTCACATCAGAGATCTTGAGGATTCATGGTGTATCTCAAGAAGACCTTGATAAAGCAAGGGATGAAAAGATTACTTTGGAAATTAAGAGCCCATCTACAGTGGAAGCTAAGTGTGATGATACCAAGATGAAGAAGGTGAAAATTGAAAAAGATGATAGTCAGAAGGGTAAAGAAGATGATACTCCTTCTGCGCCCAAAGTAACCATTGACCTTACTACTCCTCCCAAGTATAAGGCAATGCATAAAAGGAAGAAAGAGGTTGGCACCAGTCATCCATCCTTGTGAGTCACTAGAAACAAAAAGAACACTCAAGAACCTCCTGAAGTAAGCTTCAAACCTAGTCTCAGTGTGCTAAGTGCTAGAATAGTTGATGAAGGAAGAACTAAACAAGTAGGGAAGTTTTATGATAAGTATAGTGAAATTGACAAGTCAAAGATTCATAATATGATCATAAAGCACATGATTAAGTTCAAAAGGATAGTTTTGGAACTAAAAACAATGATTCCTGACAAGGTATGGAATATCCTTGAATTCCAAAAGAGATAGGCTATTGAGGAAGATCTACAGATAAGGGAAAAGATTCTTGATGATACCCTTCCTGTGTGTGAACTAGAAGAAAATAAATTGCTGTTAGATTTGGTGAAGCCTCACCTCAGAACTAAGACAAGAAATCTGAACATAATGGATAAAAATTATGAGCTAATTGCAAAAGAGACAGAGAAAGTCTTTGAGAAGATATTTATGAATAGAAACATGTATCCACCTACTGCACCCATAGCTAATGTACCCATAATGGTCACCAAAGGATCAAAGACCATCAAATTACATTCTACAGGTCCTTAGGATTCAGCACCTATAGTGGAAGTATAATCATAGGAAGACAAGTATGCGCCCATGTCAGAATCACTCAAGGACAAAACCATTATCATTGATAATGTTGAGATAGCCATGGTGGCCACTGACATAGATTTGGACAAGTTTGAGGAAGCTTTTGTGAGCACACAAGAAGCTGAGATTTTATGCAGCAACACACCTCCCACTCATCAAGAAGAGGTATTGATTGAAAATATAACAGAAAATAAAGAAGAAGAATAAAAAGAACAAGAGAAAGATGAAACTTCTATTGAACTAGCCAAGGTAAAACTAGAAGTGATGGATAGCACTCCCATCACTCCCTCCTCAACATTGTTGTCAAATTTAACACCTGACACATCCCATTTGGACTTATGGAGAGAAGAAGACCTGATTAAGTTCAGTTTCCTATCTATGGAGAAGGAAAAGGAGAAACAAGTAATGAGAAATCCTCTCCTTATGGAATCAGTGAACATACTGAATAGTTTGTTTCCTGTAGATAAGAAAGTGTCTAAGGTACACTTTGTTGATGATGTAAGTACAATCATTTCTTGATTCAAAAGTAATTTCTCAGGCCTTGAAGAATCTACATCTCAAGTTGCAGAAGAAAATTATCTAAAGAAGAGATTGAATGAGTTGATAAGAAACTTTTCACTAGATTTGAATTCACTCAAGACTGGTCAAGCATCTTTAAAAGGATTTGTTGATCAAGGAAGGAAACTCATTGCAGACTGCATGGATCAGGATAAGATTGCTAATGACCATCTTAAGAAAATAAAAGAGGTAGAAGATATGATTGAGTAGGTGAAGAATTAAGTGAAAGACACGTCCACTGATGTGAACATGTGCAACAATGTCTACCAAGGTCAGTTGGACAAAATTGAGAAGGCAGAAAAAGAGATGGCAAAGATAAGGTCTAGATAGACTCGGTTGAGGAATGCTCTTGCGCCCTCATTAGACATCCTCAATAAGAACAATAAGGAGATTGATGCTACAATGGTAACATATGATCAAGGTCCTTCCATAGACATGAAGAAAATGGATAAGCTTTAATATGCATTATGCACCCATCTCCAAATAGTTAACTCTTTGATAACTTTTTGGAAAAAGGAGATCCAGAACATTAAGATTGCATATCTAGATGTTTTCCCTTAGTGAGTATGTATAGATACAGTGTTTTGTAACACCTTTTTCATTAATTTCAAATGGGGAGTTGTGTATAGAATATGGATCATAATATGTATAGGGAGATATAAGTATATATATAGATGACAAAAGTTTTTTGTATTAAGGACAGTTAGCAACTTGGCCATATTCCTTTGTTGCCATAAATGACAAAGGGGGAGATTGTTTGAAAGTTGTCTATACTAATGTATATGACTTGATATAGTGTTGTCATTATGGAAAAAAATTCATATAGTAGTTTGGAGTCAACGCACTTGAAGAGAAGATCAGAAATCAGTTAAGTGTTGAAGATTGGATAGTGTACAGAGTTCCTATAGCTTAGAGCAGCGCACATGCATACAAAAGAATTAAGGTATGTTCCCTAGAATTTAAGTTGGTTAGAATATATTCATGCTTATTCTATGAGAACATGATCATATGTGCAAGGATGAGAAAGTTACACTCAGTTGAAGTTGCACAACCAGTGTGTGCCAGAGAAGAACAGTGCATGAAGCCGACAATTAGTATTTTGTTTTGCGGATATAATGTAATGTTGTAAAGGCTATGCACCTATTGTATTTAGGTTTTTGACATATATACTTATTTTTTTGTAAGCATGCTTAAGCCAATTCATTTGGAAGCATTGTATGTAATAGGTCTAAGGGCCGACCTAGTTGTTTATTTTGTATGAGCGTATAAATATAAGGTGTGCCCATTGTATTTGGCATGGAATTTGATAGTGAGTTGTAATAAGAAGAGAAGGAGTGTGTGAAGACACTAGAAGATGTATTAGAGATTTTCTAGAGGTCAAAGCATAAGTGCATCAAAGGAACTGATCTGACAAGCAGTGTCACAGTGATAATTCATCCTATAGATATAGTGTGTATCTAAGATCAGAAGGTTGTAGCCTTCACCACTTGAGTAGTGAGCTCTAGGATAGTGCGTCCACTCCCCTAATAGGGACTATTGTAAAAGACTCCTAATAGGGTCTGACACCTAACAAGGTCTACTGTACTAAAATCATTGTAAAGAAACTCCTAACAGGGTTAAGGATCTTCTAACAAGGATCACAAAACACTAGTGCAGAATATTAGTGGGTGTCAATTCCCATCAGGGTTTTTACCTATTTGGGTTTCCCCATAACCATATTGGTGTCATGTGTTGATTTCATGTTTCATGTTTATGTGAATTTTTATTTCAGTACTTAAGCATTTAAGTTCAGTATAAAGATTAAAGTGAAAAGTTCAAATACAGTGAACATTGATTCACGCCCCCCCCTCTCAGTGTTCCCATTCCTAACAAATATATCTTACTTTCTTCCAAGTTTTAGATGCTCACTTGTACCACATGTATGATTCTAACTATTATACCTCAAGATGGATTAATTGCTTGCATATGGTGCTAGGTTTTTTAGTTTGAATGTATTTGAACCACCCTAATTGAATGTAATACTATGAATGGATGTTGTTGGAATAATCACTAATTTTATATGATCTACCTTTGTGGTCCACTTGATTTTTACAAACCAATCTATCATTATTTGGTAATTGAAATGAAAAATTGAGAGAATTATTAGTTGTCTAGTCAAACTAGTTTGGTTGTAGCATTAATTTTTGGTTTACATCAACTTGGAAAGGTGTGTTAATAATTTTTTGGTGTTACTTATCTCTTGGCTTTGTCCAATTTTATTTTCCTTCTACTATAGAAGTTCTTGAGGCTAACCTCTTTGGTCGATACATGTTTCATGTTCATATTCATATTGGCTAATTTTGAGAAGTTTATTTGATCTTGTAGAGGATATAAATGAAATATCTAATTAGTTAGAAGAGAAAATTTTGTGGAAGTGTGTGGTTGTCTTAAGTGTGCAATAAAAATTCCTAATGCATACTAGAAGTAGTGAGCTAAAGGTATCTAAATTTAGATAGGCCAGAAGTAGTGACTTGAAGGTATATACATTTAGATAGGCCAAAAGTATTCTAAAAGTAGTGAGTTTAAGGTAGCTAATAGTATGATTATAATATGGTAAATGATTAACTATTCTTCATGATATTTTTATATTGTAGCATTACTCTATATGTGTGATCATAGTTAGGGAGTAGTGAAATTCCTTTTGTCTAGCCATAAAACTATATTCTAAGGGATTTTTTACTTCCTTGAGTTTCATCCTTAAAGAAAATTTGTGTATTTATTATATATTCCGAGATCTCTCACCATGGTTTTTTCCTCATTTGGTTTTTAGCATAAATATAATGCTCTCTGGTGGTCATTTTTCTAGTTAATGCAAAAATATTTGAAAATGGCCAATTCCTACTCCAGGTGTGAGAGAATAGGGTTTATTTATTTAAAAAAGGGTTTCAAAAACTTTGTTTATGTCCAAAACCCTACTCTTGTCTATTTTCTCATTACTGTCTTTTTCCAACTTAACTTACCTTTTTTTGCATATATCATATTTTACCATCAGTGGGGCCATGTTCCCCTTTAATGTTATAATCCTAGTGGTCTTGGGTTTATTTTTCCCAAAGTTTCTAAGTCCCTAAGTTTTCCCTAAGTCTTCGGTAACATTATTTCCTTTTGTCGCTATAGCTCTTCCTAATCACCTCATCAGTGATCAAAAGTTTTATTTTCACCTTGTCATGATGTTTGTTCCATGATCATTGTATGTCTTACCAAGCAATATAAAGAAAACATGTCAGAATATATCTCACTGACAATTCTACTGGGATGTAAAACCTTTGGTGAAGTTAAATTTGCAATGCCCCGATTCTTAATGAGGTCATTGGGTTATCTATTGTCGAATAAGTATTCAAAGTATCTTATGGCGATGGTGGGACTAGGGTCAAATCTTAGGTGAGAATGAAGCATGAACAAGATCTAGTTGATCAAATAGCTATCATGAAGCTATGAAGGAAATATGTTAGATTTTTAGTCATGGCAGCTTCACGACAATTTACCACGTTGTCAGTGGGATGGATGTCGGAACCTCAAGCAAAGAGTAAATTGCAATAAGATCTGGTAAGATCCAACAGTTGGCATAATGTCATTATTGAAATTTCTTGAATGTTAATGATCATGAGATTGGGAACAAGTGACACATGTCCATGATGATGACTATTTAATGCTTTGGTCGCTAGCTCACCAGATAAAGTAACGATTAAGAAAAATAGTCTGCGAGTGAGTGATGAAGGAAAAATGTAAATAGAAAATAGGTGGTAGCCAACTCACCAAATGAACTTGTAGTTTATTTTTTCCTTATCGCTATCTCGTTGAATGTCTAGAAATGCAAGCATTAACTGCTACGAGTAAGAGATCATCCAGGTTGAAGGTTAATTGCCAGATCACTGATATGTTGGGTGGTTAGTCTTAACATCATGATTTGGTGAAGGTCATGTTTAATTCTTTGGTCGCTAGCTCACTAGATAAAGTGATGGTTAAGTAAACAGTTTGTGAGTTGGCGATGAAAAGAAAAGAGTTACAAAAAATGCTTGTCGCCAAGTCGTGGGAAAGAAGGTGGTTAAACAGAAAATGTTGGTGACTTGGCAGAAATAATAGAAGGTGCTCATTGCAGAATCACTATGATTAAAATGAAAGATAAAGTGCTAACATGTTTCTCTTTGATCCAATGGTCAACATAAAGCCATTATGGAAAGTCCACGAGAGTTATTCAATGCAGGATCACGATAACTGTCTGATGAAGATAATGAAGAAAGTGGGTCCTCGGTGCCAGATCATGCAAATTTGATCATTCTTGATTGACTATGGGAAGTATGATGTGGCAAATGAATATTGAACCTTAAAAAAAGGTTTTTGTTTGATTATCTTTATTTGTTAGATGTACCAGGAAAGGGTATATATCACCGGCTATGTTTTAAATTTGATAGATTATCCATTATTGTTCAAATTTTAAATTATTGAGCAAGGGTTTCTTTGAGGAAAAGAAAGTCAGTGATTTAGAAGGATAAAAAAATTGGATACAATTGTTCTCAGATCATAAAGAATGGACTTGCAGTTGGGAATTGATTACATTTCATGGTGGTTGAGCTGGATATGATTAGATATTATTTTTTTGCCGTCATGAATCTTATATTTTGTAAGAGGTTTCTTCTGTATGGAGCATTTATGTTTTGACATAGGTTGCAAAAGAGTTGAATTCCCTGGTACATAGTAGATGAGATATTTGTGAATTATGCTTGCCACAGGCATTCAAAGTTCATGCCCTAATTTGTAGTTTGGCTACTAGGGTTTCAAATGTAAAGAATACTATATTTGTCTGTGATATTTTTTGATTGATTTTAGGGTTTATCTTTTCTATCACATCTATAATAATTCATTTCCTATTTTTATGTTGTGATGGTTGAAAGTGTTTTCCTAACTGTTCCCTAAATGACCCTTATCTTTTTGCAATCCTTGTTCATATAAAAGGACTCCCAAGGTCATTTAGATTAGTCTTTTCTAGGTTAAAATAATTGACATACCTATAAGATTAGATAATAGACAAGTTCTACCAGTTTTCAGTAAAGAATTGTTCGATGAGATTTGTAACCCCTCTATTTCATAGATATATTAATGACTCATATAGTTTTCTTATTCATTTGTGGAGTATTTTAGGATCATTAAATCACTTTGTATCAGTTCCATGGTAACTAATACAAGATTATAGGAAATTCTTTGAATCTTGTCTCCTATCTTATTGGTTTGTAATTTCTTGTTGTCTTGAGAATTGACAAGCTCAAGTCCATAGTTGCAGATTTTGTTCTGTATATCTTGATATACTTTCTTGTTAACTCAGTAAGTTAAGTAAGTGCTTAGTAATTGCTTAGTGTAACTTGGCATAATTACAGCTATTAAGGAGGATTGTTGTAAGTAGTGAGATTCTCACTATAATCTAATTTTCATTTGCAAGGTGAATGATATGAATCAATATATACAATGAGGAATTATTATGAATATGCCCAATGGATAAGGGACTGATCACAAACATTTTTCCAAGAAGATGTTCTTTCTTGTCTATTAGTTCTACCCCAAAAAAATCAAAATTCTAAATCTTAAGTCAGTAGTTGTGGACTTAATAGCAAAATCCCATGCTTTATTTGTGAGTGATTTGATAGTGTGTCTAGCTTCACACCCTATCCCTTTATGTCATAGATAATAAGAAGTATTTTGGGCATTTATCTACTTTGTGAGGATTAGTGGAAAAGAGAGATAAAGAGATCCTAATCCTAGGTACACCCACCTGAATTCTGTAGAGTTCAAAGTGTAGAAAGCCCTTGTCCTTTGTTAATTGGTAATAAATTGTTCTTGTGTGAGTGTACTGATTGTGGGAAGTAAGCTAACCCATAGGTGCATCTCTGCATTTCCAAGGTTATTGAAATCTTTCTAAATCAAGAGCCAACAAAATGGCGACTCTACTCGGGAGTTGTTTATAAAAATAATTGTAGTACTTATCAGACTAGTGCTTGTTGGGTTGTAGAAAGAGTGTTCTTGTTGGTTTTCCTATTCTTATGTGTTTTGGAGTCTGTGTTTGTCTGGTAAATTTTTAACTTTCTATAGATTCTCAAGGTTTGTCTATTGAAGGTTTGCAATTCCCATATCAAGTAGGTGGTGAATCAAAAAGGGTTAGAACCAATGTGTGTTAACAATGTTAACTCATGGATAAAAGGAGAAACACAAGGGATTTTGTTAAGAAAAAACTAGAATTTCATTTGGAGGACCTACCACAATCAGGGCGGAACAACTGGCAGAGGAAAGGTGGTGAGTCTACTAGTGCCCCCATGAGAGAACATAGAAGAGAAAATGTATTGCATACACTTGTAGATGATTATGATTCTTCGTATAAAAATTCCAAGTCTAATAGTGCTCATTCTAGAGAAGATTTCTATCATATCCCAGAGATGTTATATAAAGATAAGGTTGTACCTCAAAAAGAAAGAGCTGCATGGGCTAGAAATAGATATCACATATTAGGTGTAGGTCAAGATCTAAATATTTCTGATACAAGACATATGGAACCAAGACATGTCCATTTCCTTGATGTAAATGCCATGGATATGGATGTATCATCAAGTTCTAATGATATTATGATTAAACCAAATGATTTAGGTTTTTTAAGATTACAGTGTTGAAATGATAAAGAACAAAATATGGAATTGCAGGAAATTGTTTAACTCAAGAGCTAGGAGTAAGAGAAAATACCATGAATTAGCACAAGAAATAGGAGCATACACCAAAAAATAAACAAGGAGGAGACAAGATTTTGAAGGGGGAAAAGCATAAAAAACCCCCCGTGATATTATGAATGAGGCATGAAAAGCCTAAAGAAAGAGAAAGAATATGAGCAAGAAGCTCAATACAATATGATAGAACTACAAGAGGAGAGAAATTGTGTGAGAGAAATGTGAGAAATTTATGTCAAGTGTGTGGAGAAATATCTCTTTAAGTAGAGATGAGTGAAGGAGTTTTCATGTAACTCCCTATGTGAATGAGTGCCACATTCATACTTGTGTGTGAGACAAATGTGAGATTCCTCTTAAGAAGGAATATCTATTTTCCTTATTAAAGGAATTACAAATATGACATGTCCTCCCACTTGGACTAGAGGACAAAATATATTAGGATACCTTGGTTTATCCTATTAAATACATAAATAACCAAGGAAAGATTAAATTCTAACACCCCCCTTTAATCTTTACTTGGGGTAATTACATCAATAGGTATCAAACCCAAATGTTTACAATGAATTTGAGATGTTTCTTTGGAAAGAGTCTTCACTAGGATGTCTTTGGCTTGATCATCTTGCATGTCTTCAACTTGTGCTTTGGAGCTTGAATGGTACATAGGACTTTTGGCAAAGTGAATAGCATGTTGAGGAGAGCCCAAATCTTTAAGAGACCATTGAAATTCTTGAGATGTATTTGTACATTCTAAATGTTCATTTCCCATAGAAAATAGAGATGAAGATGGATCAACACTTGAGCCTACAATAAGGGAAAAAAACACTGGTAGAGTGCCCATCATTGGGATCACCTAGTGCTGAATCAATAACACTTTGAAAAAAATCATATTGTGAATCATGGGTCATAGAATCATAAATGCAATCTTCAGTTGCATAAACCAAATTTTTAATGTATTAATCATAATATGAAGCATTAATATGAGAGTTAATATAAGCATCATTATCATTAACCTCTACAACAATCATAGGATTAGTACTATCATCATGAATTTCATCTTGAGTAATAAACATATCTTGCAAAGTATCATTAAGAAAGGTAGATATAATTTCCTCTTCTTGGTCAAACATATCAACATGAGAGCAAGGAGGAGAAAATATATTATTACCATCATCATCATCATCATCACTACTACTACTAGCAGGAACAAAATCATTAGGAGTATCATTACTATCTTTATGTTCATCATTAGTATTATTCTGAGTGTTAGGAGCAAAAATAGAAGGAATAGAACTTTTAGGAGTAGAAACTTTAGGAATAGGGTTGAGAGATGGAGGTTGGTCCTCCACAAGAACAATGTTGTTGTGACTAAAATATGAATCTAAAATTTGAGAACAGTCATGGACACCATTTTCAGAAATGCAAACATCTCTAGCTATGTGAACTTTATTAGTAAGAGGATCATAAACTCTATAACCTTTAGTGTTCTTAGAATAACCAACAAAAATATGAGGTGAGGATTTAGGATCTAACTTTTTCCTTTTTTGTTTAGGTGTGTGAACATAAGCAGTTGAGACAAAAATTCATAAATGAGACAAATTGGGTTTTCTACCTGACCAAACTTCTTTAGGAGTTTTATTTGGAAGGGCCTTAGTAGGAGTTCTATTAAGAATATAGGTGGCACATGCCATAGCTTCAGCTCAAAATTTATAATCCATATTTCTAGCATGTAAAAAACATCTACCCATTTCAACTATTGTTCTATGCTTCCGTTTTGCCACACCATTATGTTCTGGTGTATAAGGAACGGTAAGCTCATGTTTGATACCAAAAGATCTTAAATACAAATGGAAAGCATGATTAACATATTCAGTACCATTATTTGTCCTAAGAATCTAAATTTTACAACCACTTTGTCTTTCTACAAAAACATGAAATTCAGCAAAAGTATCAAGGACTTGATCTTTACTATGAAGGAAATAAATCCAAGTTCTATGAGAATAATCATCAACAAAAGTTAAAGCATATTTAGAACCTGAAATAGAAGTATTTTCCATAGGACCTAAAAGATCACTATGAATCAAAACTAATTTATTATTAGCTCTCCAAGATGATTTATGGGGAAAAGATTCTCTATGCATTTTACCACTCATACATCCATTGCAATCAAATTTAGAAGTAGTAAGCTTAGGTAGTCCATCTACCATATTTTCTTTTTGCATTAAAGAGATATAATCAGAATTTAAATGTCCTAGCCTCTCATGCCAAATGTGAAAATCAACAGTAGTAAGTAAAAAGTATCTAGGAGAGGAAAATTGATAAAATTTAAAGAGATTATCAGCATCTAATTTAGCATTAGCAACTATCTGATCAGTGTTAGGATCAATGATATGACAATTCTTTTTATGAAACTCAACCTTGTAATCTTGACATAATTGAGGAACAAAAATAAGGTTAGCTTTCAAATCAAGAACATAAAGCACATCATGTAATTTACCATTTGGAACAGAAACATTACTAGTTCCTTCAACTTGATAGCAATAATTATCAGCTAACGAAACAAGAATATTCAGAGAATCAGGTTGCAAAGAGTCAAAAACTTCTTTATGAGAAGTAACATGTTGAGATGCACCACTATCAACAATCCATTCAAGTGGTTTAGAAGAATTAAAACTGACAGTAAAAGCAGAATGAGATTGATTTCCATTAGGTTTGCCATTTGAGTAATTTTGAGAATTACGTTGATCATCTTTTTGTTTCTTAAAACAGTTATGAATTAAATGACCATCTTTACCACAATAGGTGCAATAAGGCCTATTTGAATGATTATTATTATTATGATAGTTATTGGAATTATTATTATTATTAGATCTTTGATAATTGTGGTTATTAGTTGAAGTATTAGTATTGTTAGGTCTTTGATGATTTTGATTATTGTTGGAATTGTTAGATCTTTGATGATTTTGATTGTTAGTTGAATTATTATTATTGGATCTATTATTATTATGAGATTGAGAGACATAAGCATGTTCATGAGATTTTAGTATACCAAATTGAATTAATTTAGCTTCCTCTTGACACAACATATTTTGAAAAATAACATAAGTTAATTGAGTTGCTAAAGAAGGAATAACTAAATGAGAATAAATATTTGTAATAAACTGCTGAAACTATCTAGGTAAACATTTACAAATAATGATGTGAATTATCCTTAAGTCAGATAGATTTACTTGTAACCCAGTTAGTAATACTTTAATGGAATCAAATTTGAGCAAAAAATCATCAATAGAGTTGAAATCTGTATACCTGAGATCTTCAAGTTGGTCTTGAAGCTAGATTTTGTGAGTCTCATCTGCACTGTCATAGGTGTTTTTCAAGATGTCCCAAGCCTGATGGGCTTCTGTACAAGATGAAATTAGAACATACAATTCGGGACTTAAGGAGATTCTAATTAAACCAAGTGCTTCCTCATTTTTAGTCTGCCAAGCAGCTTGGTTAGCTTGAGAAGCAATGGTTGCAGGTTTAGAACCGACATTAGTAGCAACATCTAAAAGATGACGGAATCTAAAAATGAACGTCATGTGAGTTTTCCATGCATGATAATTAGTACTGTTTAATTTTATTTTTGGCATTAGGGTAGTCATGAGGAAAAATAGGAATTTAACGTAAAGGATAGGTAAACTTGAAAGGAAAAACTTGAACAGAACAAAAATAGAGAGTAGGAAAGAACAAGTTTTAAACTAATTGATCTTGCATGCAATAGCAGAAAGCTATATCAGCTTTTGCCACAGAGACTTGCAAGGAAAAAAAACAAAAAAAGGAAAAAAATAAACTTAAGACCCACAAGAGCAAATAGATCCCGGTTAATCTGTTATGAATTAACAGATAACAACAAGATTTGCTTGCATATGAGGAAAGAGAAAACTAAAAAACTATTGCATGTAAAGACGAAGAAAAAACAACTGAAAGGAAACTAAAAAGAACTTGTTAGAGACAACTAAAACAATAGCACGAACCTGCAAAACAAAGGTTAGAACCTGAATACTAAAAAAAAATCGTACCTGTAATAAAATGTTAGAGAAAGAAAACTGAATAAAAACTAACTAAAGCCCTTAAAGAAAAAAAACAATACTAGATAGCTTTGAATAAAGGGATATAACGAACAAAACTTAAAATGCTACAATTATTGAATTACAAACAAAATGAACTTAATAATAAAAAACCCCTTTTATTATAAAACAATCTAAAGGAATTAAAAATAAAAAACCTTATAGAAATGAATTTTACCACTAACCCTAAATAGAGCAAAAATTATTGAGTAAAACAGAGACAACCAAAGTCGATTACCGAAGCAAGGAAAAAATGGTAAGGCTAAATGAAGAGAAAGAAATGATTTTATACTACACTAAGATAAATCTAACTTCCTCTATGAAATAGAAACCAACTAAAAAATTTGAATCGATAAGCAATATATACACATGCAGATACCAATATTATATTTTACGTAAGCTAAAGAAATCGACAATATTATATATAATTTTTTTTGTCTGTTTGAAATGATACCAACTAAAAGGACTGAGAATGTAAGCACATATGTGTTACAAGTGAATCCATATATCCAAATAATCAAACGTTTGCAAATTTAATAGTTCTTATTTAATCGAATGTTGTGATAAAAGAACTATAAGGAATCTCTTAATAAACAAAAGAACTATAACAAAACAAATTAACCGAGAATCTCTCAAATATAACTGTGAAACTATGCAAATCTATGCAGTGCTAAATCAACTGTAACAAGCATGTAGCCGAAGATAACTAAATGAAGTTCTATACTTGAGTTACATGCAGTGTGTTATGCAATAACACTAACACAAATTAAGTAATATCTCCTTGCCACAACAGGCACGGCAATATAGAATAGCCTAGAGATAATTCAAAGGTAAAAAAGAAACTAGATCTTATTGTTACACAGATTTGAATAAAGATATCAACAAAATATGAACAAATATCAACCAAATATTTAGTTGGTCTTCGATCGGTGATGAGAACACAATGGTAATTGTGAATATGCACTAACATGCCCTATTATGCACTAATAAATAATAGTTAGAACAAGAATACTAGCAAAATATAACTCTCTCAAGAGTCTCCAATTGGAGTGCTCCAAAATATGGTAGCTCCTTCACCTGTACACTCAAACTGAGATTAAACCAACCTACTCTGATACCATGTTAAAATGATAAAGAACAAAATATGGAATTGTAAGAAATTGTTTAACTCAAGAGCTAGGTGTAAGGAAAAATACCATGAATTAGCACAATAACTAGGAGCATACACCAAAAAATAAGCAAGGAGGAGACAAGATTTTGAAGGGGGAAAAGAATAAAAAAACCCTCATGATATTATGAATGAGGCATGAAAAGCCTAAAGAGAGAGAAACAATATGAGCAAGAAGCTCAATACAATATGATAGAACTACAAGAGGAGAAAAATTGTGTGAGAGAAATGTGAGAAATTGATGTCAAGTGTGTGGAGAAATATCTCTTTAAGTAGAGATGAGTGAAGGAGTTGCATGTAACTCCCTATGTGAATGAGTGCCACATTCATACTTGTGTGTGAGACAAATGTGAGATTCTTCTTAAGGAGGAATATCTATTTTACTTATTAAAGGAATTACAAATATGACATGTCCTCCCACTTGGACTAGAGGACAAAATACATTAGGATACCTTGGTTTATCCTATTAAATACATACATAACCAAGGAAAGATTAAATTCTAACATGCAGTTAGTAGAACAAGATGCCATATATAAATTTTTGCAGAAAGAAAGAGAGGCTGAGCATATGAATGCTATTGTTGAAACATAATCTTTTCTTAAGTAGATTAATGATTTGAAAGAGAGGAATAGAATGTTTTCTTCTTCTCCTAGAAATTTGCAACCAAAGCTTTTTGGTGATCTTGCAGCCCTGAGAAGTGAGAAAGAGTGTCTATTAGAGGACCATGAATTTGAACAAGAGGGCCCTGTGATTACAAAAGTGTGAGGTTATTAAGACCTACCTAAATAAAATGAAGGAAATAAAAGTAATATGCCTACTCTTGTTGACAAAAAAAGGGGCAAGCAAAAGGTAGTTGGAATTAAAATAAATGAACCTGTAAAAACATCAAAGATTCCACCATTTATGTCAAAACTTGATGAAGAGATGGAGAAAAGAAGAAAGGAACATGATGATTTATAAAAAGAGTTAGAGAAGGTTGAAATTGAAGCATGTATTGTAGAAACAAGAAGGAAGATACAATTCTTGAAGTCTTCATTTGCAGATACTACTAGACCATCCACAAATACAACAGGTATGCCATCTGGAACTATTCCTATTACTTTGCCTATTGAACCTATTGTTATCAATGTTTCTTCATCTACCAATGTAAATGTTGTGCTTAAGCCATAAGAAAATACTATTTGTGGAAGCATGGCAGTAAATGTTGGCCCTAGTAAAAATAATGGGCTGAATTTTCAAAGAAGACCTATACTATTAGAAGAGTATATGCAAATTTGTTTTGATGGGATACAAGGTTACCCAAATATTATTCCAAAAGAAATCAAAGAAAAGATCCCTAGGTTTGCTGGGAATATGCTATCATTTGTGAGGAACATCTCAGGTTGTTCATTGATATCTTGAATGATTATGAGGTACAACATGAGGATGTGGTTATGAATTTTTTTATCTAATCCTTAGTTGAAAATGCCATAAATTGGTTCAAAAGACTCCCTAACCTTAGTATTGATTAATGGAATGCACTTGAAAGATGTTTCAAGGAGAAATATGGTGATAGGAAAAATTCTATTTTCACGTTAAATGAATTTAATAACATCAAAAAAATCAAAATAAGTTTTTAGCTGAGTTTAACATAAGATTCCAAAAGGGTATGCACAAGCTATTTCAAGTTATGAGGTTAAATGATAATGTGTTCCTAACCACATACTTTAATGCTTTTGATGGAAAGATGGGATATATTTTGAGAGACAAAGAACCAAGAACTCTGAGAGATTCTATTAGGATTTCTATCAACATAGAAAACAACATAAAAATATTTGGCAAACTCAGAGGAAAAAGGGATGATCCTAAACTATATGGAAGAAAGGTAAACAATAGGAGGTAAGGTGAAATAACTGTGATGAACAAAAGACTTGAAGAAGATAAATTTGATAGGGTGTTGAATTCTCTTAAAGATTTGAAGTTGTATGGTAATAAAAATGATAAAGTTTCTACTGTAGAGAGAGAGACCACAATTTAATAACAATTTTAACAAGTAGAATAGATTGAAATTTTTTTCCTACAATACTCAGTGGAAAGATGGTAACCATATTCCCCTTCCTACAAAGAATAATAATAATAATTCTACCCAAGGTCCCTTGCAACGACATACTATGAATTTTACTGAAGATAAAACTTGGTGCATGGCATGTGAATCCCCTCGTGGCTGAATATTGTGCAATTTCCCAATCTATTGCTTCATCTCAGAATGAGAATTCTGATGAAGTTAACCAAGAAGATCCTAATGACAGTTTTGGATGAAACATGGCTATTTATTTTTTGGATAATAATGATGAGTTAGACCAAGAGGAATCTGAATTTGATCTGGATTCAAAAATATATAGAGATGAGGCTTTTCATCAGCAAGTTTTTTCTGATGAAGAGGACAGGGATGATTCAACATGCAATATGGTATCTAGGTCAGGACTAGTGGAATTAGGAAAAATCTCATACAAATAAATTGAGAGGGTCAGAACAAACATGATTGCTCAAGTTAGGAGCAATTATCATTTAAGAAATAGAATAGTAAACAAAGATTTTGGGAAGCCTGCTAACATGTTCATTAAGAAGAAAAATGGAAATAACATGATTGAGGGAAAGCCCAAGGATAGTCTTACTATGAATACTAAAGAAATAAAAGGAAAGAGATGGGATCCCAAAACAATAGAGGTAACCAAGGTCGATGGAAAATAGATTGTTGATAGTAGGATGAAGACCATTGAACCAACCATTCCTATGGTTGGAATTGACAAGCACAAGGATGGTGCCCAATTTGTTCAGATGGAAAGAAATAAAAATGAAAAAGTGATGTAGGGGCATCCAAGGTTAAGGTAGGGGCATTCTGTGTCCTCAGTAAATTGCATGGAGTGTTTATGTTTTGGCCAGTTTTCACTTGGTTGCAGCCTTGACCGACGGTCTCAGTCATTGAAGGAAGCTCGATCACTGAAGTAACTCGGTAGTCTCTGGTGCTTAGTGAAGTTTTTGCTCAGTCATGCCTGTAGTGCTCGGTGATTTTACTGTTGCTCGGTAGTCTTGACTTACCGACGGGAGTTCTGTGTGATTTGTTGGGCCGACTTTCTGAATTAATTGTTGGTAGCCATTGTCTTGGGCCAACATGCAAAATTAAATGTTTGTATACATTTGTAAGCTGACTTGTATGACATTTAATTATTTGTTTTGGGGAGTTAAGGATTTCATCTAGCCGACTTGTGGCTGTAATACCCCAAAAATGGGTTATAGGTTCATTAACCTCCTATATCGACACATCAAACAAAATTGACATCAAAGTCCTAACCTAAGGCACATCTGAACATCATCGAATCCTAATTGATTATCCTAAATTCTGCATCGGGGAATATTCCTAGTAATATTCCTAATTATCATAATTATCTTTGATTTAATGATTATTTAGTGATAAATCCTATTTATCCTAAAGTTTGATTAATTGAATATTCTCAATATTTAATTAATTAGATTTAATACTGCCACTTAATTGTTTAATTGAAGTTAATTATATTTATTCATAAATTGTATTATTTAATTTTGCTTAAATCCAAAATCTTATGAATAATTGATTAAATTCTTATTTAATTAATTAAAGCAAGTTGTCAAATTTTTAATAATATTGTTTTTGAATAAAAGTTTGAAAAATGATTGATTAACCCATAAATCAATTATTTTATTTTTCAAAATCAGTTAAGTTGGAAATAAATCACTTTATTATTAAATTAATTCATAAATAAAACATGCACAATCAAGAAAAGAAAACAACTATCAATTATCAATTAAATCTAAACTCTATTTTGAGTTAAACTCTGCTTTTGCATGTTTTTGTGAGTTACATATCCTTTATTTAAAAATAACTCAAAAATCAACCTGAGTTATTTGAGTGATTTATGGCTTTTTTTCATGCACCTCCAAAGCCCTAGATTTCTATAAATTAAGGCTTTAGCTCATCTCAAATCATCTCATAATTGTGCAAACTTATGTTGGTGAATTGGTGTCTAAAGAATTGGAGCTTCTTTTGCAAATCAAACAACTTTGTGAGATCATTCATATTTTAGCATATCATATTAGAATTTCATTTCTAGATTAGCATATCATATCAGTTTTTCATATTATCATAGATTCATATCATTTTTCATCTTATTGCATCTAAAATCCCAAAAAATAGATTAATTGCATTCATTCCATATCTAGATTTTGCATTCAAATCCTTCATTTAGGTGTCATCAAGGTCACTGATCTCGATACAATCTGAGAATTCACACTCACATCTACTAGAAGGTAGTAAATTGCCTGGTTAGTTTAGTTTTCCATTATTTGCACAATTTTGATTTTAGCTAACCTCTAATGTTTTACTGAAGTGTTGTGTCTATAGATCAAGTACAAAAATCACACACACATTTTTGGCGCCCACCGTGGGGCCCTGATATGGGTTTCCAATTCAATTCTATCAATTTATGTCTTTTCTTCTCAATTTTTGAGCCAAAACTTTGATTTTTAAATCCTATCTGTACAATTTTCATACAAGTTTCTGACAAAAGTCATCTCAGACTATACCCACTATCGTATGATAGTCTATTGGATCGAGAATCATGCCAGACTGTACACATTGTCATTTGGAAGTTCAACTGTTGTATCATCATACACCCAATGTCGTACGAGTTTTGGGACTATCGTCTGGAAGTAGAGCCAGTGTCGTATGAGTTTTGGCACCAGGTTTTCATTGTCATTTCATTTTTCAGGGTAGTTTGTTAGATTTGGTTTTCAGATTTTGACTAACGACTAATCTTAACAATTGAAATTCCCTATTTTTGACTGGTTTTTCACTTATTTGGATTTGGGAAAGCGTAAGAATTGCTAAAAGTAGGTAAGAATCTGCTAAGCACATTGTGAGGAATTTAGGTAACCTTCTCAGCTGATAACATTTAGATTTGGACTAAAATGAGCATCTTGCGTGTCTAGCTTGAGTGCCTTTCTTTTCCATATCACACATTTCATTTGGGCTCTAAAAATGAACATAGATTTTCTTTCAACATCTTTGTTACACATAGTAAATAGGCCATATGAACACTATTTGTGGCTCTTGAGAGAGTGAGTTTCCAGCAAAACTCTTCCCAATGAAGGAACCCTTGTAGATAGGGAGGATACTAAGGGGGTCTCACGTTCCACTAGATCTGTGTGTCTTCAAATTTTGATCAAAGCATTCTCTCTCTAGAGAGGTTGATAGATCATAAGGGGTTGATGTCATAGAGCTTTGTGAGATAATCTTGGTCTTAGTGTGTCAGATTAATCTGTCTGCTTTGTTTGGGTTAAAAGTGAAAAGGCTAGGGGATTATGCTCTACTTCCTTTTTGGATAGTACCAGAAACCCAAATCTTTGAATCTGGAACCAGTCTCCATGTGGTATATTGTGTGAGTCACCTTTAGAGAGGGTTAACCATAGTGGACATTCCCTTAATTGGGTCAACCACATTGATGGAACCTCAAGTGGTAATAGCCATTTTCACCATGGTAGTGACAGCCGCTATATAAATGTCCTTGTGGAAGAAATCTTCACAGGTGTGGTTCATTGTTGGGTTGTCAGATCTCCCTAGCAGCTCCTGATTGATTAAATTCTCAGACTATGTCGAAACCCTAGTGTGCCGAGATTGGATTTCACCCCTTTGGATCATAAAATTTGCAGAGTCAGACCATTACTAAAAACCATAGCGAGGCCAAATTTTCATTTTCAGGAATATGTGCGTTATTGCAAAACTTTTTTGAACATACACAATTAGCACTCTCAGAGATTAGCACAATTTAGTCACTTGATTGTTCATGCACAAGGTTGCTTTTGCCCTTGTTCATTGTTTTCAGATGTGCTTGAAATCACTTGCTTTCTATTTTGCGTGCTTGTTTATCTATTTGGTTACTAAAAATGAACAAATCTGGTCTACTCTTCAAATCTAGACAGTACCATTTGCAAATAATCCAAAACTGAAAACCCTAAATTTGCAAAATTTGAAATGAAATTCTTTTCTGGAGTCAAAAGTCATCTCAGGAGGTCAGAAAGTCATACGAGTTTTTATCAAATGTCATTTCATTACTGCCCAACTGTCATATGGTAAAGAACCCAGTGTCATACGAGTCTTTCTGCCAGTCAAATTCAAAAAGTCAAATCTTGCTAGCAACTATCGTGTGAGTTTTTGCAACTATCGTATGAGCTTTTCAACTGTCGTTTCATAGCATACCCACTATCGTATGAGTCTTCAAAGTGTCATTTGGGAAAATTTTGAAAAGTTGTCAAAAAATTGTCAGAATTGCCAAATACTTAGCTTTTTCAGCCTATTTCCAGAATCTGTCGAACAAATCACTATGTCAAGAATAGAGCAGTAGCTATTGATAATCCTATCATTTTCCAAAAGTGG
Organism: Chamaecyparis obtusa; assembly: GCA_027943335.1. NCBI lineage: Eukaryota > Viridiplantae > Streptophyta > Pinopsida > Cupressales > Cupressaceae > Chamaecyparis > Chamaecyparis obtusa. Next base: position 186,709 of record BSBK01012126.1, on the reverse strand, counting down.
CCTTTTGAATCTGATTCAACCTTCTGTTTAATCGATTTGAATCCTTTTCATCTTGTGTCAAAACCTTGTCAGATCTATCAATCTTCTATCAAATCTTCAAAAATAGACTAAGTGTTGTGAACTCGTGTCCGCTATCTTTTGGGAAATCTACCCATACATCTAGGGCATAGTATCCTTCACCCACATCTAATTGAATCTTCAAACCAATCATAATCTTGACAAGGTTGTGTCATCTGATTTTCTTGCATCAAATCATTCTTCAGTTGTCTTCATCATATTCTCTTCACTTCACATAAGGTTAATGGTGGAAACCAGAGCTTCCTCACACAAGGAATTAGGAAAGACGTCTCATACCTTACCTTTGACTAATATCTAGGGTCCAACTCTTGAGCAACTCATCAATTCTAGTCTTTACGAGGATGACGGTCTTGGCAACTTTCGATTGAAAACTGGTTACTTCATAAGACTCCAAATAGAGTCCATCCTTTCACAAGGAATATTCATATTAGTGCATCTTTTGTGGACATCATTCCCACCGGGGTTTACTCTTTGATCAAGAGGTTCCCTAGTCAACATATCTTATGTCATTGTGTTATTATGTATGAATATCTTTCTATGGTTGTTGGTTATATTGCTTACATGGTTAAAATCTGTTGAAGTTGATAAAAGTTATATTTATTTGATAACCAATTCACCCCCACCCTCTCAGTTATCTTGGTGGACTTTACTTTCTAACAAATTTAGTGTTGACCAAACATCAGTTAATTACCAAGGAAGATAGTCTTAGTCGAGGAAACAGGTTTGAGGTGACCAAGCTTTCTAGTGAAGACCGAGAAGTTGAACACAGTATTGAACTAGCGTCAGAATTTTTCATTTGAGGGAGAATTTAGATTTCTAGCTAACATTGTTGAATTCTTGGATTATGTAAAAACATGTTGATTTTATTTATTGATTGTATGAAAGCATTTAATGCACTATAAAACATTTTATTGTAAATATATTAAGAGATTTGAGATATTTCTAGAAGGATAGCCGAAACATAATGCAGGATGGATTCAATGTGTTGGACTACAACTGATTTGGAATCTGATTGAAGAATCTATGATTGCAAGATCACTGAGGAGTTTCTGATTAGATATGTAATATGATTAAATCAGTATTATGTTGTCATTGATGTCAACTAGTTTGACAACACTTATCTTGTCAGTTACTATACTGAGACATCTAAAGAAAGGTGAAAGAGATGAAGAACAAAGAAATCTACATGAAGAAAGATGTACATGACAAATGAGGATAAGGAACACATTGATTAACTTTCTGATGAGTCTATTACTTGATGGTATTGACTTTATTATGTTGCATTCATCTTTGATGGAGTATAGAGCTGAAAGACACAAAGCAGTGTTGTCAGTAAATGAAGCATTTCTAGTATACACCGATGGAGTGTAGTGTATACCGATCATAGTATTAATCGAGCAGTGTTCACCAATGCATTTCTTTGTTAACCAAGCAAAACAAAATGTATTAAATGATTAGCTTAGCCGATAAGATTGATAAGCTGGCAAGAGTATAACATCGAGGTAACAGATAATGTTTGTTACACAGATCGAGGACTAACAAAATTTAGAGTAGATCTAACGGAAAAGATTGAAACATGTTATTGACACAAGTACCAATAAATTTTGAAGCAGTAAAATCTATGAATGAGATTAAGCGGAAAAATTTGATGGTGGAGAAGAAAATGATTTACTTGTTTATATAAGAGAACAGATTTTCTTTAGTAAAATGAGTCGTAAGAAGAAGCTGCAGGAATATCGCATGAACAAGGATTTCATGTATTTTGATCATAGTGGTTAGTAAGAACCGACCTGCAGAATAGTTACTAAGCTACAGAGAGAAATTACCGATAGACAGTAAGTTGATACAGTATTGAATCTGAAGTGAATTATTGATCAGAAGGATTTTTATGGACTAAATATTGATCTGTAATCTACAAATGAAGTTGTATTAGGGTGGGTCATTTATTGTTACATATTTAACCATTTTATATAGTCAAAATCTCTTAACTGAGTGGACTCTAAAATTCTTATGATGTATCATTCATAGAATGAACATTGTTATCCTGTCAACCCCATAGTGAATGCTGGTTGGATGATAACTTCTAGTCTAAAATCCTCTAACAAGGTCACACCTGACAATGTGTTTGTAACCTTTAATAGGGTTGGGTCTTAACCGACCTCACTTCAGAAGAGTGAACAAGTTTGGGTTGTTGGTCCCAGGTGGTTTTTCCCTTTACAAGGTTTCCACATTAAATCTCGTGTTATGTGTTGATTGTGATATTTGTTTGTTATCATTCTTTACATGTTACATGTTAGATTTGATCGGTAAACTATTTTAGCATTAGACTGGTAATCGGTAAAAGCACAGACAGTGAGAGTTATTATTGTTTATTGATGAGCAGAAATTGAAGAAATTGTTTTGAATTATACATTTTGATTTGGGACACTGGATAACTAATTCACCCCCCTCTCAGTTATTCTAACAATTAGTATCAGAGCATTGGTTTCTTGGAACAGAGTTTTAAGGACTTAAGCATAAAGGTCTCAAGATGTATAAGAGAGAAGTACCAAAACTGAACAAAGAGAACTTCATAGTATGGCAAAGTAGAATGAAGCTGCACATATTTGGAATTGGGAACTCTGCACTAGAGCTGATGGAGAATGGCTACATGCAACCACCCACTGGTCCCTTAACTATTGATCAACTGAAGGACAAGCATGAACACAATGTTACTATGATGGAACTTGTTGCTGTCTATACCAACACTGAATTTGAAGATATTAAGACATGCAAAACTACCAAAGGAATGTGGGATAAATTAGCACAAATATACAGTGGAGATCTGAATGTCAAAAGAGCTCGAGTTGAAAGTCTGAGAGGTAGATTTGATGATATGAGAATGAAAGAAGGTGAAAACATTGTACAATATTCAAATAGACTCAAAGAGGTGGTACATGCTATTAGAGCATCTGATGGAGTGATTGATGATGAAATAGTGATAAACAAGATTCTCAGAACTTTGCTACCAGTTTATGCAATCAGGATTTCTGCAATTCATGAAACAAGAGCTACATCCAACCTTACTCTTGACACTCTAATTAGTAAACTTACAACCTTTAAATTAAACAATTTTGATAATAGTGGTGTTCCTTCTATTGAATCTACTTTCATGTCTTCTTTGAAGATTGGAAAGTCTAGCAGGAATAGTAAGAATTGTGATAGTGATGACAATACCGATGATGAACTTGATGAGCTTAAAGCACTTATGGCTAGAAGATTTCCCAAAGGAAAAGGAAGTTATAGAGGTAAGCTACCTTTAGCATGTTTTAATTGTAAAGAAGTCGGTCACATCACTTCTAGATGTCCTCAGAAGAAAGAAGATGATAGATCCAAAGACTGATCTGAAGGAAGCTATGGAAGAAGAGTCAACAGAGGCTATGAACACTACAATAGAGACAACTGAGATGAAAAAGGCAAAAAGGTATGTTACATAGCTGAAGATATTGAAACTGAATCTGATTCTGATGATGATATAGAAGTTGTATTTGTTGCTATAAAAGATGACTTAGAAGAGGAAGAGAAACATGAAGAGACAACACTGATCTCTAAAGTAAGCAGAAATGATACATGGATCATAGACAGTGGCTGTACACATCATATGACTGGTGATGTAGAGAAGTTTGATCATCTTATTGAATATAATGGAGGATATGTGAGAATGGGAAATGATGCACCTTGTATGGTAAGAGGTAAAGGCTCACTGATGATCAATGACAGATTACAATGTGAAAATGCATACTGGGTAGATGGATTAAACTATAATTTGTTAAGTGTGGCCCAGCTGAACAATTCAGGCCACTGACTAGCTTTTGAGAGCAAAAAGGTGAAGATCTATGATGATGGAGGAAGACTTGTCAGAACTGGTACACAATCCAGAGGTAATCTATTCTATCTTGATATGGATCAGTCTTCTTGTTTGTTAATAAAGGATGAAGATGATTGGTTGTGGCATAGAAGGTTATGCCATGTGAACTTTGACAATATGATCAAGATTAGTAGAAAGAGAAGAGTTAGAGGATTGCCTAACTTGTCAAAACCTGATCATGCCATGTGCCATGAATGTCAGAAAGGTAAGATGACTAAGTCTAGTTTTAAAAGAAAAGACTATTCAACAAAGAAGATACTTGAGTTGGTTCATACTCACCTATGTGGTCCTATGAGAACTCAGAGCTATTCTGGTGATAGATATTTTATTCTTTTTGTTGATGATTATACTAGATTGATGACTGTTATGTTCTTGAAAGAGAAATCTGAAGCTTTCAAAATGTTTAAGTGGTATAAAGCTAAGGTAGAGAAAGAACCTAGAAAAGAAATAAAATGTTTAAAATCTGATAGAGGAGGTGAATTTATCTCTGATGAATTTACTAATTTTTGTAATGAGCATGGAATCAAAAGGTAGGTATCTGCACCGAGGACACCTCAGCAAAATGGCATTGCTGAAATGAGGAATAGGTCTATAATTGACTATGCTAGAAAATTAATGATACAAAAGAATGTTGCTCAGAAATATTGGAGGGAAGCTGTCAGTACAGCTGTGTATGTTCTTAACCAAGTACAACTAAAGAAGGACTCCAACCGAACACCTTATGAACTATGGTTTGGACACAAACCTACTGTAAGTTATTTTAGAATTTTTGGAATTAAATGCTTTATTTTGAAAGATGAGAGAAATGGCAAATTTGATTCTAAAGGAGATGAAGGAATATTTCTAGGATATTCCACCACAAGTAAAGCATACAAATGTTTGAATAAGGCTACAAATAAGATAGTTGAAAGTACTAATGTTTGTGTTGATGAGTTTGATGACAAGTACATAGAGGAAAGTACAAAGGAACCAGAAGACTATGGCAGATTCACTTACATTGAACATCCAAAGTATCTACTGACATCGCAGACTGTGTCAACCGGTTAGCAGGGAAACAATGCAGGACAACAGACACCACAAACCAAGGAACATGAAGAAGCTGTCGAGCAAGAAAATGACCCTGAGCAGGATGAACAAGAAAGGAGAAATCAAGTTTTGGCTAGTTTTGTCAGAAGACATCATCCTAAGATGCAAATCATTGGAGACAGACATGCTGGAATGCAAACTAGAAGCAAAACAGGACAAGGTACATGTTTAATTTGTGAATTTGAACCTAAAACTATGAAAGTTGTGTTAGAGAATGAAGAATGGGTTAATGCAATGAAGGATTAAATAGAGCAAATAGAGAAGAACAAAACCTGGTCTTTAGTACCCTGACCAAAAGATAAGAATGTTATTGGTTCTAAGTGGATATACAAGAATAAATTGAATGAAAATGGTGAAGTCACAAGAAATAAAGCTAGATTGGTATGCAAGGGATATGCACAGGAAGAAGGCATTGACTATGGTGAAACATTTTCACCTATTGCTAGATTAGAAGGAGTTAGAATGCTACTTGCATATGCTGCACATAAGAAATTCAAAGTCTATCAAATGGATGTAAAGTCAGCATTTTTGAATGGTATACTTGAAGAAGAGGTCTACATTGAACAACCTGAAGGATTTGTTGATCCTGACAACAAAGACATGGTATGTAGATTACATAAAGCATTATATGGATTGAAGCAAGCACCAAGAGCATGGTATGAAAGACTGCATACTTACTTGTTAAGTATTGGATTTGTTAGAACAAGTGAAAACAACAATTTGTATGTGAAAGGTGATACTGATGATACTATTATCATCACTGAAATATTTGTTGATGACATTATCTTTGGAGGCTCAGATCTTGTCTGCAAGGCATTTTCTAATGAAATGCAAAAGGAATTTGAAATGTCTATGTTCAGAGAGATTAAGTTCTTTCTTGGACTACAAGTGATATAGCAGAGTGATGGGATATTCATCACACAATCTAAATACATAAAGGAAGTACTAAAGACATTTGGCATGGAAGATGCTAAACCTGTAGGAACACCGATGGCTACTGGATGCAAATTGACAAAGGAGGATGAAACTACCGAGGTAAACCAGACACTCTACTAATCCATGATTGGTAAGTTAATGTATGTAGTTCATAGTAGACCAGATATAGCACATGCTATGGGAATTGTTGCAAGATTTTTTGCTAATCCTAGAGAATCACACATGATAGCTACAAAAAGGATCTTAAGATACTTGAAGAAAATAGAGAATTTTGTATTATGGTATCCTAAGGAAGGGAAGTTTGAACTGAAAGTTTACACCGATGCTGATTGGGCTAGAAATGTGGATGATAGAAAAAGTACCACCGAAGGAGCATTTTTCTTTGGTGAAAGACTTGTAACCTGGACAAGTAAAAAATAGGCTTGTATTTCTTAGTCTACAGCTAAAGCAGAATATGTTGCTACTGCTACTAGCTGTTCAAACATTGCATATATCAAACAAGTGTTGGAAGGAATGAATGAGGTAATCACTGACCCAGTGATTATATATTGTGACAACACTAGTGCTATTAATATTTCAAAAAATCCTATGATGCACTCTAAAACAAAGCATATATCTATTAAGTATCATTACTTAAGAGAACAAGTGCAAGAGAAGCAAGTAAAGTTAGAATTTGTTACATCCAAAGAACAACTTGCAAATATTTTTACAAAGCCCCTACCGAAGGACACATTTGAATACTTGAGGACTAGACTTGGGGTCCATCCCCTGTCTATCGGTCACTAAGGTGATCTGGTTGTTGCATCAGCCTACTTTTATCAGAAGATCATTCATGTTGATGCAGCATAGTTCACACTTTGAATCATATTCAAGGTTGCGATTAAGTTTGTGAACTTGAATCGATTGGAATATCAGTATTCAAAGATACAAAGGAAGACAAAATTGTTTGTTTATTTATTTCTTTGGCATTGCTGTCAAAGGGAGAGATATACACTATGAAATTAAAAGGGGAAAGATAAACAAGATATGAAAAGGAACAAGCACCGATGAGAATTATCTAAGGAAGAGACAATCTAAATGAGATAGAGTATTGAAGATCAGTTAGAGAGAATAGAAGTAGGAACAAGAGAACTAAAAATATCACAACTGCAGAATGGTAAAGCTGTATTATTTAATGCTAGTTTAGTAACGTAGTGATTAAACATATTAAGTCTATTCAACTTACAACATTTTTTCACAGAGTTGTAGAATGTATGTTTGGTATGTGTATTGTACATTTTATATTACTTGAGTTTCCATCAATGCCAAAGGGAGAGATTGTTGGACTACAACTAATTTGGACTCTGATTGAAGAATCTGTGATTGCAAGATCACTAAGGAGTTGTTGATTAGATATGTAATGTGATTAAATTAGTATTATGTTGTCATTGATGTCAACTAGTTTGACAACACTTATCTTGTAAGTTACTATACTGAGACATCTGAAGAAAGGTGAAAGAGATGAAAAATAGAGAAATCTACATGAGGAAAGATGTACATGACATATGAGGATAAGGAACACATTGAGTAACTTTTTGATGAGTCTATTACTTGATGGTATTGACTTTATTATGTTGCATTCATCTTTGATGAGGTATAGAGTTGAAAGACACAAAGCAGTGTTGTTGATAAATGAAGCATTTCTAGTATACACCGACGGAGTGTAGTGTATATTGATCATAGTATTAACCAAGAAGTGTTCACTGATGCATTTCTTTGTTAACCGAGAAAAACAAAATGTATTAAATGATTAGCTTAGCTGATAAGATTGATGAGCTGGCAAGAGTATAACATCGAGGTAACAGATAATGTTTATTACATAGATCGATGGTTGACAAAATTCAAAGGAGATCTAACAGAAAAGATTGAAATGTGTTATTGACACAAGTATCGAGAAATTTTGAAGCAGTAAAATCTATGAATGAGATTAAGTGGCAAAATCTGATGGTAGAGAAGAAAATGATTTACTAATCTATATAAGAGAACATATTTTCTTTAGTAAAACAAGCTGTAAGAAAAAGCTGTAGGAATATCGCATGAACAAGGATTTTATGTATTCTAATCATACTGGTTAGTAAGAACTGAGCTGTAGAATAGTTACCAAGCTACAGAGAGCAATTACCGACAGACAGTAAGTTGATACAGTATTGAATCTAAAGTGAATTATTGATCAGAAGGATTTGTATGGACTAAATATTGATCTGTAATCTGCAAATGAAGTTGTATTAGGGTAGGTCATTTATTGTTACATATTTAACCATTGTATACAGTCAACATCTCTTAACCAAGTGGAATCTGAAAGTCTTATGATGTATCATTCATAGAATGAACATTGTTATCCTCTCAACCCCATAGTGAATGCTGGTTGGATGATAAATTCTAGTCTAAAATCCTCTAACAAGGTCATACCTGACAGTGTGTTTTTAACCTTTAATAGGGTTGGGTCTTAACCGACCTCACTTTAGAAGAGTGAACAATTTTGGGTTGCCAGTCCTAGGTGGTTTTTCCCTTTACAGGGTTTCCACATTAAATCTCTTGTGTTATGTGTTGATTGTGATATTTGTTTTTTATCATTCTTTACATGTTACATGTTAGATTTGATCGGTAAACTATTTTAGCATTAGACTGGTAATCAGTAAAATCACAGATAGTAAGAGTTATTATCGTTTACCAATGAGCAGAAATTGAAGAAATTGTTTTGAGTTATACATTTTGATTTGGGACATTGGATAACTGATTCACCCCCCTCTTAGTTATTCTAACACAATGAATCTGACCAAATCCTAAGATCTACGAAGGAGATTAAGAAGCAAAAGATGTATTGACCTAATAGAGGAAGTATTAAGGAAACCTAAGTTGAGGTTGAAGAGAGTAGAGGATGTTGGAAGTATTGTTGATGTTATTGACTGTCGAAGAAGAGAAGGTTGAAGGAGAAGTGTTGTGATTGCTTGAAGAGACTTCCGAACAAATTAGTGATGGAGATGGTAAAGGTTCACAATCAGTAAGCTAGCATATGTGAATGGAATTGGATCTGATATTTGTAAAGTGAGTTGTATGTTTTTTAGATCAATACTTCTGCTACTTTCTAACCATTGTATCAGTCAAAATCCTTTTAATAGAGGTTGACCTAACAGTCATAGGTATAAATCCTTTGAACAAGGTCACATTCTAATGGCATGTATGTAAGCTCTATAACAAGGTGCACTTTTAACAGAGTGGTTTAAATCCTTTAACCGGGTCACACCTGACAGTGTGTTTGTAACCTTTGACAAGGTTGGCTTTTCACTGAGCTCACTTCAGAAGAGTGAACATAATAGTAACATGTTACAAAGTGGTTTTTCCCAAATTGGGTTTCCACTATAAATCCTAGTGTTGACACTTGTGTGAATTTTTTGGTTTGAACATTTCTATGTTTTACAAGTTAGATGCTATTGGATAAGTGGACTGCACTATTATATTTTTCTATTATGCAATCAATAATGACTGAGTAGTTGTTGGTTATTAGATGTGATTTGTTGAAGAGTTTTAAAGTTTGTTTTATACATTTGGACCTGAGAACAACTGATTCACCCCCCCCACTCTCTTTTGTTCTAAATCATATTAACAATTGGCTTTATTGGAGAAATTGCAAACAAGTCTAGTGGTGGTCATTCTTGGATTTTGGCGGCCACTACCTATTTTACCAAATGGGTAGAGGTTGTCCCTACTAGGAAATCCACTAGTAGGGTTGTGATGGATTTTATTTTGAACAATATTATTGTTAGATTTGGATGTCCATAAAAAATTGTGACTGATAATGTAATGTGCTTTAGATCTTATGACTATATTGAATTTTGTAAAAGTATGGTATAAATAGGTCAACTTCATACCCTTACCATCCTCAGGGTAATGGGTAGGCTGAATCAAGCAATAAAAACTTATTAAAGATAATCAAGAGGATCCTTGATACAAATAAAAGAGCATGGGATGCTAAGTTACCTTTGGCAGTTTGGGCTAATAGGGTGACTGTGAAGAAATCAATTGGATGTGATCCATTTGATTTGATATATGGGATTCAGGCTAGATGTCCTCAGAACAACCTAATTTGAATGTACAAATTTATTCAGTTGTATGATGAAGATTTGACAGATGAGATGCAAATAAGGATAATTGATATCATGGAGTTAGATGAAACTAGGAGAGAATCTGCATTAAAGAATGCTAACTTATAGATACAAGTTAAGGACTTATATGATAAGAGAATTATAGTAAGAACATTTGAGAAAGATGATTTGGTTCTATTATGGAATGCTAGGTTTGAGGACAAAGGAAAACATGGAAAATTTGATCCAATCTAGTTGGGCCCCTACAAAATTCATGACAGGTGGGGAGAGAATTCATTTTTTATCAGAGAGCTTTCTAGTAACATTTTGGAATTTCCTATTCATGGACAATTTTGAAAAGGTATTTCTCTTGAAATACTATCTTTTCCATTAGCATTAGTTAAGTCTATATTTTCCCTTTCTGTTGTTTGTTTCCTTTTCTGTTCTTCCTAGTTAGTCTACCATTTTTTGGTCATTTCCCTATAAAATTTTTTGGTCAAGTTTGTGGTCTGCTCTCCCTGAAATCCTACGTTCTTACTATGCCTACAAGAGGCATACATCCCTAGACAGATCCATTGGTGGTCAGTTTTCCAATTAATGTAAAAATCTTTGAAAATGGCTAATTCATACTCCAAGTGTGAGAGAATAGAGTTTATTTATTTGAAAAATGGTTTCAAAATCTTCATTTATGTCCAAAACCCTACCCTTGTCTATTTTCTTATTACTTTTTTTTTCCAACTTAACTTACCTTTTTCTGCATATGTCATATTTTACCATTAGTAGGGCCATGTTCCTCTTTAATTTTATAATCCTAGAGGTCTCAGGTTTATTTTTCCCAAATTTCCTAAGTCCCTGAGTTTTCCCTAAGTCTTCGGTGACATTATTTCCTTTTGTCGCTATAGCTCTTCCCAATCACCTCATCAATGATCGGAAGTCTTGTTTTCAGTATGTCCCAATGTTCATTCCATGATCATTGTATATCTTATCAAGCAATGTAAAGAAATTTTTTTGACATATAGCTCACCAATAATTCCATTGGGCATTTAAAACCTTTGCTGAAGATAAATTTGTAACACCCTAATTCCCAATGAGGTCATCGGGTTATCTCTTGCCAACTAAGTATTTGAAGCATCTTATGGCAATGGTGGGACCAGGGTCAAAGCTCAAGTGAGAATGAATGATGGTCAAGATCTAGTTAATCCAATGGCTATCATAAATCCCTGAAGGAAATATGTCATATTTTTAGTCATGGCGACTTCAGGACAATTAGCCATGTTGTCAGTGGGACTGATGTTAGAGCCTCAAGGAAAGAGTTAAGTGTAGTTAGTGTTAGGAATAGTCCCAAGAGATAACTGAGAGGTGGGGGGGGTGAATCAGTTATCTACAAATTTCAATTCTTTATCCAATTAAGTATACTTAAACATAAAGCATAAACACAATGAAAGAACACTTGAACACAACACCAATATTTTGGTTACAGGGAAACCCAAATAGGTAGAAACCCCAGTGGGAATTGACACCCACTAATAATCTATACTAGTGTATTATGATCCTTGTTAGAAGATCCTTAACCCTGTTAGGAGTTGTCTTTACAATGCATTTAGTATAGTGACCTGGTCAAGGGTCAGACCCTATTAGGAGTCTTTTACAATTAACCCTGTTAGGGGTGAGGACGCACTATCTGAGAGCACATTGCTCAAAGGGGTGAAGGCTACAACCTTCTGAATAACAAATACACACTATATCTGGATCTTGGTGAATTGTGCTTTGACTTTCTATTTGGATCAGTTCCAATGTATAGCATAAACTCTTCACTTGGTCACATAGACCTTCTGCTAATGGCTCAACACTTTGCACACTCTACTCTGCTCTTCACAAACAACTCTGAACCATGCTTTAACAATCACAAATGACTGGCTATAAATATCTTTCCTCCATATGATATAATCAAGTCGGCCTGTTAGAACCACCTTGAAATCATATTAGAGAAACCATAAAACACTCCAATAATAAATATGTCGGCTCTACTAAGCATGCAACACAATCTGGGACCTGTCCAATATTAATAAATGTAGACACACGCGACACACTTTTGGCTCTACCAAAGTAACTAAAACTTTCTCCTCAAGATGAATTACATCATGCACTCTTAACCAAACATTCTTAACTCTTCTCCAATCCATAATCCAAGGGCGTATACTGAGATGATAAGCACAACTCCTGAACCAATACAATCTCTATCAACTCTTCTGAATAAACACAGGAAAATGCTACTGGTGAATAGCAACTACATAACTTCACTTCTACTAATCATCTAACTCTTCATCCATGATTGTAACACCACTAACATGTCTTCATTACATATCCAAAGGCACAAGGCTCCATGATGACTATATGGACAATCACTCACAGAACACTACCTGTAACTCTGTCAGGAACACTGCTAACACAAGCTGCTACATAACTATTTATACTAATAGTTAACCTCTGTGTCCATGATATCATGTTGATAACATGACTATGCTACATATACTCGAAGCTTACTACGTAATTCTTTAATGCATGCTACTTACCATATGTTGTCATCAATGACAAACATACAGTCATCACTGGCTTGCTGGAAAATCTCCAACAGTTAGATCTAGAGGATCCAATGGTTGGCATAATGCCATTATTGAAATTTCTCAAATGTTAATGACCACAGGATTGAGACTGGGTGACATGTGTCCATGATGATGATTGTTTAATGCATTGGTCACTAGCTCACTGGATAAACTAATAGTTAAGACAAATAGTCTGTGAGAGGGAAATGAAGGAAAAAGGTAAATAGAAAATACTTGGTTGCTATCTCACCAAATCAAGTTATAGTTAAGTTGTTCCTTATTGCTAGCTCGCTGAATGTCCAGAAATGCAAGCATTAACCATTGTGAGTAAGCGATCACCCAAGCTGAAGGTTAATCGCTAGATCGATGATATGTTGGGCCATTAGTCGTAACCATGGTGATTTGGAAAAGGTCTTGTTTAATGCTTTTTCTTTAGCTTGCCACATAAAGTGAAGGTTAAGTAAACAGTCTATGAGCTAGCAATGAAAAGAAAAGAGTTACAAAAAATGCTTGTTTCCAGGTCGTGAGAAAGAAGGCACTTAAATAGAAAATGTTAGCGACTTGGCAGAAATGATAGAAGGTGCTAATCATGGACTCATTGTGGTTAAAATAAAAGATAAGGTGTTGACATATTCTTCTTTGATCCAATGGTTGGCATAAAGTCATTATGGAAATTCCACAAAATTTATTCAATGTAGGATCGTGACAACCGTCTGATGAAGATAATGAAGAAAGTGGGTCCTCAGTGCCAGATCATGCTAATTTGTTCATTCCTGATTGGATACAAGAAGTATGATGTGGAAAATGAATATTGAATCAAAAAAAAAATTTCATTTGATTATCTTGAGTCATTCATTGTGTCAGGAAAGGGTAGATATCGACAGTTGTGTTTTAAATTTGATAGATTATCCATTATCGGTCCAATTTTAAATTTTTGAGCAAGGGTTTCTCTAAGGAAAATAAATTCAGTGAGCCAGAAGGATAAAAAAAATTGAATACGATTGTTCTTAGATCATAATGAATGGATTTGTAGTTGGGAATTGATTGCATCCTGTGGTGATTGAGCTAGATATGGTCAAATGTTATTATGTTGCTGCCCTAAATCTGATATTTAACAGGAGGTTTCTTTTGGATGGATCATTTATTTTTTGGTACACATTTCCAAATATTTAAATTCCCTTGTACATGGTAAATGAGATATTTGTGAAGTATGCTTTCCGCAAGGATTCAAATAATCATGCCCTAATTTGTAGTTTAGCTGCTAGGGTTTCAAATGTAAAGAATATCAAATTTGTCTGTGATATTTTCTTATTGATTTTAGGGTTTCTCTTTTCTATCACATCTGTAGTAATTTATTTCCTATTTTTACAATGTGATGGTTGATAGTGTTTCTCAAATTTTTCCCTAAATGACCCTTAGCTTGATGTAGTCCTTGTTCATATAAAAGGACTCCCAAGGTCATTTAGAGTAGTCTTTTCTGGGTTAAAATAATTGACCTGCATGTAAGACTAGACAATAAACAAGTTCTATTGGTTTTCAGTCAAGAATGGTTAGAGGAGATTTGTAACCCCTCTGTTTCATAGAGATCTTAATGAATCATATAATTTTCTTATTCATTTATGAAGTATTTTATGATTAGTAAATCTCTTTGTACCAGTTCCATGGTTAGTAATACAAGATTACAAGAATTGCTTTGAATCTTGTCTCCTATCTTATTGATTTGTAATTTCCCATTGTCTTGAGAATTGACAAGCTCAAGTCTGTAGTTTTAGATTTAGTTATGTATGTCTTGGTATGCTTTGTTGTTAACTTAGGAAGTTAAGTAAGTGCTTAGTGTAACTTGACAGAATTACAGGGTATTAAGGAGGATTGTTGTAAGTAGTGAGAATCTCAGTATAACCTAATTTTCATTTGTAAGGTGAAAGATATGAAACAACATATATAGTGAGGAATTTTTTTGAATATTCCCAATGGATAAGGGACTGATCGCAAACATTTTTTTAAGTAGATGTTCTTTCTTGTCTATCAGTTCTACCCCCAAAACATCAAAATTCTAAATCTTAAGTCAGTAGTTGTGGACTTAATAGAAAAAGCCCCCGCTTTATTTGTGAGTGATTTGATAGTGTATCTATCTTCACACTCTATCCCTTTATGTCATACATAATAAGAAGTGTTTTGGAAATTTATCTATTTTGTGAGGATTAGTGGAAAAGAGAGATAAAGAGATCCTAATCCTAGGTACACCGGCCTGAATTCTGTAGAGTTTCAAAGTGTAGAAAGCCCTTGTGATTTTTTAATTGGTCCTTGTTCTTGTGTGAGTGTACTAATTGTGGGAAATAAGCTGACCCATAGGTGCATCTCTACATTTCCAAGGTTATTGAAATCTTGCTAAACCAAGAGCTAACACTCACTTCTGCAATTATGTGAAATATTTTATTCTTTCAATGTTACATTGATGATGATGCATGAAGTAAAGGTTTTAACATAAGAGGTAATAAAAGTTTAAATATTTCATCATATTATCGATTCAACTCCCTCCCCACCCCTCAACATTTTTGTGTTTTCAACACAATCCATCGCAAGATGAGAGCTTAACTAATAGTAATATAATTATAACATAGAACTCAAATATCCTTCGTAAGATAAAAAATGAGGAATGATGTGTGGAAATCCTAAAAGGAAACCACAAAATTTTATATTTATGCTAAAATTCCAATCCTACTGATGGAGAACAAAAGTGATGTAAAAAAATACAAAAATAAACACAAAATTATGTTAGAATTACATCCCTTTGAATCACCACATTTTTCTTTTGTAATTGTTGAATTAAATGATTGTTTCTCTTAGATTTGCAAGTGCACAAACTTATATAAGCTCAAAAAATGATAATGATTGAGATTGTTTAATTTTTGAGAAGTGTGGTTCCATTTAATGAGAAGAAAGATTGAATTAATACAAAATTTTGTTTTTTTATCAACGATGGAGATTTTTCAAAAGATTGACAGAGGATATTTTTATGATACTCAAAATTACCATTTGGAAATGAGGATGAAAAAAGTCAAGTAAAAATATATAAAGTAACTATTTATTTTTAACAACAGCTTATATTTTGAAGTAGAGGGCAAAATTGGCAAACAAGAGTTGAAGTTTTGAAAAGTGTGGTTCCATTTAATGAGAAGAAATGTTGAATTAATACAAAATTTAGTTTTTATCAACGATGGATACTTTTTGAAAGATCAACAAAGGGGATTTTTATGATACTCAAAATTACCATTTGGAAATGAGGATGAGAAAAGTTGAGTAAAAATATATAAAGTAACTATTTATTTTTAACAAAAGCTTATATTTTGAAGTAGACTGCAAAATTGGCAAACAAGAGTTAAATTGAAAGAGGGAAGAGTTAAGTGGGAAAGGTGGAAGGATTCAGTGGTGAGAAACATTAGTAATTTAGAGTGTGGAAATTAACACGAATTAATTGGGTTTGGAAATAAATAAATAAAATTTATTTATTTATTTAAAAGTAATTATTTACTCAAGAAAATAGGGAAAAGGAGAAGAAGAGTGCCTAGATTCCAGTGCAATGTTCCCTTGATGTTGTGCCTCCTTCTATTGTGGATCCTCTTCCTTTGACTATGTATATCGTCCATCCCTTCACCATATTTTTTAGAGGGGGGAAAGTACTCAAATGGTCTGAGGGTCCAATGAAATAGACCACTTGGTTTTGATAATTTTGTCCTTACAATAGTTCCATCTTGTCCTTTTATCATATATGTTTCTATGATCTCTATATTGTGTATGTTCTTGTGTTGGACTTAGTACCTAGAAAATAGTCTTTGTATGTTGCATACATTCTAAAATACCATAAACTTGTATTAATGTAATAATGATGTTTTCAGCTTATACTTAATAGAAAAAAAATGATTTGATCATGGAAGAACAATCAACTTAGTTAATTAAACAATAAATATCACTTGATTAAGTATGAATGGTGAATTTTAATTAAATAATATGAAAGTATTTAATTAAATAATTTAGAAAAAGTAATTATAAAATTTTTTAAAATTAATTGATTATGGAAAATCAAAAGTATAAGGAAATTATGGTGTTAGAACAACTTCCTACACAAATATTGAGAGGAGGGTAATGCAAAAACTTGTATAGATCTTTATAAAAGTTATAAAACTTAGCATACATAAACATAAATAACATCCATACCACTACACAATGATTTACATGGGGAAAACCCTTTTTGGATAAAAAAACCCCACACTCCAAAATTTGTCTAATATATTATTTAGAAATCAATAACAAATTACAATATACTTACAAAGAAATCTTCTCATAGGAGTATTACCAACAAAGATCTAGATCCATCTCAATTGCCATCAAAATCTTAGAAAGCATCACAATGCCTCTCACAAACAATATATATAAAAGATACAAAACATGAAACCATCAAATATTATTACAAAACCATGGTTAAACTACCCATAAATTATGTACAGAATATCCACCATTGGACCTATGGCCCAATAATAAATGGTCAATATTTGTAATGAAGAATTATATATGAAATTTGGTTTCAAGGTTGTTTCCCCATAAAACCCTAGCTAGGATGTGCTGCCCTAAAACTACAACCAATCATAGGACCAAGATTGGTATGGGGAGAACCCCTTGCAACCCCCAAGTTGGGGGTGATGCCCCCAAACCCCCTACAGCTGAGGGAAATCCCCCAAAACCCTATCACTCATGAATAAATAATAACCTTTTAATATTGCAATGTTGAGACACCATTTTCATAACAAAATTAATGAATTAGTCCTAATTATTTAGTTAGTTTTGATGAAAATTTTTTAAAAAGCATTTCCATTGGTAGAGGACAATTTTCGGTGGCTACATTTTTGTCTTCTTTGATAAAATATGATTTAAGAATTAGTCAAAGAATAATTAAAAATTATTGTTAAGGTATTTCCCCAACATACTATGATAGACCAAGGGATGGAGGTAGGATGACACTTCAAGAGATTACTTGTGCATTAAAGACATGAATAATCTCTCAAAAGAAGAAGAATGTTAGATGAAGGATGACATAGGATGAAAGAGAAGAATGGTTAGTAAGAAGAGAAGAACATTAGTTGATAAGTACATATAAGGGTTGATCCATAGTAGATGTAGGTATGCTTGATTGATCATTGATGAAGGGTGCTCCCCTTAATACCACAAACACATAACAGAAATAGAGAAACAACAACAAAATGCAAGAACAGAAAATGGGCTTCTTATTATCTCCACAAATGTGGAATTACAAACTTTCAGAATTACAATATGCAAAGCCACATGGGCATTCCCTTACAATATTCTGTAGGACAAAGGCTCCAATCAATACCCAGATCTACTACCCAGAACTGCCCCAAACTGCTTAAGACAACACTACAAGCCTTCTTTATATAAGCAATTTCCACCGCCCGAGAAGGTTTTAGAAATTTAGCCTTTAGGCCGACTAAACATGGAATTATTTTATTTTCACAATTTTTACAATAGGGTCGGCTCAAAAGAAATACAAAATATGCTTTTAGGTAGCCCAACTTTTGGAGGCCATAACTCTTTAACCGTAGCTCCATTTTTCTATTGTAACCACTTTTCAGAAATGCCATGATGAGATCTACAGTGCTTGACATGCACTAGTGCCAGTCAGTCAGGGGTTGATTGCGATTCGGAGCCTCTAAGGCCTTCAAAATTGACCTAAAAGATTTCATACCCAAAAACCTCAATAACTTCACCAATACTGATGATGTGGCAATGAAATGCAACTGGTAGGCTAAAATGACTGAGATGAACCTCCAACTGTGAAATCAGAACATTCTAAGATCATATGACAAACTTACTAAAAATACCAAGTTTCTATAAATAGCAGCTCTACACAAAATAGCCCTTATTGAAAACAAAACCAAAAATATTTTTGGGTGATGCAAGATTGCTCTTACACCCAGGATGCTCCTACATCAATCATGTAGAATAAAAAGTGTAAGATGATTTATAAATTGGTTGATTAGATGACAAATTGATTGTTAAATTGATTGATTTTTCATAAGTGCACATTTATGATCATAGAAATTTTTTCTATTGCAAAAGGATATCTTATACATAAGTATAGAAATACCAAGGTGATGATGATATCCCTTTGCATACAAAGACACACTATAGACAATGAATATTTTTTATAGAAACAACAGCAAGAGGGTGTTGGCTGATGGTACAAACTCAAAAACACTAGAAGCACATTAACAACACATTAATTGCAGCTAAAGAAACTACAAGAAAGATTAACATCATCCATCTTCTACCTCTATTAAAAAAAAGTTCAGATAAACCGCAGAGAAACTAAAGAAAAAATATTAGTATTAGAAGTCTTAATGTTTAAAAGAATACAATACCACGGAAGGAAAAACCACCAATAATTTAACAATTTTTTAAACAAACTATTAAAAACATATCCCCCAAGGCTCGATCTTAAGTCAAAAACTAGAAAACCATCAGAAAAAATTGATTCCCCCCCCCCCCCCCCCCCACAGGTCACTATTGTCTTCTTCCACCATCAACTTCTTCCTAGAGACTTTTCCCTACATCATACACAAAGTAACAGCTGAGCAATGCATCACTTTTAAGGTAAACTTGTTGGTATCCTATAGATGGCTATTGATGCTAGCCACCTCCCTCTTTAGATTGTTAACTACATAATCCAACTCCAAAATTTTCTATTTAAATTTAACAACACCCCTTGAGCCAATGCTGGTAGAGGAAAACATAGTAGAATGGATTCCCTCAATGATCACATTCTTATGAGTATCTTTCAAGGGGGAAGGGGGAGGGGTAGGGGTAGGGTAGGGTTGTTCTTAGTAGGGTTCTTGAAAAGGAGTGGGGACATATCCCTCTTCAGATTGTCAGAGACACGGTAAGAGGATCCGTTCTCCAACTCTTTTTCACTATTTCCCTCTAACTCATCAAAATTAGCAACATTAATTTTTTCATTTCCTTTTTGAATTTTTCCTTGGTAAGATGATTAGTGCAGTGGGGATTTTCAATATACTCCACCTCGGAGTCCATAGTATACACTGACCTCTTGGTCTTTTTTAGGGTTCTAGAATCCTCTAGGGGACTTTAAGATTTTTTCTTTCCTTTAACCACATAGGTCTCAGAGATAGGGGAATCCTATTTCCAATCCCTAGACCTAAAAGGTTTTTCCACACATCACTTACATCTCAATCTACATGGGGCATAAGGTTCTCATGAGTGGACCCTAAGGTAGAGGGAGTGCCTCATTATTATGAAACACAACCTGAACGAAAATATTAAGGGGAAGACAAAGATCCAGGTGGAACTTATACAACATAAACATGAAACCCTAATACAAAATAGTATAGTTTTTTCCAACATCCTTAGCCTTGGTAATAGATACAATATTGTTCTCCATGGAATGAAGAAGAAAAAAGGGAATGTAAATATAATCTTTATGGTGCAAGCGAATAAGAAAGGGAAGGTGGTATAAATAGTAAATAGTACATTTTCCTTCAAACATTGAATACTTCATAATTATGGAACACATCTTAGGCTAGATGTCAGGTAAGTCCTCTCTACTAAATCTTCCCTACTTCTTCACCGATTGTTCTTCAGGAGCATGAATGAGTTGGTTGATGCTTTCCTGGTCAGGCATGTGATTAGGTTTTTCCATTTGTATCTATGAATTGGCAAGCTCATGGCCTTCCTAATAACCTCCTCATTGATCACAAAATTTATCCCATTCACTGTCACCCTTATTTAATTCTAAGACGAGAGGAGTCATCGAAAGACAAGCTCATCGTGAGCAGTCATTCTCTCCATAAAGGTGAGGATGCGACTCACTTTTTATAAAAACATAAAAGTTGGATCAATAAAGAAATTGTCAGCAATCTTGTTAGGTTTTATTATGAGCTTATCCCCCCCATGGTGTTCAATGTAGACAATAGAGTACATAATAAAGAGCAATAGAATAAGCGACTAGAAAAACCCACAATGAACAAGTAAAGGCAAGGCAAAAAAAAGTGATGCAAAGGGCACAAATAAATTCCATTTTTTTTGTAATGAATGCAATTAATCCTCTCCCTACCAAAAGTACCATCCAACACATACAAGAAGTCACAAATAATGCAAAGATCATCTCTCCATAATTCATCAAATCCCCTACAATCAATACACTTCATTAAGTTGCTAAAATCCTTGTTTTCACAAATAATCCACCATAAGTAATGATGTGTCATCCTTATCAGCATACACATATAAATATAAATCCACACAGTGAAGCTATCTATACACCCTTTCCAATAGAAAATCAATATGGCAACCATAATAGTAAATATGATTAAGGATGAGGCCAAAATTTGAAAGAACTCGAGTGGGCCCAAAGGTGCCAAAATTTAAGAAATTATCTGTCATTTCAAATATTAGGTGTGATGTGCTCCTCGTGCCTTAATATGCATTGAGTATTTTATGGGAACTAATTGGAAACACTCCATCATCTTTGACACTCCAACCTCAAACCAACAACACCAAGGGAGTCCGCAACTAAGTTCCCCTCTTTGTAGGTGTGTATATCCTTGGTCTCATCAAAATTAGAGAAAAAACTCTTTATGTCCAACATGATGCAATTCACTTTCGATCTAGCCTTCTCCTTGTCATTGAAAGCATCAATAATAATTTTAGAGTTACCTTTGACCACCAGGAGGCTGAGGCCCATAAAATGCCACTCTAAACCACCCACGGTGGTCTCTTAGGACACCCCCACCTATCTAAGCACCATACATAATAGAACCATCAGAGTTAAGTTTGACCCTATTGAGGAAAGGGGGTAACCACTTGGTAGCACACCTAGCCAAGAGTTTAGAGTTTTCAAATCTGTCAAACCCATTATAGAGGTTCCAAGTTCTAGCTAGCCTAGTATCAACTTTGTTAGGGGAGGTAGTAGGGCTCTTCTACTGGGAAGTGGAGACATTCTCATGCAGAATTTTTAGGTTGAGAGTAACATCGGGTGCCACCTCCAAATCCCTTAAAATTCATGTTATTGTGCTCTTTCCAGATACACCAAAAAATATGGGGGGGGGATATGATGCCAAAGTAGCTAAATGAGGGGGTTCATAGAAGGAAAATACCAATCCACAAATTGTTGAATATTATAATTGATGGCCCAAGAAATACTGAGCTTACCAAAAATGTGCTACTAAATGTGGGAGGTGTAATCAAAGTACAAAAAAATGGTGGTTTATTCTTTCCTCTTCTTTATTACAAGAAGACACCTGTTAGCAAGGTTGAATCCCCTTTTGGTAAATTTATCCCAAGTCAAAAAAATTCCATGCATAAGAGTCCATGAGAAAAAAAATTAATTTAGGAATGATGTGGGAATTCCAAACATTCTTCCATTCCAAAGGATCATCTGATTCCCTAATAACGAGATTGTAAGAAAATTTAACCAAGAAGTTACTTGATTGAGTAGGAGTCTAGATAACATGATAAAAGATGTCAAAAAGAGGTATTTTGATGCTATGAAACATATTCATTAGCTCACGAGTGAGATTTCTCAGATCTGGTCTTTCAATCATAATAAAAATTAAGTCTTTCCATTTTCCCTACTCCATGTAATTAGTAACTCTTTCACCAAGGTGAGGCAATAGAAAAAAAATTAGGGGGAAGAAGATCCCAACCTCTAGAGAGAAATTTTGCACCCATTTATCTTCCCTAAAGATAATATCCCTTTGATTTCCCAATTGCCAATACACTCCAGTGGAAAGCATGGTTTTGCACTTAAGGATGTTATTCCATGTTTTGGACCCTTGGGGTAGGTTCCTTACCAAGAAAATATTTATAAATTAGTATCTATCAAGGTACTTAGCTTCCATCATTTTGCACCATTCATCAGCCCCTGAGACTAGCCTCCAAGCAATTTTAATCATAAGGGCCATATTCAAACTGGTCACCTTCTATAGCTTGAGACCTCCCCAAATTTTGGGAGTGAAAACTCTATCCCAGGTGACCAAAGAGAGTTTATTTTTCTCCTTAGTGCCAAACCATAAGAAGATACATTATATTTTCTCTATTTTGTCTATCATGGCACCCAAGATTTTAAACAAAGACAAAAAGTAAGCTAGGATCCACTAGAGGGAAGAAGAGAGTAACTGAAGCATCCCAACACTACTAAGGATCTTACCTTTCCACCATGTGAGTTTCTTCTAAGTGTGATCTAAGATAGATTTCAAAAAATCATTTCTAACCTCCTTGACTGTTAGGGGGAGGCTGGTAGATTGACAGGAAATGATATCCAAAAATCTGAGCTAAATATCCAAGTTCATGTTGAATAAGAACACTTCTTTTATGATAGTTGATACACTGACCAAAAGTCACCATGTAGTGGTTGAGCAGGGATTTCCACTCTTTACCCTCCACCACCAAATAAATACTGAAGAAGAATGTATCGTCCATGAATTTTTGCAACATAGCAGAGGGGAGAGTAGAAGTATTATAATTTATAATCTTTCCTTGGTTGTATTATTTAAATAAGGATAAACCAAGGTATCCTTCATTTATTTTTGTCCTCTAGTGCATGTGGGAGGACAACTCATATTTTGTAATTCCTTTAACAAGGAAATTAGTTTATTCCTCCTTAAGAGGATATTGACACTTATCACACACATGTATGAATGGTGGCATTCATAGACTTGGGAGTTACATTCTAACTCCTCTCTCTCATCTCAATTTAAGATATGCTCCTCTCTCTCATTTATCATAATAAAGATATTGTATTGAGCATATTGCTCTCTTTCTCTCTTTTTTCTCTTTAGGCTATGGCCTCATTCATAATATCACAACAAGTTTTTTCTTTTCTTTTTCCCTTTCAAAATCTCATCTCATTGTTTGGATCCTTGGAGCATTCTCATGTTTATGGTGATTGATCTTAAAGCTATATCTCACTTTTGGTGGTTATGATCTTGAAGCAATATCTCTTCCATTGTGTTTATGGTAATTTACTTCCTTTTCTTACATACTTGGATTCTTTCCTTTAAAGTTATTTTCATCTTTTGAATATTTCTTACAAGAAGCCAATTTGACACCTTTAATTCTTCCCAGGGAAGAAATACATGCAACATATTCCAACCCAAAACCTCTACCACCGTGATAAAGAGGTAGGGAGAAAGAGGGTAACCTTTTCGTAACCCTTTACCAAGAAATAAATTCTCTCCAGGAGTTTCATTCACAAGAATAGAGAATTTAACAGTTTCTACACATTCCTTAATAATATTAACAAATTTATGATTAAAGCCAATTTTAGATAAGACTTTGTAGAGGAAAGACCAGTTAACTTTATCATAAGTGTTAGAGATATCCAATTTCAAGGTCATACCTACATTTTTTCTCTTATCCATTGAGTGGATTACTTCATGGGTGGTGATGGAAGCATCCATAATTTGTCTACCTGGGACAAAACATTTCTAATTGGGGCTCATAATATTTTCTAGTAGCGGTTTGAGTCTACTGACCAAAATCTTGGTAATTATTTTGTAAAAGATTTTGTATAGATTAATAGGTCTAAGATCTGACATGTTCTTAGGGTTATTATTTATAGGCACTAGCACAATGTAGGTATTATTGTGTTGCCTTAATAGCTTTCCCATCCTAATAAAGTCCCCAGCACCTCTATAGACATCCAATCCAACAATGCCCTATAACTTCTAGAAGAAAGTTAGAGAGAATCCATCTGGTATCAGAGACTTATAGGATCCCATTGCAAATATGTAAACCTTGAATTCATCATTAGAAACTCTAGAGAGAAGGAGGTTTTTATCTAGATCAGTGACCGTTTGGGTGAGGTGATCAAAGAGATGATGCTAAAGAGCAGAATGATCCCTAGGGATAATGCCAGTATATAACTGTGTAAAGTAATCAGAAGCTATAGAACCAATTTTTTAGTGGTCAAAAATCTTGACACCCCCTCATCTATTAAGGAGCTTATAGTGTTCCTCTTTTTGAGGTTACTTACAGACCTGTGGAAGAAAGAAGAATTGTAATCCCCCTCTTTAAGCCATTGGATTCTAGACCTTTTCTTACAAAAGATTTCTTCATTGGAAAGAAGAGACTTACACCTTTTTTTCCACACTCCTCCTCAATATGAAGGTCCATAGAACCACCTCCCTTTGATAATATTTTTTGTAGGGAGTCAAGTTCCTCGCTTAAATCTCTCTTCATTTTGAAGATATCACTCAAGTTTATTTTTCTCCTCCCCTTAGCTTCTCCCCTGATAACTTCTAGTTTTATAGAAATGTAAAACATAATAGACTCGCTAATCAGATTCAACCACCATTGTCTAACCAAATCCTAGAAGTTTATGTGAGAGGCCCACATGGTTTCATACCTGAAAGGAGCAGAACCCCTTTTAGTTAGGTCCATCCAATTAAAGAGCAAGGGGTTATTGTCAGACGTAGTTCTCGACAAGGTAGTGAGAGTGAAAGACATCCCCAAGTCCCAAGAAGAGGATACTGGAAAATGATCAAGCCTAACCTATATGAGATGAGTACCTTTTCTATTATTTGACCAGGTGAAAGGGTTCCCAACAAGGTCCAAATCTAACAAACCAGAGTTGCTGACAAAATCAGAAAGATCCCTCATGCTATCAGTATAATCCATTAAACCTTCCAACTTCTCAGACAGGTAGAGGGGAGTATTAAAGTCATCCAAAATCATGTACTTAGTAGTCAGGTATTGTGATAAATAATTGGCCATATCTCCCCAAAGAGTCTTCCTTCTTGATCTTGTATTGGGAGCATAAACATTAAAGAGGTTCTAGTGTTCCAAGTGTCTCTTAAATGAGATATCCAGATAATTTTGAGAGAATGAGTGGGCTTCACCCTCCACATGATTAGGGTTCCATAACGTGGGAATACCACCTAAGGCCCCTGAAGCTTGTGAATAATAAAAATGAGCTCCAGGCTACAACCTCCCTACCAAGTCATCAAATTTAGGGTAATACATTTTGACATCATAAATATACTATCCAATAGCATATTTTTTGTGGGCTATTAAGGCCCTTAATATTCTAGGAGAGAAAAATCATTTCTTATCTTTTTGGTTTATATCGAGCGTAAGTTACCAACCCGTAATAATTTCCCATGTAACAACTCTTAGCCTTCTTTCTCTTTCAGAGGGTCTCCCCCATTGTGCTTCCAAAGCAACATCGGGTTTCTTACCCTTGGTTTTTCTTCTTCTAATTTTTCCATTCTCCCTCACCATCTCCATTGGATTTTTACATGACCAATCTAGGGGAGGAAATGCAAGTTTTATCCCCCTCTTAATAGGCACCAATATCTTCTATGATAGTAACAAACTTGGGGGAGAGAGCCTCATCTTTAACCATAAAGTTTAGTGTCTTCTTGAGAGAGATATCCATAATATTAAAGGATTCTAAAGTAGACACACCCCTAGTAGAGAGAGATCCAACATTTTCACATGGGATAGGAAGGATCCTCTCGTCCAGTGGAAACTCAACAGAGGAGTTATTTTTTGGATGGCCAAGCCCTCTTCTCTAAGATTTATGGGAGCCTGAGGGATCTCCCAATCTACCAAAATAGTATATTCAATGCGGGTGGGGGGGGAGGGGGGGAAACCAAGGTTGAACCAACAATGGCCAACATGCCACTTGCACTCTAAGAGACCACCTTATCTTTGTCTTTTTTCTTTGGTTGTGAAGCCAAAGGGGTCTTTCAACTTGCCATCATGTTACCTTTAGATTTGTACCTCTAATAGTAGAGAGTATTGTTCTCATAGAACAGGGCCTGAGGCCATTTCCTGAACTTAGATTTAAGCAAAAAAAAATTTGGAAGAGTTTTATTAATGGTCACATTAACATAGAATCTGGAAAAAACCAACTTGGACTTGGTTAAGGTGACCATATCCATAGAGATTTATTTTTTGAAAGAGTCTCCCACCCATCTAAAAATTTGTTCATTCAAGAACTCCAAGGGGACCCCCAACATCCTCACCCAGACAAGGGCTACCCTGCTAAGCTCAGTCGAGGGATAAAACCTGAGCTTCCACTTGGCTAGAGTCAAGAAATGTTTTCCATAGATCCAAGAACCCAAGAGCACAAAGGAGAGGTCCTCAAGTGCAGTGAATCTGAAGAGAAAAATCCCCCCAAGCATAGCAGAAAGAGAAACACTATCCTTAAGCTTCCATTGGATAGACACCCATTTCTGAACCATATCAATGGATGTCCAGAAGTCAAATAATATGCCCACCAATACCATTTGAAGATCAACCATAGCTCTATCAATAATGGAGTCTAATATAGTGATTTTAGTGCCCTCATCTGTTTGGAAAAAGTCCACAAGGAGAGACTTAAATGCACTAAGAGGGGCCCCTACAAGTGCATTTTTCTAGCCAGTCTTTGGGGGAGAATTTAATAGGGAATCTTTAGCACAAGAAGATTCCTATCTTGAATCAATCTAAATGACAGGTACACTTAGTACTGACCCTATAGCAGGCGAAGGGTCTGTAGGGGGGAGGATGAATCCTCCCTAGAGGGCACTTCCATGGATTTTCAAAAATAAAAAGTGGGAAAGCTATAGAGCGTATGTTCTAAAATTTATTATACAAAATGAATTTTATCATTCATTCATAAACCTCAGCATCCCTGATCGATGTGTTGGAGATTTGCCAGCAGGCCAGTACTAACTGTATGTTTGTCATTGATGGCAACATATGGAAAGTAGCATGCATGGAATTATTATGAAGTAAAGCTTTTAGTATATGTAGCTTGGACATGATATTAGCATGATATCATGGGCCTAGAGGTTAACTATTAGTATAGACAGTTATATAGCAACTTGTGTCAACAGTGTTCCTGACAGAGTTATAGGCAGTGTTCTATGTATGGTTGTCCATACAGTTGTCATGGAGCCTTGTGCACTTGGATACATGTTGAAGACATGTTAGTGATGTTTAAGTCATGGACGCATAGTCTGTTGATGAGTAGAAGTGAAGTTATGCAGTCGCTATTCACCAACAATAGTTTCATGTGTTTGTTCTAAAGAGCCAACAGAGATTTTATTGGTTCTTTAGTTGTGCCTATCTTTAGGGTATATGCCCTTGGATTTAAGCTTAGAGAAGAGTTATTGATTTTTGGTTAAGAGTGCATGAGTTAATTCAGCTTGAGGAGAAAGATCCAGTTGTTTTGGTAGAGCCAACAGTGTGTAGCATGCATCTACATTTATATTCTTGGACAGGTCCCAGAATGTGTTGCATGCATAGTAGAGCCGACAGAATGTTTATTGGAGATGGTTATGGTTTCTCTAATATGATTTCAAGGTGGTTCTAATAGGTTGACTTGATTATATCATTTGGAGGAAAGATATTTATAGGCAGTCATTTGTGATTGCTGGGGTGTGGTTCATAGTTGTTTAAGCAGAGCAGAATAGAGTGTGTGAAGTGTTGAGCCATTAGAAGAAGGTCTATGTGACCAAGTAAAGTACTTGTGCTATACATTGGAATTGATCTAAACAACAGGTCAAAGCGCAATTCACCAAGATCCATATATAGTGTGTATCTATTATTTAGAAGGTTGTAGCCTTCACCCCTTTGAGCAATGAGCTCTCAGACAGTGCGTCCTCTCCCCTAATAGGGACTATTATAAAAGACTCCTAACAGGGTTTGACCCTTCACCAGGTCTACTATACTAAATATATTATAAAGCAACTCCTAACAAGGTTAAGGATCTTCTAACAAGGATCATAATACTCTAGTGCAGAATATTAGTGGGTGTCAATTTCCACCGGGGTTTTTACCTATTTGGGTTTCCCCGTAACCAAAATATTGGTGTTATGTTCTTGTGTTCTTTCATTGTGTTTATGCTTAATGTTTAAGTATACTTAATTGGATAAAGAATTGAATCTTGTAGATAACTGATTCACACCCCCCCTCCCCCTCTTGATTATCTCTTGGGACTATTCCTAACATGAGGTATGTGTGACATTCATAAAGCATAATGATCTTTGACCTTATGTTTACATAGGATATTTGGCATATGAATGTGCCAACATAGAAACCATACACTTTCCCAAGAACTTTATGAATATATCCCATAAATAGAAAATGAAAAAAAATGTAGGAACGTGATCTAAGATAAATCAATAAAAGATAAGCGTCACTTAAGCAAACAAGTAAATAGTCATTTAGGTCTTCTTGTTAAATTTATATTTTCATGATAGGATGATGGTGTCTGATTTTAGGAATGAAGCTTCCTATATAAGACAAGTGTTTAATTCCAGTATGTAACAACTTGCATATGACAAATGATAGATGATAATAGTAAATTTTGGTTTCAATAATGTAAAGTTTTGTATAAGATGACATGTATGGTTTCATTTTCATTAATATATACAAATAATCCAAAACCATTGATAATAAGCATAATGATTTGTTTCCATTAGATTGGTTAATGATTTAGTAATGCTTAGTAATCTATAGAGAGGACTAGGTCAATTAAACATTGAAGTGTTCTAAGCTTCATAAACTAAGTGTCCAACTATCCTTCAGGAGACAAAATAATGAAATAACTTTATTAAATTAAGTGTAGCTTCACTAAGTTAATGATGCCTAAACAATCAACTATGCTAAACTACCACTAAAATGATGAGCATTATGTTTAATTAAGGATATTTGGTGTTTGCTAAAATATAAAATTGTGGCATACATATTGGAATTGTAATTTTTTCTCCTTGTCATTGAACTTGACCATGACAATTTAGGGCCTTGTCAACATTTAACTGGAATAATACTCATGCATATACCTCCTAGTTTCACTATGCACTATAGTGTCCAGATACATTTTTCATGCATGTAAAATATATATCTCACACAAAACTATTCCATAAAGTGACAATAAAATGATTTCCCTACATCTACAAATACAAATATCATCATGCAATGTAAAGAAAGTATGGCAACTATAATAATCATATAAGAACTTTAAATAATCTTAGTATCTTATAACAATAAATAGATAAAATTTAAGATCTACTCATATTTTGCACCAAAATAAATTCAAATAATCAAGAATTCAACCATATTATTATTTTATTAAGATTAAAAAAAATCAAATCTTTAAAAATTGCATTCATTTAATATTAATCTACCAATTAATAAGAATTATAAATAAACAAAATTAAAAATATAAATCTAAAATTAAATTATGCATTCCCAAATAAATAAGAAATAAAAAGATTTAAATAAAGAAGTTTCTAATGTCCCCCAATTCATAGCAATTGAAATAAAAGATACTTTTAAAATATATGTATGCTCTTTAAATGTATTGTTTTCCAATACAAAATATTAAAAACAATGTTGTTTTATATATATATGAGATGGAACAATTAATATTATAAGCTCAAAATCATATGGCCTTTGACATTTGTCAAAAAAGATATCATAGGATCCTTAAAGTTGTCACTATGGAATTGGTCTTTTTGTGAATGATCATTTCTTTCAGAATAACACTTGTTTTCAAGCTCTCTTTTTCTTTGATGATCCTCCTTGGATAATCACACTTTTTTTCCTATTTCTTTTGCTTTTATGTGTATTATATATTATTGTTTAATATTTAATAAAGTTACACTATATAAAACATTGTTGAAAAATTAAAGACAACCTCAATTGTACTTCCATCAATCATTTTGAATAGAAATTGGTATTGGCGTGTTAAATTCTTGACTCGAATACCGAAAATTATAAAAAAAAATTGTTTGTTTGGTCTCCCACTCATAAAGGGGAGGCATTTAGGTAACTTTAATAGAGTCCAAAGTGGATCTCAAATTTATAGGGAGTGCTCTCATTTAAGTTAATCAAGATATGTAATAATTTGGTTTATAATAGGTGTCATATTATTATATTAAATATAGAATATCATTTATTTTTATTTTTATAAATGTTTATCTTCATGTATCTTATATTTTGTTTTATGGGTATTTGTTTTCTTGTATATATCTTTTTTAAAACTTTGCATCTTTTAGATTTTTTTTATCGTATATAAGATTTATATAAATTGTACAAATTTGAACAAAAATGAATTTGTCAATCTTTATTATTTTTTATTAAGTATTGGGATGTCATTTAGTGCACACTTGTGTATTTGGTATGTCTTGATATCGAAAGATATTCATTTGAGTATTAATTTACATGAAATTATCGTAGAATCATTCAAAATCTTTCTAGGAATATTCATATGAGCATTACAATTTGAATACTAAAAAAGAATAAAAATTGCATCAAAATCTATATCTAGATCACTTGCATATTTTTCTATTATTCTTGTTTATCTATGTCATGACCATCAAACCCATCTAATAAAGGTAATCAACTTAGAAGAACTTGGCCCTTATAATGCAATGGTCACCCTTGATAGTCAACTAAGATTAAAGTTTCAAGTAAATTACAAAACACTTTGATATGCTACAGTTGATCAAGACCATGTGTTAGAGGTAAGATCCCTATAGCACAAAATTAATCCCAATTTACATAATTGACACAAAATGTGAGGCCCTATTGATGAAGGGTGCTCCCCTTAATACCACAAACACATAACAGAAACAGAGAAACAACAACAATATGCAAGAATAGAAAATGGGCTTCTTATTATCTCCACAAATGTGGAATTACAAATTTTCAAAATTACAATATGCAAAGCCACATGGGCATTCCCTTACAATATTCTGTAGGACAAAGCCTCGAATCAATACCCAGATCTACTACCTAGAACTGTCCCCCAATTGCCTAAGACAACACTACAACCTTCCTTATATAGGCAATTTTCCACCACCTAAGAAGGTTCCAGAATTTTAGCCAAGAAGGCCGACCAAACTTAGAATTATTTTATTTTACAATTTATTACATCAAAGTCGGCTCAAAATAACTTTTGAAACCTAAATAGAAATTTTGAAGGAAAATCATTTTCCACCATTTCAGGTGACCCAACTTCCGAAAACCATAAGTCATCACCAGTTTACCTGATTGACTATTATAACCTCATTCCAGAAAGGCCACGAAGCGCTCTACAGGCTTGACTTGCGCAAGCGCTTGTCACCCAAATTTTTGACCTCATTCAGGGCCTCTAAAGCCTTCAAAATTGAGTTCAAAGTTTCTGTACCTTGTTGCCAATACCGAAAATCTTCAATATCTACAAAGCTAGACTTGATCTATCAATGAAACTTTACTGGCAGACTGATATGACCAAAATGAACCTCCAGGGAAGAAATCAGACATTCCGAGATCGGATGACCAACTTACTAAAAATAGCAAATTTCCACAAATAATAGCTCTACACAAGATAGCCCTTATTGAATACAAAAACATAAATATTTTTGGGTGATGCAAGATTGCTCTTGCACCTAGGATGCTCCTACAACAGACACCCGGGGTAATTTGAGAAGTGACCCTGTCACGACTTAGGTGTGCAGAGGAAAACCAAGACGATTAACCTCCTCCTTCGTTAGCCATGATGAATCTTCAACAAGTCATCCTTTCCATTTGACCAAGTACTCTTCATATGTCCTATTCCGTGTGCTTCCGCCAACACGACTATCTAGTATGTCTTCAATCTCCTTGATATTTGAACTGGTTGCTGGAATACTCGATTGTACTGCTATAACCTCATCTTCAACACCTCCTTCATGATACTCTATCAGATCTGAAACGTTAAATACTGGTGAAATATTCAGCTCAGTAGGCAACTCGACCTCATATGCATTTCTTGAATCATGCTTCTTTAGTATCTTACATAGCCCAAACTTCTTCATTTTCAACTTGTTATATGTACCAACCAGAAATCGCTCCTTCCGCAAATGAACCATGACTTCGTCTCCAACCTGAAATTCCTTGTGCCTCCTTTTCTCATCCGCCTTAGCCTTATACTGCGCATTCATTTTCAAAATGTGCTTCCTCACCTCCTCATGAATGTTCTTCAAATGTTTTGCAAAATCCTCAACTTCAGCACTACTTATTTCTCCTTTATCTATTTTTCTCAACTCAGATGTATTTTGGTACTACTTCCATATACAATCTGTGGATGATGTGATGAACTAAACTTCAAATCTGTCTTCAACTCTTCACTTTCAGCTAGTGTCATTCTGTGTGCTGCCTTATTTGGCAATCTGGCTCTTGGAATCAAGTCCATTTGATCACTGATATTTCTTACTGGTCCTAATCCATCAGACACATTATCAGATACAATATCTTGAAACTCATTCAATAATTATGCAACTTCTATAGGTACATCTTCTACTTCCTCTTTCCCAACCTTTGGAATTAAGGTAAAACACATATGCTCATGCCGCATACCATCTAAGAAATTTCCTCTATCAACAAAATTTATTTTGGCATTACCACATACTTTTTCTTATATTTCCTTCAATGGTTTTAGCTTATGTCGCACACCATCCTTTGTTAGGGAATAGGTATTCACACAACCATCATGTACAACACATCTGTCAAACTTCCAAGGTCTACCCGAAAACATATGACATGCATCCATAGATATAATATCACATAGTACCTCATCATGGTACCCGCCAATCTTGAACTTTACTAGGCACTGTTCATTGACCATGACCTTGTGGTCATCCGGCACCTAGGCAACCCGATATGGATGTGGATGTTTCTGCCTCTTGAGCTTCAACTTTGTCACCATCTCCTCTGACACCAAATTATCAGTACTGCCACTATCAATAATCACATCACAACACTTACCCTCACACTTGCACCTGGTGTGAAATAGGCTCCTCTTTTGTTCAGGTTCATTCTCACCACTCAACAAGACTCTTCTGTTAATCAGCATTTCTCCTCTTTCAACATCTTTAGAATTTGATGATTTGGCATCTTCATCTACATGTGAAACTCTAGCTTGGCCTTCATTCCTCCTATCTATCCTTCCTTGGTGTTGAGGATATTCAAATGCCTTATGACCTTCTTCCCCACAGTGAAAACATGTTCCACGGAAGCCTCCTCTTCTTGAACCTTGTCCTCTTCCTCTTCCTCTCTGATCTCTATTATTTTGATCTTGGAAATGATTGAAATTATCTCCTCTCTGATTCTGACTATTACTAGCCTCATCCTACTTTTTCAGATCTTCATTTCGACTTTCATATGACTGTCCACCTGATCTTCCATCACGACCTCTTCCGCTTTGTCTGCTCTCAAACTTTTTGTTCAACTTTTCCTCTACTTTTAGGGCAAACTGGTATGCCTCTTCAATACTGTTGATTTGAACTAATTCAACTCCTCCTGAATGCTCGGCCTCAACCCATTAAGGTAATGGGAAACTTTCTCCTTATCAGCTTTCGCATGTCCTATTCTGATGAGAATTCGATAGAACTCCTCTGTATACTCTTGAACAGATCTTCCTGCTTGCTTCAAACTTTGCATTTTCCTCAGTAGGTCAAGCTCATAATCAACAGGAATTAACTGTCACTTCAATTTATCCACCATCCGATCCCATCTTGTGATTTTATCTTCCCCTCTTCTATTTCGCTCCGATTGAATCTCTTGCCACCAGATCTTTGCATGACCTTTCAGTCTGGCCTTCACAAATTTGACCCTATCAGGATCTTCAATATCTTCATACTCAAAATATTCTTCACATTCATTGATCCAGTCGATCAATTCTTCTGGGTTAAGATTTCTTGAAAATGTAGGAACCTCAATCTCAAGTCTTTTTCCAATCTTGGAAATGGCTCAGAAAAGTCTTTCTTCCTCCTGGTTCACAACTTCAACTTCTCCTTCTTGATCTTCTTCTTCGGCTTCATCCTCACTTTCGTCTCTCACATTAAGATTCATTCCTCTATAAATCTCCTCTTGTAATGCTTGCACTTGTCTCTGGAGTGCTCTAACCTCAGGTGTTACAACACTAGCTCTTCCACCACATTCCCTTCATGGAGGCATTTTTGTGATTCTCGCTGAAACCTTAACCACGGTCCTGGTGTAAAATGCCTCATAGTCGGTGATCTGTTTACATAGAAACCCTAACCCACTATCCTAGTGTAAACTGCCTCACAATCGGCAATCTATTTACACACTCAGGAACTCCTGCTCTGATACCACTTGATGAAGGGTGCTCCCTTTAATACCACAAACACATAACAGAAACAGAGAAACAACAACAATATGCAAGAATAGAAAATGGGCTTCTTATTATCTCCACAAATGTGAAATTACAAATTTTCATAATTATAATATGCAAAGCCACATGGGCATTCCCTTACAATATTCTATAAGACAAAGCCTCAAATAAATACCCGGATCTACTACCTAGAACTGTCCCCCAACTGCCTAAGACAACACTACAACCTTCCTTATATAGGCAATTTTCCACCGCCTGAGAAGGTTCCAGAATTTTAGCCAAGAAGGCTGACCAAACTTAGAATTATTTTTACAATTTATTACATCAAAGTCGGCTCAAAATAACTTTTGAAACCTGAACATAAATTTTGAAGGAAAATCATTTTATGCCATTTCAGGTGACCCAACTTCCGAAGACCATAAGTCATCGCCAGTTGACCCGATTGACTATTATAACCCCATTCCGGAAAGGCCACAAAGCGCTCTACAAGCTTAACTTGCACAAGTGCTTGTCACCCAAATTTTTGACCTCATCCGGAGCCTCTAAAGCCTTCAAAACTGAGTTCAAAGTTTTTGTACCCTGTTACCAATACCAAAAATCTTCAATATCTACAAAGCTAGACTTGATTTGTCAATGAAACTTTACTAGCAGGCTGATATGACCAAAATGAACCTCCAGGGAAGAAATCAAAACATTCCGAGATCGGATGACCAACTTACTAAAAATAACAATTTTCTACAAATAGAAGCTCTGCACAAGATATCCCTTATTGAATACAAAAATAGAAATATTTTTGGGTGATGCAAGATCGCTCTTACACCCAGGATGCTCCTGCATCACTTATCCTGAGCCCATCATAGCTTTTCATTTATCTTCATGATGGACCTCATATTTGATATACTATTTTGATACATTATGGATTAGACTCTTTTAGATAGGTGGTTTGATATCATTTGACATGATGTATTTCATTCTATATTGATCCTAGTACTTATGTTGACAATGTTATGATACATTATTGCATGTGATATGGTTAGTATATTTAAGCAATTTTAATGATGACATTATAGTACATTAATACATGCATTTTGATTAGTTGATTTAGATTATTATTATGATGATGCAGTTGAATGATGGATTTCATGTTGATTGATTCTACTCATGTTGAGTTATGATTTAGAGTAGAATAGGAGTAACTAAAGGTTATGTGGTCAAGTGATTTACCCTCATACACCTATTTGTACATATGTTTTCAGGAGGATTTGTTGTTGATATTTTAATAGTTTTCCATGACATTTTAGCTATGATTGGATTGTGAAAGGATGTTAATTTCATGATATATTCTTAATTGATAATATTTTCATGCATTATGTATATATGTGATTATTTTGGACTAATGCGATTTGAATTGAGATATGTAGCATTATGACGATGGAAATTAAACGAAGAACTAAGGTCAAACCCATGTGTGATAGTGAAACCAAGGTTGTGCCTAAGTGAAGAGGCAACACCTCATACATAATGTATTTATTTCGTAAATATATAGTTGTGTCTTTGTTTGAATTGTAAATTAAAATTTTGTAAGAATAACAATGAGCATGTCATGTATAAATGTGATGTGTATTTTGTAGTGTCACTTGACACATGTGTGTGTGATATTTGGCATGGCATGTCCACTTGAGTAGGATAGTGTAAACCAGGTAAACCTAGTATCTATTTGCATTTTTCATGATGACCTCTTGGTTACAGAGCTTGGAGTATGGTCACATCACTTGGAATCCATAGGTGAACTCAAGATAGGTTTTTGAGGGGTTAAATGGACACCTAGGGTTTAGTTGGGTCTTTTTCAGCAAGCCCACTTGGTATACCTATGGGTAAGGGTCATTTTTAACCCTAGGACAACTCATAGTCGACTTCGAAGCCCATCCAAAACCTAGCTTTCTAAAATGGACGAAAATCAACTTTTTGGAATTATGGTCTTGGGTAGACAACCATCCATTTGAGTCCAAGATACTTGTTCCTTTTTCAAAAGCCACCTTTTAAAGATCCATTTTTAGAAAATGTGTAAGGGTTTGGGAAAGACCAACCAATAGGAACCCACATTTTTTCCAAGGATTTGGAAAGAGTATGTGAAGACTATTAGAGAGGATTTTGGAGAACATTATAGTTGTTCACCCACTCACCAACTTTGGTGACAACTAAAGTTAGAATGAGTTTGGACATAAGGGAGCTCTTCGTCAACTTTCTTTCCATAAGCTTGGGTTGAGGTTGGTGGTTTCATTTCCATCCTCATTTTCACTCTTGTTAGTAGTTCATGATTTGAGAGAAAGAAAAGGAAAATCCATATGTTCCATAATTTTGTATTTTTTTCATTTGTTGCAAGTTGAAGGTTGCTATTGTAAAGTTCATGTTTTGTATTTGTATTTTCTTTCTTGTATTTCTTGCATGTGTTTTGGGGAGTGCAAGGCCAAAATTACCCTTGGGAGGGAAGAGTAGCCTTGGGGGTGAAGGTTATGTTGGACAACCATGAGTGTAGAGTCTCTCTTCGTGGAAGAGAGGGAAAAAGGAATGGAGTATGGGGTCCATGTTGCTAATATTTTTGTATGTTTATGGGGGTCATAAGGGTGTTTGAGTTGCATTAATGGGGGTCATAAGGGTTTTATGGTTGTTGAGAATGTATGAGTAGAATGGGAGCTTTGTGATGGCACATATTTTGTATATTATTTAACTTCTCCTTATGGTATTTGGTTCACCCTCACCCCTTGAAAATCCATTTAGCGGCTATGTGTTTACCCTTGGGTTTGGGAGCTCTATGTTGTGATTTGTTGTTTAAGATTATCATAGTTTTTGGGTGTGATTGTAACTCGATTTGGTCTTAGTTCTCATAGCTCGAGGGTGACCTTGTAAAGGCCTAGGTTGGGAGTTGAGCCTCCATGGTCAAGCTTCACTTTATTTGTAGGTTTTCTTATGGATGTAAAGTTGGAAGGAAGTTGGTGATTCAAAATATAAAAAAAAATTATTTCCTTGTATTAGTTTTGAAAGGTTTATGTCATATTAGTAAATCTATTTGTCATGTATTTAGTGATTTCTAAATTTTGTACAAGATTTACATCTCCTTGTAAAGATAATCATTTCTTTTAAAATTTGGTTGTTTAGCACAAAATTAAAGATATGATTTTGTAAATTCCTTTCTTATGAAAAGAGAAGTATTTGTAAAAAAACCTTCTAAAAACTTGTATATTCCTTAATACAGTTTTAAATCTTGATATTTTGTATCTCAAATGCAAATATGTATTTGTTAACTTGAAATATTTTTTTAATATTTTAAATGTTAGAAAGTTGTTTTAAAAGAACACTATTTTAAAAAAAGCCTAGCATTTTACATCATGTATTCTTTTGATTTTAATCTTTCTTATTTTAAGAAAAGTGCAGATTTAGAAAGGGAAATAATTATTTTAGTTTGTCTTATTTCTTAAGTTATGGATGTCATGTTATATTTATATATATATATATATATATATATATATATATATATATATATATATATATATATATATATATATATATATATATATATATATATATATATATATATATATATATATATATATATATATATCTATATATATATATATATATATATATAGACACACACACACACACAGTTATTTTAAAAATATGAATATACTACATATTTTATGAGAAAGTAACAATAATAAAATAATCTGATATATCTCAAAAATAAATAATGTATATACATAAACATATATGTGTGTGTGTCTATATTATATTACAATAATCTGTATTTCTATTCATGTTATTAAAAAAACATAAATATTCCTATTCATCTTGTGCATATATATATATATATATATATATATATATATATATATATATATATATATATATATATATATATATATATATATATATATAATCTTTCAAAAAAAATTCAAATGGTTGGACAGGATCGAAACCCTACGCCCGTGTTGGGGGAGGGTTCTGTTAGTGCTTTAAATGATTGCAGATGGTAAATACAAATTTAAGATTCTAATGCATAACTCTATGGACCCAAAAGATGCATCTGACAATATCAAACACTAAGGTGCTAATGATTTTTATCCTTCTTCCCTTTGAGATTTAAGCTCAGGTGGGTGTACCTGATAGATTCAATTCTAGAAAGGATCACAATAGTTATCTATATCCTTGACACAGATACAAACATCTAATTCTTTTAACATACATTTTAAGATGAATTGTTATTTAATTTTGTTGATGGTGATAAATGTAAATCAAGCATAGACCAGTGCCAAATCCTAGGGCAAAGAGTCAAAGAACACATATCTACAAGAAACCCTCTAATCAAATATACCCAAAACCCAGATGATATGCCTTACAAATAATCCTCTCACTAACATATGTAGTCATCAAATTCTTGCATAAACCATGAATTCCCAGAGATATCCCTCAAGATTTACCCTTCCCTTGAAAGAAACTTAAGATTAACCCCACTATTTACCTTGTAAATGATGCATTAAAAATGTCTTACATATTTAATACATAAAAAATCAAGATTCACACAAAAAGACAACAAAATATGCAAAGGAGTCTCAAAATCTTTTCATTGATATATGCATGTATCAGTATATTCAGAAGACAAAAACTCTTAAAATAGAAACGCCAGATCAGAACTCTCCTTACAAATGTATTTCACCCCCCTTTAAAAATGT
This sequence comes from Chamaecyparis obtusa, assembly GCA_027943335.1. Lineage (NCBI taxonomy): Eukaryota > Viridiplantae > Streptophyta > Pinopsida > Cupressales > Cupressaceae > Chamaecyparis > Chamaecyparis obtusa. Next base: position 147,068 of record BSBK01012126.1, on the reverse strand, counting down.
AAAACTTGCTATATATATCACTATCCACCTTGGAATTCTCAAGAAAAGGATGCAAAAAGCTTCAGATGGCTAGGATAATGACAGGTACAAAAGAAAAAAAAATAAACATCATTAATAGAAAAGGAAAGAAAAACTAGAATATATGTTTCTAATCATCGTGAATCTTCACAGACCTGGCACCTTTGTTTGCAGATATTCAAGGTAACTGTTGAAAGTTGTTACATGAATAATGACCTCCTACAAACTAACATACACTATTCTTTTTCTGAGAGTTACCCTCCCTGTGCTCAAGGATTAGGTGCCATGTGTAACTCAATCTTCTTGCATTGCTTCCAAATCAATGGCTACTGGCTTCTTCTTCTTAGGTTTTGTGCTCTTGTCCCAAGATGCAACTTCCTCTTCTGATGGCCAGGTGTACTCTTTCAAACTCTACAGTAGCTCTACTTTCTTATCCCACCTTGAATCATTAATGGCCTTGGCATCATTAGAAAACCTGGTGCAATCATTTTCCACTTTGAAAATATCATCTAGAATGTTATTAAACCTATCCATGTTCAAGGTGCCATCATTATTCAGGAAGGCATCCTACCTAGTCAGCAACTAATCCATGTTTTCTTTCCACTCCTCAACACCTTTTATGTTGCCATCATCCCTATGAATTGGAGGCATAAAATTTTTGAAATCTGGGCCGAACATATCCATTTTAGCTCTGATTAGATTGGCTTTACCTTTGAAGAAAGACCAAGTTGTACCAATGAGCTTAATTTTTTCTCCCATCTCCCCAACTAATTCTGGGATATCAGGCTTATGTGGTTGTATCATCTCAAGCTTTTAAAAGAGTGCCCCTCTGCTAGACCATATGCTAAAAAGTGGCTCCAAAGTAAGCATAGCATCTTTTACAATTTTATTAGTCTTTTGTAACATAATAAATGAATTATGGAGTAGGTCCATCTTTCCTTTTATTACCTCAAATCTATGTTGTATGATGCAAGATAGGGTATTTAGGGCTACTTCCTGCCTATCCTTATCTGATTTCTCCACTGCTACATCAAGTTCCTCTTCCACTGGAAGCATTACAACTTCAATTTCTAGGACTGGGGGAGGGATGGCTTTGGACGCTTTTTCAAGTTTGATCTTCATCTCCTCAAGCTCATCCTCAAACACCTTTATCTTCATCAACCCCTTTTCTCTGTCCTTAGCCAATACAATGGCTTCATCAAAAAATTGTTCATATCTATTAGAGAGTTATGTAGTCTTGGTCTCATTCAAATGAGAAAAATGAGTTATTGCCTTAGAAACCTCAAGATGACTGGTGTTCTGAATAGTTTAGATGATCTTATCTCCATCCATCTTCTCTTCAACAATGAAAAGAGAAGGCTTTTGAGTCTTAGGGGTAAGAGACCACATTACAAAATTTTTGGATCTTGGATCATATTTTCACCCTCTTATCATCTCCCCAATCTAAGCTTCATATGACAAACCACCTTGTGGTTGTCTCCTTATTTGGTCAATTATGAAAGAAAATTCAAATTCCCACCCTGGAACTAACAACATTCCACTAGATTTAACCAACTGCCTGGCCTCCTCAATAGATATCTTCTCTGAAGTAGGATCATATGAGTCTATGGCTTTTAAGGCCTCACTGCTAGGCTCTACACCATCACTCACTTGTCTGGAAATCTCTTGTTGCTTTCTCCATATCATGAATTTTTTGAATGCATCACTCTTGATGAAATCATCATCAATTCTAAGCTCTTCTTGATACATTTCTCTTTCATCTTTACACAAAAATAGGGGCAGTTGAACCTCCTCTTGTGTGTCCACTTTCTTGCCTTCTCTAATATTTTTCCTCAGGTGATGGTAGTACGACTTATCACTTAGCACTAAGGAAGAAATCATGTCACTTTTCTTACCTACACTTTTTGCTCTTGATGATTCCCCTGTCTCTAGCCTCTATTTCTTTTGAGGAGGCTCATGCATATCCCCTGCCTCTAGAGCATCAATTTATTTTTCTTGAGCAGGCTCATTTAGATTTTGAGGTGGGCTATCCTCTTCATATGACCCCTCATTGTCAAAATCATACTCTGAGGATGAGTATTCCTTCTCATATTGTAGCTTGGCATCCAAATGGGAATCCAGCTGATTGTACAAGGTGTCATACATCTCAATCATCATGTTTATCTTGGAAATATAGGGGAGGCCTAGTAAGAAACCACGAAAGGAAATCCCATCCTTTTTCAATTGTACCTCCAAATCCAACAAGTCATGGATTTTGCCTAATCTCTTTTCAATTTCTTCTTCATCAAGGATATTTTTTGTGATATCTTCCTTATCACATCCTTCATGCTCTTTGACAGCTCTAATACTAGGAATGAGGATTTTCTTAGCATTCTTTATGAAGTCCTCTAGGTCCACATATCTGTATAGTGCTAAACTCATCTTGAAATGGTTTAGCCACATGCTGAGTTGAGGCAATGCCCTCTTTTCCACTATAAAATTTGTCAATTTGAATTGTTGGGGTGTGAACATACCCTTCCTATGTGGAGCTAGGTGCTCTTTGTCAGTCCACATCAACTACCAGATAAACTCCAATTGAGCAGTGGCACATACTTTGGAAGAATGTGTAGGGGCTGTGGAAATCTATAAACCCTGATCAATGTGAAATTTTAGCCCAGATAAAAATCTCCCTAATTGTGGTCAATTAGCCACTTGTCAACATACTCTCTAGGACTTAGAAGCCTAAGCAATTTAACTGGGAGCCTTGTGATGTTTGTTCCCATCATGATTAGAATTGGATTGACTATCCTATTTCGGAAACCACAAAACTCATTCTCATTGGAAGTGTAATTCCAAACCCTCAGCAAGAGTTGTACTAGGTTTGGTTTTCCATGCAATACCCTCCTTGGTCTCAACATACCTATGTCCATGTATTGAATATTTTAGAATATGATCAAATGCATTAGCAGTGAATAATGCATGAACTTGGGTGGTCCATTATTTTCTTTGATTGCTACCAAACCCTCATGCATCTTATCAATTACATACTATATGTAATCATAGTTAGTGTTTACATGAGAATTTTGCAGGTTCAGGATGATCATTAGCAAATCTAAGGCATTCTCTCAGCATCTCCATCAATCCCTAGGACTCAACACAACCCATATGCAAGGTACTTCATGTAGAAGTGGAGGGATTTGAATTCATATGGAGCCTCCATATGGCTTGGGAGAGGGGAAACATACCTTCATGTCTTGGGCATGTGGTGGACAATTTGGGATTTTACAAGCTCTATTTGACTAACATATTTCTCTTTTTCCTTCCTCAAGTTAATCTCTATTGAGGAGGAGGTATACAAATTGAAAGCCCTCATGAATGACCCCCTATCTAGAGTTACTAGGGATGATTGGTCACTTCTCCTTATAGACTTAGAGATTGGGTCATAGTTTCTGGCTAGTTCTTGTTAGGAATCAATGTTGAATATGTCCAATGGGGGATTATTTAGAGTCATCATGTAGCAGTTTTATGTTGCATTCATGACTATGTTTGTCATTGATGTCAACACATTGATTTACTGGAGAATAGAAGAGAAGCAGACAATGTTTGTATTATCAAACGTGGAGAATTGCAGATAAAGCTATGCAGAGTTGAGGACTGATTCTATATTTTTTCATGAGGTTATGTTTAAGAGAAGATACAAAAATTTAATTATCCATGATATTTATATGTAATTTAGTATAAACAGTATTCAGAGAGTGTTCCTGAGAAGTGGTTTGTGATAGTTGGATTATATCTCCTAATCGAGATAGAATCTAGACATGCGAAGCTCAAGAGAGGATGATATTTCAAAGGTGACCCGGATCAAACAACATAGTTAGAGGTTGCACATGTGAAGAATTATTTAGTTCGGAAGCTAAAAATTTTATGTGGTTATGAAATATTGTGTAACATGTAATGATTTATATTTTGTAATGGTTAAGCCTAGTTGGCTGACTCACTTGTAAGTATTTGAGTGTGGTATAAAGGAAGGATTTTTTTCCTTGATTGATATGAAGATGGATTATGGAATTGAGCAATATATGTTGATGTTCATATTGTAAGAGGATATGTGAATTGAGCAGATTTGGTATTGAGATCTAGTGGAACAGTTGGTGCGGTTTGGCACAGTCAAAGGAGTGAAGATAAGTTGCTAAGATCAGTAATTGTTGGTATTATTATTTTTAGATAATATAGATATCATTTAGATAGTGAGTTTGGTGATCTTTCCCTTGAAGCTATTTGGATGGTAGGTCCTTATGCCTTCCATAAATCTTAACCGGGTTAGAATCTTTTAACAGGGATTCAAAGTCTCCTAACAGGGCCTGATATGTACTGAATGTATTTCATTTGACTCCTAACCGAGTCCATCCTCTCACAAGGAATTTTCATATTAGTACATCTTTTGTGGGCATCATTCCCACCAGGGTTTACTCTTTGATCAAGGGTTCCCTAGTCAACATATCTTGTATTATTGTGTATGTTTATCTTTATATGCTTGCTATTTATATTAGTTACATGATTGAAAATTGATAATGGTATTATAAGTTGTTTTTATCTGATAATTGATTCACCCCCTCCCCCCCCTCTTAGTTATCTTGGTGGTTTTTACTTTCTAACAGTTCTATCAATAGGTCTACATTTAGGAAGACATCTGGGACAACAAGCTTCCCCATTCCCAATTTCCAGGCATTGCACACTGGAATTTTCTTCTCTCGGTTATTATAGATATAATTAAAGATGTGAAAACTAGAAACAAAGGGAGTGAGAGGGTCTCTATAGTTATCCATTGAATCAATGAAGGTATCATCACTAACCTTCTTGTTCTATGTGGATCCTAGAAGCAGGGTAATGAATTCCTCAAAATAGTTAGGCTTCCCCTTCTGTTCTTCTCCTTGTTCTCTTACTCCTTCACTGGATGAAGCATGACTGGACTCTGGTTGACTCATCTTTTCTACTTTGAACTAAATTTTGCTCTGCAAATTGGCTCTTCAAAATTACACACTGTAATAGCTCTTCTTTCATAATTTCTCTCTGAAAACTGATAAGTGTAAATGCAGGAATGTCTTGTCTATATATCTTTGATTAATGAATGCATGGAATTTTCTAGAATCACAAAAAATATTTCCTAAGTCACCTCAGCATTCACTTCTGCGTGAAATCAAATTCAAATCTAGGCTAGCTGCAAGGTGTAAGGTTGATAGGTTGCATTCAATTCTCAGAAAGAAAGCAAAAAACTAATGATTACTATTTTATGCCATAAAAGCCCTGAAAAATTGTCAAAAATCCCAAATGGAACTTGATTCACCATAACACTTACTTTCTCATCTTAGCAAAGTATCTTTTCCATGTTAGGACCACTTTTTCCTTTACTACCTATAGGAACTTAACCTCACATCATTTGGAGATCACGCGGAGACATCTATCTCATGATCTCTAAGTACCTTTCTCAATTGTAGTTTTATCTTGAGAATAAGAAAATGAGACAAATCTCACAATCTCACAACCTTTTCCTTAAACTTGGTTTCATTGTGAGATTCAACGGCCAAATCAAACTCATAATCTTTGAATACTTGCATTAACCCTAGTTTCATCTGGAGAATGAGAGATAAGCCTTTATCTCCAAGTCACTAGATACTTTACTTAACCCTGATAAAGTCTTGAGACTAAGCCCCAGTCCTTGATCTTTTTATCAGCTATGGTTGTCGCTAAATCTCCAAATATTTCAAGACTTGACTGTTACTTTATGAGATTAGGAGATAACTACATACTGATATGTCTTTAAACCTTTTCACCAAATCTCTAGATCCTTTGAGCTTTAACCATTATCTTAAGAGACTGAGAGATAACCATTGCACCAGATCGTTGAATGCAAAGACTTAATTGCCAAAAGTCACAAGACTTGGAGAAAGCTTTGTCGCTTGATCGCCAAATATTAGAACTACCTGATAGTCATTTGGAGATTAAGAGATAACCACAAGACATGTTAATCTCTCAACCTTGTCACCCAATCTCTGAATTGTTTAAAACATAACACTTTCATTGAGAGATTAAGAGACTCAAAGGGAAAAGAAAAAAGCCACGTGCATATTGAGGACTTAAGTGCCCGAAAAAGATAACTTTAAAACATAAGATCTACGGCATGACTAAGAGAGTTTTAAAAGAAAAACCCTACCCTAGGAAAACTATTATGAGACCCAGGCTACTCAGAAAATTTTGACAGACACATGAAGTAAAGGAGACACATGCACAACTCAAATGTTAACAAGAGCTAGAAATTACACTTCTCAAAAAACCTAGAAAATATCCCAATAGTGGCTCTGTTTGAGGATGCTTGAAAGCAATTTCATAGAAAGAATTCATGAATCTTTGGGTGCAAGACCACAAAACACTAAACTATTACAAAAAAAGAAACACACGACAAAGGTAAACACACCTAAACATATAATACACGACTAATGTGCATGGAATAATTTCAAACTTAATTGAAGAAAAACATCAAAAATTGTCCATGCACTGGCAATTCCTATTCTTCGTCATCTAAATTTTTCAATAAATAAGAGTCTTTTCTATGAATCTGATGAATGATATAAGGGTGCAACCATAATGATTCAAACTTTTTATGTTTTCCCTTATCTTTGGCCCTAACATTCTATTGAAGGACTAAATCTCTAGGCTGGAACTTCCTGAAACTAGCTATCTTGTCAAAAAGATATTTTATTTTTTTGTTGTAATTTGACATTTTCTTTTTGAGTCTCTCTTCTTATCTCATCCAACTCAACCAATTGGATCATCCTGTCTTACAAAGGTTCAAAAACCTCTAAACCTTCATCTTGCATGAATTGATAAACAAGCAATAGATTATTAACAGGCAGTCTAGATTGCACACCATACATCAATTCAAATGGAGACTTATGAGTGGCCCTTTTTACTATAATTCTATCTGTCAACAATGCAAGTTTCAACTTTGCATGGCAACATCTCTTATTCTTTTCTAATGTTTTCTTCAGAATCTACAAAATTCTCTTATTGCTTGATTCTTCTTATACATTGGCCTGTGGGTGGTAGGGGGATGAATATGATAGAATAATTCCCATTTAATAACAAAAATCAACAAATTCATCTAACCTGAAGCACATGGCATTGTCCATTACTAGTTTGACAAGAACACCAAACCTAGTAACCACATTATTCATCAAAAACTTTATTACCACTATGCTTTTAGCCTTCTTAGTTGGGATTTCCTCAATCCATTTAGTAAAGTAATATGTAGCAGCCAGTATCCAACTATGCCCCCCGCTAGATTTTTCTGCAAATTATCCAATGAAATCAATACCCCACATGGCAAAAGGAGCTTCTGGAACCACAGGGTTTAACAATAGTGCTCCTGACAACTTCAATTTATTTGAGAATCTTTGGCATGGCTCACACTTTCTGAAAAATGAATGAGTATCTTTAAACAAAATAGGCCACTAATAACCAGCCCTCAAAATTTTGTGAGTTGTTTCCCTAGCTGAATAATGCCCTCCACATAGTCCAAAGTGCATTTCTTTTAATACTTTCTCTGACTGTCCTTTGTCTAGACACGAGCAATATTCCATCCTTATCTTTCCAATACAAGCCACCCTGTAGCTTTTGTTTTGGAAATTACTAAGGGCAACTAGTATTTTTTAGAAATTGTACTATATTCAAGTACCATGGCTGCATTTCAATGCTTGTAACAATTCTTTATCCCATGGTAATATTATTCACCTGGATAAGATCCATATTTTCTTCTGTCACCAACTTGGTAATATGACACTCCAAATCAAATTCCTAAATTCTATTAATCCACTTGCATCTTTTCCCTGTAACCTCACTCTAAACTAGAATGTGTTTCACTATAGCATGAGGAACATAAGCATTAACCTTGGCACAATCCAAATAAGGCCTGAATGCTTTAACTTCCTTTACCAATGCATAAGCCTATTTTTCCATTAGATCATAATTCAATTCAGCTAACTGTAATGACTTTCTAAAGAATGCAATAGGGTGCTCAAATCCTTCCCCATCTTTTTGTAATAGAACTATTGCAATAGTATGAAAAGATGCAAAAGAAAATAAGAAAAAAGGTTTGGAATAATCAGGAGAGATTAAAATAGGGGCCTCTTGGATTTTTAGTTTAATTTTCTCAAAGGCCTTTTTTGATTCCTTATTCAAATAAAATCTTACATCCTTCTTCAAAATCTTGACTATGGGCTTCACCATTTTTGCAAAGTTAGCAATGAATCTTCTAACAAAATTAATTTGTCCAAAGAAAGACTGTACACCTTTAAGGTTTTTTGGAGTAGGAACCTTTTGAATTTCTTCAACCCTCTCAGGATCAATTCTTACCCCCTCTTTGGACACTATATGCCCTAATAGATTTCCTTCAATAACCAAAAATTGGCATTTCTTATGATTCAATGATATACCAAACTCTAGTACTTTGACCAAGACCTTTTCCAAGTGACTACAATGGTCAACAACCTTCTTTGAATAAGAATTTAATTCATCTTCATATACCACCATGAGAACATGGATAAGATCCTTGAAACCCACATCCATTTCCCTTTAAAAAGTTTCTCCAGCATTTTTTAAACCAAAAGGCATACAGACATACACATAAGTTCCCCAAGGATTAGTAAATGTTGTTTTAAATTGTTCTGAATCTTTAACTAGCACTTGGTTATACCCTAAGAAACTATCCATCATGGATAATAACTCACAACTAGTCAGTCTATGAAGCATAGCCTCCATATTGGGTAATCCATAATTATCCTTTAATGAGGCAACATTTAAGTTTCTAAAATCAACACATAATCTTATGTCCCCATTCTTCTTTCTAACTAGTACCAAATTGGAAACCCAAGATGAATGCCTTATAGGCTCAATTATGCTTGCATCCCTTAACTTTATCAACTTTGTTTGCATTTTAACAGCTAGTAAGGGATTGATAGGCCTTTGTTTTTGCCTAAAAGGTTTTGTATCTTCTTTCAAAGGGATCTCATGCTGAAATAGATCTTTCCTATAAGCCTTTAGATCATCATAAGACCAAGCAAACACATGTTTGTATTCATTCAGCAATCTTATCAAATTAGTTCTCACATCCCTACTTAGCTTCTTTCCAATGTATACAAACTAAGGGGATGTCACTAATCCTAAATTTATTTCTTCCAAGTCCTCTACCTTGGTTTTACATTTTTGTGACATGTAATTATCATCTATCCTAAATTTTCCTTCTAGCTCGACTAACCCCTTAGGAATATGATTAGAAGATAATTGAATAATTTCATTTCCAAGGATGCAGTCCTTCCCATTGACAACGTTTGTTGACACATCAAAGTCAATTTGTTGGCCATCATATTGATCTAGGCCCTGAATAAATCTAAGGATATCATCATCATCCTCAAAAACTTGCCAATTATAAATGTTATCAGGCATAGCATGCCTTCTCTTTATTTCTAACATTAAGCCACCAGCAAGAGTGACATCATTGTTTTCTAATGCAACATTTGCAAGGAAATCTTCCATGATATTATTTGACCTTTCTACCCAATGAATGTTGAAAGCATCAAACAATTATATTTTATCTGAGACAACATATCTATATAATTTTAGTCTGTCATCCTTGGTAACATATTTTTATCTGATCTGAGCTATGATCACTTGGGAATCTCCATGGAATTTTAAACATTTTATACCATGTTTTATAGAAATATCTAATCCCAATATCAATGCCTCATACTTAGCAATATTATTTGTGCATTGGAAAGTCAACAAGAAGGAATACTTAAATGTAATACCTGGTGGGGATATGAATAGTACACCAGCTCCTGATCCTTCCTTAAGAATCCACATCAAAGTACATCTTCCATAGCCCATCCTACTGCAACAACAACTCATAAACTATTGGATCAGTATTCCTCAATTGTGTCTTGATTTCTTCAACAATGAAATTCTCCATATCAATGTCAACACAACAATTCAAATCTTCAAGTGCTACCATCTCAACCATGATAGAAGAGTGAGGCTCTTTGTACAACTTAACCTTAGTACCATTTATAGGTATGGTAGCATATGACATGTCTAGTTGTAATTTTCCTCCCACTGTTGCTGCCCATTGTTTTGATAAAAGCATACCATAATGAGGCTTGGTATCAACTACAACTACATCCATCTTATATGTAGCCTCAGGAAATGCAACAATATTTACTTCCATTTGTTATCTCTATTTGAGCATTGAGGTTTTCATTAGTATCAAAGATGATTAGTTGGTTACCTATGCTATCTAGTCAGTAAATGGAAGTATTGCAAGCTATACATGCTAGTTGGTTAACTACATAAGCCTTCACACCAAGTTATCTCAAGGCAGTATCAGGAACAACAAGATAATAGTTCTAACTGAGCACCAGAGTAGTTTTACCAAGCATCAGTGTACACCGATACTGAGCGTCAATAAACACTAAGAAGACTAGACACCGAGCACCAGTGTAACTACTGAGTAGTATTGATAGTGTTTACTGAGCAATTTAGGAAATGACATAGTAATTTGTTTTGGCACATCTATTTATGCAGATGGTTACAACAGAATCATAAAATGTTTTACCAAGATCAAGGATCATTTATTATGGATGTAATCATTAATTTTGATGATGATCTCTACGTAATTGCTAGATCTAGGTTATTTTCGTACATCATAGATCTTAGGGTTTTTCCTAAGATATTGTAACCTAATTTTGTTAAGTGGCAATAGTAGTATGCTATATATTTGTATTTCATGTCATTTTGACATAAGCTTGACAAGGGATGATATGTTTGGTATGAATAAGGAAAGGAGATCTTGAAGTAAGAAGCCAACTTCAAGACATTAGTTATTAGACAAAGAAATTTAGTATACAGAGACATTCAGATTAAGCAGAATCAGACAAGCCTACCGAGTAGTATAGAAATAAGATCTTCACATATCAAGGTGATATTTAGTCAGTACTTAATAGATATGTTTTAGACAAGGTAAAGTTGTCATTTGTAGATACATCCTGTTATTCTCTAATCATTGTAACAGAGTTAGAAAAATCTCTTAACAGAGTAGACCTAACAGTCTTTATTAAAAATCTCTTAACCGAGTACACACTCAAGTAGTGTTGTTAAAATCTTATAACTAGGTAGATCTAGCTGATCTAATTGTTACTCCTAACAGGTTAAGATCACCATAAGTGATCACAACTTGTATCCCTAATAGGAAAACTTTATTATCTACAGTAGTGAAGTATTTGTGGGTGTCATCCCCACCATAATTTTTACCTTCTAACAAGGGTTTCTGCGTAACCAAAATACTTATGTTATGTGACTGAATTGTTATTTGTTTTCGTGCAATTTAACTTTACAAGTTAATTGAATGAATGATGCAAACAATGGATTTAGTTGGGTAGACTAGTATACTACTGTTTGTAGATTGAGTTTCAAGTTAAAAGTTTTTGTGGGCACTGATTCACCCCTCCCCTCTCAGTACCCTATCTCTCCATTATAACACCATTCCCACTAAGGTTTCTACCATAGGAACATCCCTATTATCCATGGCATAACACCTTCCATTGGAAGTATCAACTTGGACTCCTAGTTCCTTCATAACATGATATGGCATCATTGTAGCTACAACACCAAAGTCTATCATACAATGTTTTAGAAAAAACTTGTTGACAATCAAAGTGACATAAAAATGATCAATTAATGATGGTTCTTGGGTTACAATATTCCCAACACAGAAGTTAGAAGTCTCCTTGTTGGCCTCAGGGCCATCCACTAACTTTGCCTTTTCAGATACAATAGGAATATCTCCTTGTTCATTTATCAAGGCCAATGTTGTTGCCTTATGCTCTTTTATCTTCATCATTTCCAACAAGGGAATTGAGACTTTCATTTGAGACAAGGCATGTATTATGTCAAAGGTTGGGGTCTCAGTAATAGGATCAGACAATTATTTTCCCTTACCAACCCTTCTATTTCTCTTATCTGTTGTAACCTCATCTTTCTTGTTAGTGTCTTGAACAAGAATAGGCTCTTCTTTCTTGTTGTTACCACCCTTTCCTTTGATTACACTTGTTTTTGGATAAACCTTATTTTGGGAATCATCCTTTACAAATACTGACCTGGGTACTCCTTGATCATGGTTTACTCTTCTATTCCTCAAGTTATATGAGGATCTGGCTTGAGAAATAGTAGCTGCAGTAAGTGTCCTGATTTCTTCTTCACTTGGTTTTCTCCAGTAAGTTTTTTCCTAGCTTTGGCCTGACCACATTTGTTAATTTGAAAACATCATTGTCAAACTCATCTTGATTAGAATGAGAAAAAACTTTTTGTTCATACTTTGGAAATTTTTTCCTTTTATAAGAAACATCAACAAGTATTTCTTCATCTTTTGAAGATGAAATTTCTTCCACTTTCTCAGTGGTAAACATGTTAACTATAGGCTTTTCAAATCCTTCATTATCACCTACAGGTGGGTCTTCCACTTCTTCTTCCAAAGCTTGGGCCACAACAAATTGATAAGGTGAGTGAGGCATATTACAAGCCACACACCATGGAGTGTTCTCTACATTATGTGTTGCATTCTTTTTTAAAAGATCAAGGGTATCGCTTCCTTTTTTATTCTCATGAGTATCAAAAATAGGCTTCCCATCCTTCCAATTTGTGTTGTAGGGCTGATCATGCAACCTAGGTAATCTTTCTTGCCTCTGATAAGGTGGTCTATTATCCTAAGAACCTCTCTCTACCTTTTCAATCTTGGTTGAGAGATCTTTAACAAAATTTACCAACTTTTCAACTTTATCATCTTCTTTAGTTGGTCTACCATCATGTGGTTTGGTTTCTCTCCACAATATTCCTTCATCCCTTTTGTACATTTCACTAGATGCTTTCCTATTACTTTTAATATTTATTTCTAACTTAAAATCATCTCTCAAAGTACGTGGGATTTTTTCTCTCAATAGATAAGACATTTTCCCATCCAAAGCATTGAACTATGTGGTTAGGAAAACTTCACCATCTAATCTTAAGACTTGAAATAATTTATACATTTCCTTTTGAAACCTATTATTAAATTTAGACATGCCCTCATTTGGATACTTTTTGATATTATTGAATTCATTTAGCATATAACTAGATTTAACATGTTCAACATATTGCTCCTTAAGCCTTTTCACAAATTCATCCCATGATTTAATATTGTTTTCAGGAAAACCCCTATGCCAATCCCTAGCATCTTCAATCAATGACTGGACAAATAATTTCATTACAACATCTTCATTTTCAATTTCATAGTCATTTATGTTACTTGTAAAAGACTTTATATGCTCTTCACAAGTGACAACATTATTTCATCTGAACTTAGGGATTTTGTCTCTTACCTCATTTGGGATAGCATTTAGTTGACTAGGGATGCCATCAAATAATAATGGTTAGTATCTATCCAGATGAACATGTCTCCTTTGAAAATTTTGTGAAGGTTGGGCTCCACCACATCCAACACCTTGATTCAACATTCCTCCCATGGCACCACCAGCTAATGGAACTATAGAATTGACATTTTGAACCAGTCCTTGGACTGCTTGTTTAGGGCTCGGAGCTTGGAAACTTGGCTTGGGACCACATGGTTGGTTCTGTGGTACTATTCCAATAGTAATAGTGAATGAGCTACTAGAAGTTGTGTTCATATTAGCATGTAGGAAAGAAATTTTCCTTTTCATCTCATCTGCAGAAGCTTCCAGTTCCATTGTTTCTAATTGAATTTCCAAGTCTTCTTTGGCCTTTCTATCCTTTTCCAATTCTATGTTAGCTTAGGAGATAGCATCAGGAATAACCTTACCCTGTTTGGGTTAATTAATACTTATTCGAACCATTTTCTATTTTCCTTTATCAGATGCATCTCTAGTGTTATTTTTGAGATCCTCATTTCTCTTGATCTCTGATGGATGCAACTGTTTTAGAACTAGACCTTCGCCCTCAAATTTATTCTTAAAATTTGACTCATTATTATCAAGTTGTTGTCTCAAGGCTCCAATATCACCAAACAATTCTCTATTTAGACCTTTGAATTCTTGATTTAGACTTTGAGCCTTAATCTCATTCCTCTTTTTTTTTCTCATGAGTTCTTGTCTTTCCATGAGTAGCTCATAAATCTCCTGTTCTCACTTCTTCCTTTTATTAGAAATTTCTAGTAATTGTTCACACTCCTTTTTCCTCAGAGCTATAACCTCATCACACAATTTATCAAAATCATAAGTAGTCTCAGTAGAAGAAGTTTCTCTTGGTTGGTCTAGACTTTCATGTGCAAGGAAAAAACCTACATCTGTAAATTCATCATCATGAGGGGGATTAAATGCATCTGGGTCCATTCTCATAAGAGGCTTAGGATTTTCAGAAGAAGAAGAAACCTCCTTAGGGATAGGTTTTGAGACTCTTTCTTTGGAAGGTCTTGGAGAATTTGGGTTAACTAAACCCCTCCTAGACCACTGCTTCCTACTAGGTGTGGGAAGTTCATCACCTATATTGGTATCTGGGTGATCCCTATAATATGACCTAGTATATCTTTGTAGACTCATGGTATATTTAGAAAAACACTAAAAAATTTATATATGTTGAACCAACAACTGGAAATCATAGATTTCAGAGTCACCACCCACATAACATGTGGGGATAAATTTTAAAATTGGTCTGTAATGAAAAAAATAGATAGTCAACAAAGAATTATAACAAGCCTATTGCAAAACATTAAATGCTTCCTAGCAAAGTCACCAACTTTGTTATTGCAGAAAATGATTGCAGATGGTAAATACAAATTTAAGATTCTAATGCATAACTCTACAGACCCAAAATATGCATCTGATAATATCAAACACTAAGGTGCTAAGGATTTTTATCATTCTTTACTTCAAGCTTTAAGCTCACACAGGTGTACCTGATAGATTCAATTCTATAAAGAATCACAATAGTTATATGTGTCCTTGACACAGATATAAATGTCTAATTCTTTCATCATACATTTTAAGATGAATTGTTATTTAATTTTGCTGATGGTGATAAATGTAATTCAAGCATAGACCATGCAAAATCCTAGCACAAAGAGTCAAAGAACATACATCTACATGAATCCCTCAAATAAAATATACCCAAAACCCAAATGATATGCCTTACAAATCATCCTCTCACTAATATACGTAGTCATCAAATTCTTGCATAAACCATGAATTTGTAGAGATCTCCCTTAAGATTTACCCTTCCCTTGAAAGAAATTTAAGATTAACCCCACTATTTACCTTGTAAATGATGCATTAAAAATGCGTTGCAGATTTAATACATAAAAACTCAAGATTCACACAAAAAGACAACAAAATATGTAAAGGAGTTGCAATATATTTTCCTTGATATATTCATGTATCAGTACATTTAGAAGACAACAATTCTTAGAATAGAAATGCCAGATCAGAACTCTCCTTAAAAATATATTTCAACTCCCTTTACAAATGTAAAACTTTCTATATATATCACTAGCCACCTTGGAATCCTCAAGAAATGGATGGAACAAGCTTCAGATGGCTAGGATAGTGATAGGTACAAAAGACAAAATAGATAACATCATTAACATAAAAGGAAAGAAAAACTAGAATATCTATCTTTAATCATCGTGAATATTCACATGTGGCACCTTTGTATGCAAATATTCAAGGTAATTGCTGAAAGTTATTACATGAATAATGACCACCTATCGGCTAACATACATTATTATTTTTCTGATATTTACCCTCCTTGTGCTCAAGGATTAGGTGCCCTGTGTAACTCAATATTCTTCCATTTCTTCCAAATCAATGGCTACTAGCTTCTTCTTCTTAGGTTTCATGCTCTTGTCCCAAGATGCAACTTCCTCTTCTGAAGGCTAGGTCTAATCTTTCAAACTCTACAGTAGCTTTACTTTCTCATCCCACCTTGAATCAATTATGGCCTCGACATCATTAAAAAACATGGTGCAATCATTTTACACTTTGAAAATATCATCCAGAATGTTATTGAACCTGTCCATGTCCAAGGTGCCATCATTATTAAGGAAGGCATCCTGCCTAGTCAAAAAATGATCCATGTTTTATTTCCACTCCTCAACACCTTTGATGTTGCCATCATCCCTGTGAATTGGAGGCACAAACTTGCTGAAATCTGGGCCAAACATATCCATTTTAGCTCTGATTAGATTGGATTTACCTTTGAAGGACCAAGTTGTACCAATGAGCTCAATTTTTTCTCCCACCTCCCCAACTGATTTTGGGATATCGAGCCTATGTGGCTATAGCATCTTGATCTTTTCAAAGAGTTCCCCTCTACCAAACCATATGCTAAAAAGTGGCTCCAAAGTAGCCATAACATCTTTTACACTTTCATTAGTCTATCTTTCCTTTTATTACCTCAAATCTATGTTTCATGATGCAAGATAGGGTATTTAGGGCTACTTCCTACCTATCCTTATCTAATTTCTCTACTGCTACATTAGGTTCTTTTGCCATTGGAAGTACTATAGCTTCAATTTATAGGACTGGGAGAGGGATGGATTTGGATGCTTCTTCAAGTTTGATCTTCATCTCCTCAAGATCATCCTCCAGCACCTTTATCTTAATCAGCCCCTTTTCCCTATCCTCAGTCAATACAATGGCTTCATCAAAAAAATTTCCACATCTATTAGAGAGTTGTGTAGTCTTGGCCTCATTCAAGTGAGAAAAATAAGTCATTCCCTTAGAAACCTCAAGATCAATGGTGTCCCAAATAGTCTAGATGATCTTATCTCCATCCAACTTTTCTTCAACACTAACAAGAGAAGGCTTCTAAGTCTTAGGGGAAAGAGACCACATTGCAAAAGTTTGGGATCTTGGATCATATCCATACCCTCTTATCAATTCCCCAATCTGAACCTCATATGACAAAGCACCTTGTGGTTGTCTCCTTATTTGGTAAATTATCAAAGCAGAGGTCAAGTCCCACCTTGAAACTAATAGAATTCCATTGTATTTAACCAAATTCTTGGCCTCCTCAATAGATATCTTCTCTGAAGAAAGATCATATGAGGCTATGGCTTGTAGGGCCTCATTGCTACGCTCTGCCCCACCAGTCACTTGTTTGGAAATCTCATGTTTCTTTCTCCATATCAAGAAGTTTTTGAATTCATCAAACTTGATGAAATCATCATCACTTATGAGATCTTCTTGATATATTTCTCTTTCATCTTTACACAACAAAAGGGGCAGCTGAACCTCCTCTTGTTTTTCCACTTTCTTTCCTTCTCTAATATTTTTCCTCGAGTGATGATAGTAAGACCTATCACCTGGCACTAAGGCAGAAATCTTGTCACTTTTCTTACCTGCACCTTTTACTCTTGATGATTCCCCTGCCCCTAGCCTCTATTTCTTTTGAGGAGGCTCATGTGTATCCCCTTCCTCTAGAGTATATGTTTCTTGTTCTTGAGTAGGCTCATTTACATTTTGAGGTGGGCTATCCTCTTCATATGCTCCCTCACTGTCAGACTCATACTCTGAGGATGAGTATTCCTTCTCAACTTGCATCTTGGCATCCAATTGGGAATCCAACTAATTGTACAAGATGTCATACATCTCAATCATCTTGTTTAGCTTGGTAATATAGGGGAGGCTTGGGAAGAAACCACCAAAGGCAACCCCTACCTTTTTCAATTATAACTCCAAATTCAGCAGGTCATGGATTTTGACTAATCTCTTTACAATTTCTTCTCTATCAAGGATATTTCCTGTGATATCTTCCTCATCACATCCTTCATGCTCTTTGACAACTCCAATACTAGGAATGAGGATTTCTTAGCATTCTTTATGAATTCCTCTAGGTCCACATATCTATATGGAGCTAAACTTATCTTGAAATGGTTTAGCCACATGCCTAGTTGAGGTAATTGTATGGTAGAAAAATGACCACACTTCTATGAACCATTACATGCAAGGTTTCTCAAGAATGAGGCCTCACAAAGAAGCTCATAGCTCTCTATGCATGGAGTTGGAAGGGACTATGATGTATTTTCTCTCAGCTAGAGCTACAAGCTTGGGACATTGCTAGTCAACCACACAATGAGAGATTTGAATGAGGACAAGGGAAAGAGTGCCAATATCCTCAAACATCACTATGAAAATGCAATGCAATGCAAACTAGTCTATGGAAATAAAAATGCAATGCAACTAAGCTATGAAATGGAAAGAACAAGTGTTACAAATCCTTCCAATTAAGCTATGTGAAGTTATCTATTGCATAAAAGAAACTAAGCTATGAAATGAAACTATGGATGCTATGATAATGCAAGAAATGAAGTCTAAACTATGAAGCAACGAGGAAATCCAAGAAAAGCTTGATGTAGCAATGATCTCCAAAAGCTCCAAATGCACCTAGAAAACCTGCAGCATAACAATAGCATGAAAGAGATGGATATGCAAATGAAGGAGAGAGCTCTCCTTTTATAAGAAATGAGGTGAAATGGACCATTGAGATTAAGAGGCAAAAGACTTAATCGGCAGTGGAGCTTGAAAGAGGAGCGATTCGTGTGCACAAGTATCCTCCAATAGGAATTGACTTTGTATCCATGTGAGACAAAAGTGCTTTTTTCCTTTTTTTAAAATAGGAATAATGTTTTGTTTGTGCAACTTAGGATAAGAGGAAAAGTGGGGCTCTTTATTTAATTAAAAGGGGAGGAAATATTCCTTTTAAGTAAATAAAGACTTAGGATAAATGGTTAGCCCAAGGATAAAAATCCAATATATGATCAAAATTAAGACTTGATCAAGAAATTGATAATGTTGAAAATATTGATTATTGATAAAACTGATTCAGGATTGATAAATCAAATAAATGGGGCCCAAAGTCTAGGTGACCATTTTTGGGTGCATACATTTGCCCCTCTTTGACTAATGTGTGATCGATCTGGGAACACATGTAGTCAAAGAATGAAGTTGAAATGTGAGATCGATCTGGGATCACAAAACAACTCAGATGTGAGGTCAATTCGAGATCACATCCAGACAAACATAGACAAAGGCCTTTGAACATGAGGTCGATTCGGGATCACATTCAAAGTAAGAGATAAGAATCGCAAATTTGAGCAAAAGCTCACAAAAGATGTTTGAATCAAGAGCATCAAGATGTCAGGGATAAGGATCCCATAAATGCTGCCCCCTCGGAATTGAAATCGAAATCAGGTAGAGGAGAGATAGCAAATTGATAAAGATTTGATCAAATCAAAATGAAATCACAATCGAATGTAAAGGTCAATAGGTTAACCATTAGGTAATGACACATGCCCCAGTGAGGAAGTAGAAGAATAGAAATAGCAGACTAGAAATGGAGCGAATGAAAGACTAGAAAATGTGAGAGACATGGAAGGAAGAAATTCCACCAGAAAATCAAATTATGCCTCAAAAAGTCAGTCAACTACCCAGAAGAAGGGAAGATTTTGAAACAATATTTTGACTAGCAAGATGACCTCAGATTTTGATTTCGAGTCCGAAAATGGATCTAGGACGTCAAAATTAGCTAGGGGTGCAATTTTCGCGCAATTCTGAGGTGTTTTGAAATTTGGTCAAAAATTCAAATGTTATAGGAATAGAAAAGGACGTGATATGAAAGACAAGTGAAAGACATGATCGAGAAGAAGGAAAAAAAGATGAGCGCAGTTGACCGACTAGTCCGTAAATGATGAAAAGGAGTGCTCTCTCTATATGCAAAATGCAACACTAGACTAACATGAACCTAAAAATGCAAACTACTATGAAAGTGGTTGACTTGCAAGGTCACAACGCCTATAGACATCTAATTATCATCATCGAGCGTTAGGTAGCACCGTAAGATCATACAATGCACACTAGTATGACTATGTGAATCTGAATATGATCTATATCAGATAGAATGTGGAAATCCCACCTAGGCACCAAAGACATGGAGGTCAAGATGACTAGTGCAGTGAGATTACCTAATTTTGTTATGGCGAGATTATGCTTGTATCAAGACACATGAAAGTCAGGATAGCTAGAAGCATGCACTCGCATAAAACAATCAAGGATAATACCTTGTCAATCCATAGTGTCAAGTAGGACCAGCATAAATGCTCATGATAGTTAGGATCAACAAACTATACCCACAAGCAGATAAAGAAATAAAACATGTTCTCATGCCCTCAGTCTTCTAGCTATGCATCATCGAAAACTTCTCAGGGAGAGACAAATCATCAAATAAATCCTCATAGATAGCACACAAAGAAAACTAAAGTCAACATATCTCAATCGATTTTATTATTTAAGTGTGTGTGTGTTGGTCATAGAGTCAGACTCTGATCATCGCATCTACAAATGAGAAATATCACATCAAACTAGACTATTGGGTAAGACATCTAATAAGTGTTAAGAAACACTCGACGCAATGGTAGTGTTGAAACTTGGCACTCTTGCCCCAACAAAGTCTTGAGATTAAGAGCTAGTCCTTGATCTTTTTATCATCTATGGTCGTCACTGAATCTCCAAATATTTCAAGACTTGACCATTACTTGATGAGATTGGGAGATAACTACATATTGATTATATCATCTTCCTAACTACATAGGAAGGGTACGTTCACAACCCAACAATTCAAATTGACAAATTTTATAGTGGAAAAGAGGGTATTACTGTATGCACCCAAAAATGGTCGCGTAGACTTTGGGCCCCATTTATTTGATTTATCAATTCTGAATCAGTTTTATCAATAATCAATATTTTCAACGTTATCAATTTCTTGATCAAGTCTTAATTTTGATCATATATTGGATTTTTATCCTTGGGCTAACCATTTATCCTAAGTCTTTATTTACTTAAAAGGAATATTTCGTCCCCTTTTAATTAAATAAAGAGCCCCACTTTTCCTCTTATCCTAAGTTGCACAAACAAAACATTATTCCTATTTTAAAAAAAGGAAAAAAGCACTTTTGTCTCACATGGATACAAAGTCAATTCCTATTGGAGGATACTTGTGCACACGGATCACTCCTCTTTCAAGCTCCACCACCGATTAAGTCTTTTGCCTCTTAATCTCAATTGTCCATTTCACCTCATTTCTTATAAAAGGAAAGCTCTCTCCTTCATTTGCATACCACGTTTTTATGCTAACCTTATGTTGCAGGAATCCTTGAAGACTTTGAAGCTTTTTAGAGATCATTGTTGCATCCTACTTTAGATTTCTTCATTTGCTTCATAGTTTAGTTTACATTCTTACATAGTAGTTTCATTTTCATGACTTTCATAGCTTAGATTTCCTTTCATGCAATAGCATAACTTCACATAGCTTAATAGGAGGGATTTGTAACACTTGTTATTTCCATTTCATAGCTTAGTTGCATTGCATTTTCATTTCCATAGACTAGTTTGCATTGCATTGCATTTTCATAGTGATTCTTGAGGATCTTGGCACTCTTGCCCTTGTCCTCATTTGAATCTCTCATTGTATTGGTTTCTTTCCCCAACAAAGTCTTGAGATTAAGAGCCAGTCCTTGATCTTTTTATCATCTATGGTCGTCGCTGAATCTCCAAATATTTCAAGACTTGACCATTACTTGATGAGATTGGGAGAGAACTACATACTGATTATATCATCTTAAAATGGAAGCACTTCCATGATAAGAGAATTTATCCCTCTGAGTAAGTGGTTTTGGGTCATGTTAAGCACCTTGATTGGGTCTTTGCATGTATTTGGCTTTCCCCTACTTTCCACTTCTTCTCTGCACTTGATTTCTTCATTCTAGGTGAAATTAGGGTTAAGTTCTTAAGGACTTTCCTGATTTTCCTTCTTCTATGGCTTTATTTTCTAGGTAGGATTCAGAAATGAGACCTCCTAGTCCATCATCAAATCATTTAGAGGATTTTCTATCTATTCCTGACACTAGGTCCTATTCAGATATCAAATTCTACATTTCTGGCATCTCCAGGAACCTTTTTTGCAAATCCTGACAAAGTTAGGGTTTGAGGTCAAAGTTGACCTTGACCCTGACTAGGTCAAGGTCGACCTCAACCCTAACTAGGTCAGGGTTGACCTTGACCTTGACCTCTTCCTGCCAGAATTTCAAAGTTTCATTTCCTGCTAATTTGGCTTTCGGGAAAGTTATTTCCCACTTCCGGGTCGGCTATTTTGGGCTCTGAAATGGTAAATCCTTTAATGGTATTTAATCATGGTATATTTTTTAAAGGTGAGGACCTAATTGGGATTTAATTCTTCAAGGTGGCCCATCTAGAGAAGTGTGCCCTAGTTCACTATAAAAGGAGGCCTTCCTCTCTCATTTTCACATCTCATCTCAAGCAATCAAGCTCTCAAGTGCAAGCAAGTCTTCAAGCATTCAAGTGTTCAAGCATTCATCCATCAAGGAGTTCCATTGTTAGCTATTGAAGGATTTAATCTCCTTGGAGCCCCCTTGAAGATCCATCCTTCTCCATTCATTCAAGCCTTCTCATATGCAAAGATCAAATCAAGATTGGTGTTGAAGATCAAAATACCATTGATTGGAGACATCCTACATTCATTGAAGCATTCTTACTTGTGGATTTGAGGATTCGAATCCTCTACAAGGACTTCAACATAAGCGAGGTGATTTTTTTCAATTACTTTGTTTATGCACAATACAATTTCAATTCAATTTCAAGGTTATTTCCTAAACTGGGGTTTGATAAAGGCAAACCCCCCATACAACCAAAAACCCCCATTTTCTTGTAGGTACAGGTGCGAAATCTCAGATCTGAGAGTGAATTTAGATACCCTTTTCGGCAATCTTTCAGGATCTATGAACATAATCAGAATCAGACTTTAAATAAATAATGTGGTCTTTGACCTTTTAAAAGGTCAAAGTCGACCTATGTGAATTTGAAAAGGTCAAAGTCGACCTATGTGAATTTGGAGAAAACATTTCTGGGTTTTGTCTGCCTCGGCATTTCCAATCCAGAACAGGTGATAAAATCTTCAGAAGATTCATATATAAGCCAAAATTCAGCATTTTCTAGATCTTCCCTAATTCAAGGTTAGTATTTGCACTTCAATTATTTCAAATTTCAAGCTTAGCCCAACTATAGCGAAGTATAGGATTTATTCTTTCTTTCATATTCTTCATAGGTTGATTCGATTGTGTATTAACCTCTTGGTTGATCAAATTGGATCTCTCTTTTGGGAATTTGGATTTAGGAGTGAATCTTAAATTTTCCCCACACACATACACAAATAGTGGTGATTCCAAAACACCACTATTCATTTTGGTGAACCTAACTAGCTTACTCTCTTTCCTTTTGGTGTTAGATTCTCTTTTATCTTGTTAGAATTAGATTTGTCCTTTGTGATTGATATTGTATGCTTATTAGATTTCCTATCCATGCATTATGTGTTCTTAGTTTAGTTCATTTTCATTATATTGGTTTATGAGCTTTACTACCACTAGTCCTACTTATAACATTATGGTTAGAAGAAGTCGTAGACTCATGGGTGCCTTTGAGCCTAAATCTTCTCCTTTCCTTAGGATTCCTGATGATAACTTGATTCTTCATGATTCTAATCCTACTATGGAGTAGAACTCTTCTCACTCATCTCATGATGAGGATGATGCTTTAAGGGTTCCTCCTGAACAAGTCCAAAAACTTTCCACTGAACTTGATAAAATGGGTAATTGGCTTCTTCAAGAAAACCAAGGTCAAGATTCTATTCAAGCTATAGAGGCTCTTAAGAAAGTTCTCCATGATAGTGATCAAGGTGTTAACCTCTTGCGTGGTATTACTCATCTTGTGCATTCCAATGTTAAACCTTTAACTCAAGAGGCTCAAGATTTAGGTTTCACTGCTCCTATCACTAGTGTTGAACCTTCTTCTAATCCATTATCTAGTATTCCTATCTATACTCCTCCTTTGGTGACTACGACGGTTCCCTCTGTTCCTATGAGTGTTCCTCCCATGTCCCTTCCTACATCACAAACTTCATATCATAGTGTTCCTTTCACTTATTCTACTCCACTTCCAACTGTAGTTCCTAGTGTTCCTCCAATTGTGTCTTCTATTCCTACAGCCTCTTACACTTTCCCTACTGTGTCTAATGTTGCTACTCCTCCTATTTCCTCTACTAATTCCACCATCATCAGTTTGGCTCAAACTGTATCATCTTTACAACAACAACTTGCTTCCTTAACTCAAAACAAGTTCAGTATTCCTACATGTGACATGGGAAGTCCTTTGTCTATGGATATTATCCAAACTCCTATTCCTCAGCAAGTCGATATGCCTCGTCTTGAGAACTATAATGGAAAGGGAGATCTTGTTCATAATGTTAAAACATTCCAAATCCTTTATTGTGATTATGCTCATGACCATAGGATTTTAGCCAAACTGTTTGCTCGAACCTTTCGTGACAAGGCCTTACAATGGTATTGTTCCTTGCCTCCTTATTCCATTGATTCCTTTCCACAACTTGCTAATGCCTTTATTCAACAATTTCAAAACAATATTGGCCCACAAGTGTCTTTGACTGATCTAATGCATTGTAAACAAGGTTCTAAAGAAAAGTTGACTGAATTTATTGGTAGATTTAAGCATTTGTTTGCTTAGATTTCCTATCTTGTTCCTGATATTGATATTCAACGTATGTTTATTTAAAATTTGCAAAAGGATATTAGAGATAAGATTCTGCTTATTGAATTTACCTCTTTTCAACAACTTTGTGCAGCACTTCATCATTATCAATTACAAGTGAGTCAGTTTGAGAGCAACACTCCAATGGCTCCTGTTCCAGTTGATAAGAGTGATGCTGATCCTAATCCAAATAAGTTTCAAAAATAAAATAATTATGTCAAGATAAACAAACAAGTGAATGCAGTTGCTGATCAAGATGTTGTTGCATCTCATAATGCCACTTCTGCATCCACTACTTTTCGATTAAATTGTATGTTTACTCCTCTTTCTGAAACTTTACATGCTATTATGAATAGGTTGTTAGCTGCTAATATGATTAATTTTCCTCCTATTCGACCTCTTTTACCTACTATGATTGCATCTAAATCTTTTGATCAAAATGTTTTTTGTCAATATCATTGTTAGAATGATCATGATACTGAGAGATGTTATTCTTTAAAACATAAGGTCCAAGATCTCATTGATGCTAAAGCCTTATCTGTGGATAATCTGGATAGTAGTGGGAATCAATCTGTCTCTCCTCCTAATCAGAACCTTCAAATCTATATGAATCCTTTACCTACGCATGATACTAATACTATTGCTCAACCATCTACTATGGAAATTGTATATGATTCCAAGATGGATGATCTTAATCATGTCGCTCACTTGTTGCACACACGCACTTATAAAAAAATTCAAAACATGCTAAATCTTCCAAAGGTAACTCACATAAGTTGCTAAATCCTAAGGAAGACACACACTTTAAATTTACTTTTCAATCTTTCTTTTTGGATTAAGAACTAATCCTTAAAGTATGGATTTACATTAGGATCTCTTGATCCCTCCAGTTTCAAATACACATATATTGTGATCCCTCAAGGTCGGAAGTGTCCTTAAGACTGGATCTCTTTTGTTTTTTATTCTTATGGAATAGGATATTCCTAAGGATAAATCCTTGATGGGTTGACTAGTGAGTAGCCACATTCACTAGGTGGTTCAATTCCATCTTTTCGGTTGCACCTTTTTCCTATGTGGTTCACAATGGGACATAAGTTCTCATTTGGTGAGGTAATCACACTATTTCTTTCTTTCTTTAGAGATGTCTCTCTTATCTATGATTTAAGAGTTGATGAATACTTGAGTCTCTGGGGGCTTGGGATTTCTCTTTGTCCCTTAGATTATGATAAGATTATCTTGTTATTTTTATCTCCTTTACCAAGACTTTGCATCGAGTCCATACTCTTGCTAAAGTGGGGGCTTAATGTATCATCTTAAAATGGAAGCACTTCCATGATAAGAGCATTTAGCCCTACGAGTAAGTGGTTTGGGGTCATGTTAAGCACCTTGATTGGGTCTTTGCATGTATTTGTCTTTCCACCACTTTCCACTTCTTCTCCACACTTGATTTCTTCATTCTAGGTGAAATTAGGGTTAAGTTCTTAAGGACTTTCCTGATTTTCCTTCTTCTATGGCTCTATTTTCTAGGTAGGATTCAGAAATGAGACCTCCTAGTCCATAATCACATCATTCAGAGGATTTTCTATCTGTTCCTGACAGTGGGTCCTATTCAGATATCAAATTCTACATTTCTGGCATCTCCGGGAACCTTTTCTGCAAATCCTGACAAAGTTAGGGTTTGAGGTCAAAGTTGACCTCAACCCTAACTAGGTCAGGGTCGACCTCAACCTTGACCTCTTCCTACTAGAATTTCAAAGTTTCATTTCCCACTAATTTGGCTTTCGGGAAAGTTATTTCCCACTTCCGGGTCGGCTGTTTCGGGCTCCGAAATGGTAAATCCTTTAATGGTATTTAATCAAGGTATATTTTCTAAAGGTGAGGACCTAATTGGGATTTAATTCTTCAAGGTGGCCCATCTAGAGAAGTGTGCCCTAGTTCACTATAAAAGGAGGCCTTCCTCTCTCATTTTCACATCTCATCTCAAGCAATCAAGCTCTCAAGTGCAAGCAAGTCTTCAAGCATTCAAGTGTTCAAGCATTCACCCATCAAGGAGTTCCATTGTTAGCTATTGAAGGATTCAATCTCCTTGGAGCCCCCTTGAAGATCTATCCTTCTCCATTCATTCAAGCCTTCTCATATGCAAAGATCAAATCAAGATTGGTGTTGAAGATCAAAATACCATTGATTGGAGACATCCTACATTTATTGAAGCATTCTTACTTGTGGATTTGAGGATTCAAATCCTCTACAAGGACTTCAACATAAGTGAGGTGATTTGTTTCAATTACTTTGTTTATGCACAATACAATTTCAATTCAATTTAAAGGTTAATTTCTAAACTGGGGTTTGACAAAGGCAAACCCCCCATACAACCAAAAACCCCCATTTTCTTGTAGGTACAGGTGCGAAATCTTAGATCTGAGAGTGAATTTAGATACCCTTTTCGGCAATCTTTCAAGATTTGCAAATAGAATCAAAATCGGACTTCAAATAAATAATGTGGTCTTTGACCTTTTAAAAGGTCAAAGCTGACCTGTGTGAATTTGGAGAAAATATTTTTCGGTTTTGTCCACCTTGGCATTTCCAATCCAGAGCAAGTGATAGAATCTTTAGAAAGTTCATATATAAACTAGAATTCAGTATTTTCCAGATCTGCCCTAATTCAAGGTTAGTATTTGCACTTCAATTATTTCAAATTTCAAGCTTAACCCAACTATAGGGAAGTATAGGATTTATTCTTTCTTTCATATTCTTCATAGGTTGATTCGATTGTGTATTAACCTCTTGGTTGATCAAATTGGATCTCTCTTTTGGGAATTTGGATTTAGGAGTGAATCTTACATTTTCCCCACACATATACACAAATAGTGGTGATTCCAAAACACCACTATTCACTAATAAGTCTTTAAACCTTTTCACCAAATCTACAGATCCTTTGAGCTTTAATCGCTATCTTAAGAGACCGAGAGATAACCACCAAAAAAGATTCATGAATGCAAAGAATTAATTGCCAAAAGTCAGTAGGCTTGGAGAAAGCTTAATTGCCTGATCGCCAGATTATAGAACTACCTGCCATTCATTTGGAGATTAAGAGATAACCACAAGACATGTTAAGCTCTCAACCTTGTCTCCCAATATTTGAATCATTTAAGACATAACACTTTCATTTCAACATTAAGAGACTCAAAGGGAAAAGACAAAATCCACGTGCATATTGAGGAATTAAGTGCCCAAAAAAGGTAACTTTAAAATATAAGATCTGTTGGCAATTTGGCTGAGCTGAGTACATAGATGTTGTCATTATGGAAACATATGATCCACATGAAGAGGGAAAAGGTCAGAGAGCAAGTATAGCAGAGCGCATTGCAAATTTGTCTAAGTGTGAGACAACATTTTCACCAGTGTACCCGAACATAGTTTTTGTTTGCAAAATTGACTGGAGTAAGTTCAGTGCTTGTGCACTTGAACATAGACTCTATGATGTCTAATGATGACCCATCTTAGAGCACAAGTTAGTACGACATGTACACAACAGTTTTGAAGATTGGTAAAGAGTAAGGGATTATTTTTTTTATCAAAATAATGTCTTAAGAATATAAAGGGATGACATCCTAGATGTTAACCCTTAGATAAAGATATATGGAAGCCAACCATGTAAAGTTATTAGCCTTAATAACTTGTATATATGTAATTGTAAATTGTAAGAAAAGAGAAAAAAAAAAAGGATGTGGTAATATTGTAATGATATCATAAAGTGATATGATGTGAATGTAAGAGCAGTGAAAAGATATTGATGCAAGCAGCATAAGGTTATGTACCTTAATCCATTTTTGTAATCAGTATACATTGTACATTACTTGTTTGGGTAGTGGGCTCTGTGTGTGTGAAAATTGTACCTGATCTGTAGACACAACACTTCAGTAAAATATTAGAGGTTAGCTATAATCAAAATCATGTAAAATTGAAATCTACTCTAACCAAGCGATTTACTACCTTCTAGTAGGTGCGAGATTAATGTTCTCAGATAGTTATCGAGATCAGTGACCTAGACGACACCTAAACGAAGGATTTGAATGCAATTGATCTAGATATGAATTGAATGCAATTAAGCTATTTTTTTGGATTTTCTATGTAATAAGAATGATAAAAACTTGATATGAAATCTAATCTAATATGGAAATTGATATGCTAAAATGATCCAACAATGATATGAAAAAGAATCTAAATGAATGTAAAACAAACAAATTGATCTCACAATAGCCTTGATTCGCAATAAGCTTTGATTTTCCAAATTCCAATTCTTCAAAATAGTTGTGCAATTCGTAGATGGCTTTGGCAAAGTAAGCTTGCAAAATTATGAGATGAATTATGAAGAGCTAAAGCCTTGGTTTTATAGAAATCCAGGGCTTTGGAGGTGCATGAGAAAAAGCCATAAATCACTCAAATAACTCAGGTTGATTTTTGAGTTATTTTTAAATAACAGATAATTAAGTCACAAAAATCATGCAAAAGCACAGTTCAACTCGAATTAGAAGTTTAGATCAACTTTAAAATTTAAAAAGATGTTGAGTTTCAAAAAGATAACAACTTGCATTGATTTTCCAATTTGAGTTTAACTGGTTCTTGAATGTGCACATGGATAATTATGATTTAATAAATAAATAAAGTGATTTATTTTCCACTTAACTGATTTTTGAAATAAAATAATTAATTTATGGGTTAATTAACTATTTTATCAAACTTTTATTAAAAACTATATTATTAAATAATGACAACCTACTTTAATCAATTAAATAATAATTTAATCAATTATTCATAGGATATTGGATTTATTGTCAAAATTAAATAATACAATTAATAATAGATAGAATTAAATTTAATTACATAATTAAGTGGCAAGATATTAAATCTAATTAATTAAATATGAAAATATTCAATTAATCAAACTTAGGATAAATGTGATTTATCGCCAAATAATCATTAAATTAAAGATAATTAAGATAATTAGGAATATTGCTAGGAATATTCCCCGATTCAAAATTTAAGATAATCAATTAGGATTCGATGATGTTTAGATGTGCCTTAGATTAGGACTTTGATGTCGATTTCGTTCGAATTGTTGATATAGGAGATTAATGAACTTATAGCCCATTTTTGGGGTATTACATTTTTCCCCTCTTTGAATTACTGTGCGAAGCGCAGTTGTTCAAAGAAAGTCTATGTTTGGTAGAGATATGAAATAGATTGTTTGAAATTGATAATTGATATGAGACAGAAGCTGATTGATATTGATTTGATATGAAGATAATAGGTCTTGAATGACCAAAGATAATGTTCACTATAACAGCAAATGAACCTATGATTGCGAAAAAGTGTCAAAATGCCTGATTCCAAACCTTAGGATTGCAAAGAAGTGAGTGACCGGTTCTAGAATCGATTGTCTTAGTAGAACTAGCAAGTATCACATCTGAATCCTTCAGTTGCCGAAGAACAAAGGAAAGAACACTATGATCTGATGGTTGCAAAAACTGATACAGTTTACAAGATTAGGAGAATACCAGATTGATATGGATCTTGATGAATCTGATATGCCCCAAGTGATGATAGATTTACCCCGAGCGATGAGGTTTTTTTTTATGAATCAGTAACTAGACGTGGTTGTTGTCTTGATTACTAAGGAAGCTATGATTTCCATAAAGATATGATTTCAAATTTGATTACAGACTTTGAATGATGTGTAATACCATGCCTCCTTCGGGATTAAAATTGAAATCTGAAAAGAAAAGTTAGCGTTGATAGATTAGAAGCATGCTAATTGATTTGAAAAGTGGTTATACACGTCCGAAAATGTGTTTTGCATCATTTGGAGGTCCTGGAGACCAAGTAGACTAGGTTAAACCATGAGTTGACCATAGTTGACCGAGTTGAAATTTTGATAGTTTGATTTAAGATAATCAATTAAGTTGAATACTAGATTTTTGTGATGATTGAAGGTTGATTATGCAAGTAGTTAATAATATAAATAGTCTCAGATTTTAATTTTGATCCCGAAAAAGGATTCTACTTGCAATTTTGTTGAAGGAACCTTCGTGTGAGATTCAGCTCTTGTTAGATTTGAAGAGGTGATTGAAGAATCTTTTAAGTGTTCAAGCAATTTGTGAGATCATGCAAAGTGCAAAAATGCAAAGAAACATGCAGGATGATAATGCAACCCTAGGACCTAGGACCTACTCACTGATCATGTGTCAATTTGTTATCATCATTGGAATTTTAGGTAACCGGATAAATCAATACAATGACCACTAGCTATGAAACCATGGATATATGAATATCGATTTGTAATGCTCAAGAACCAATACAACACCCACTGGTCCAAAACAACCATGGACATATGAATATTGGTTTTGTTTTCGGAATGTCAAATTAGATATAAGCACCAAGGCACAAGCGCTAGGATGACCTGAATATCACATCCTTTTTGATATAGCAATTTGTATAAGCATCAAAACATGAATATCGTGATGACCTGAATATGCCTTGCATGACAAACACATCAAATAGCCAAGAGATCATTCTAAATCCAATGTGAATTACCCGTAGTGACCCTTTATTGTTCACATCCTTAGGTAAGATCGTGTTTCACAGTAGGAGAAAGAACTCACTCAAAAAGACAATAGTTAGATCAATACTTCTTTGAATCATCCGGGTATCAATGGTTGAGGTACACATGGCCATCTAATTCGAGATAGAGGCTCTTATAGTCGGACACCATTTCAATCCAAAATTTTTGAAGTTGTTAGATTTTCACATACAAGAAGAAGACAAAGAAAAGAGTATGCCCCTAGTCATCACTCTCTAAATCCTGTAAAGGACATCATCGAAGAGCTCGAAGGGACACAATATGCAAAAATCTCAATGCAAATCAGTAAGCATACAAGGAGATAAAAGCATGAAAAGAACAGATTGTTTTTAGTTTGTGTTTGATTGTTGTTGTAGATGCAAAATCCTTTTTGGAGAGGAGACTGACTGACTGACTCAGATATAGCTTCAAAGGACTCAGACTGGATATGACACATCTAAAGTATATTGGAGACCATAGGATATGACATTGATTGCCCCCAAGTGTTAAGCATTGATAGGATATAGACGCTTGAGCTAAGTGGTGTACAGACCGACTTATTGAAAACTAGAAATGCAAAACAAACTGGGAGATATGTACAAACTAAAGAAAAACTGAAAGCTTGGAAAGACCAAGATTGCGCTGATAGATTGAGCATTTTGAAACAAGTGGCACCTATTTGCCGAGTTTTCACCATCTTGGCAGAGATTCTATTTTTGCTACCAAGGCGCCTGTTTCCAGGTTTCCACCAAGGCACTTTTTTTTTTTCTCATTTTTCTCATTTTTCTCATTTTTGATATTTTTTTATTATTTTGTACTTTTGATATTTTTTTCATTTTTTTTGTGAATCATCAAGGTGCCTATTGCTAGGTTTTCACCAAGATGTTCATTTTTTAGGACTTTTTCTAATTTTAAAGATTTGTTTAGGACATGTTACCATAGACTGAATGCCTTAGGCATAGAATTTTTTCAGATGGAGAATGTTGATTGGTTCTCAGAGCTGTTCTCCTTCAATCATTGAGAGTTGATAGGCACCAGAGCCAAAAGTAGTAGTGATGACAAAGGGACCCAGCCAGTTGGGTTCGAACTTCCCCTTGCGTTCTCGATGGGATTGATTTTTAGGATTTTCTCTCAAGACTAGATCGCCAACCTGAAATTCTCTATGTCTGACTTTCTTGTTGTAGCCTCTAGACATTCTCTTCTGATATACTCTGAGATGATCATACGTTGCTTGTCTGCACTCATCTAGTAGTTCCAATTCTTGTAACCTAGACACTCTATAGTCATCATCAGTTACTAGACCATGCATTCTAATTCTGAGTGATGGGATTTCAACCTCAATAGGCAGTACCACCTCAGACTCATAAACTAAAGAAAAAGATGTAGCCCTAGTGGGAATTCTAATAATTGTTCTGATACTGATTCTGATACTTGTTCTGATACTGGTACTAATACTAGTTTTGATACTTGTTCTGATACTGATTCTGATACTTGTTCTGATATTGGTTCTGATACTGGTTCTGATACTTGTTCTGATACTGGTTCTAATACTTGTTCTGATACTTGTTATACTTGATAGCATCTTTTTCCATTGCAAAATCCCAATAAAGATCATATCGTGCAGTCTCAATGTCTAGCAAGGTGTTGAACAAGAGGGATTGGCAAGCTAGTGGAAGAGATGGAAGACAAGAGAATGAAAGCTAATGAAGGGAAGAAATCCTCAATGGCAAACTCCTCAAGGGTAGCCAAGCTAGGGAAAAATTGTCATGTAAAGCACATTTGGACAAGTAATGAAAGGCTAGCATAGAATAAGTCACAAAATCATAATACAAGAGTAGGAAAAGATGCAATCCAAAGGAGTAGACATGTCAAGAGGCTTCATAGCATCGTGTTTTACACTCTTTTTTCTTTTTTTATTAGATCAAGACCAAAGGGGAAATGGATAATGATAGGCAAAAATGAATGGAGGAAGATGGATATGAAGGCTAAACATGGAAGGAAGGAAAGCAAGATCATCATAAGATAGCTCACAAGATAGACAAATGTTCGTGTATAGATCAACATTGTCACGATCAAAGAGAGAAGATGGAATGGATGAAATATGTAGAAGAACTACGCATGATGCCTGATTGCCAGGTTTTCATCATGGTACTTATCCAAAGTGCCACAAGGGAGTGGTTTTCACCATAGGATGAATTTATTTCTCTTTACTTTTGCTACCAAGGCGCCTATTTCCAGGTTTCCACCAAGGCACATTTTCAATTTTTTAATTTTTTTTTTTTTTGGAAGAAGACAAGCTTTTTAGATAATGCTCCTTGAAAGGATAAACCATGATATGACAAGGATTCAAAATGATATGCTCAAAGATGATGATAGGGAAAGGGAGATGGAAGAGAAAAATGGAGGATAAGGTTTTATGTAAAGCAAGTGAGGTTGGAAGATAGGAGGAATAGGCAAATGAGGAAAAATGATAGAAGGTAGAAGGATAATGCATGGAAGGATTGTGAAAGGGTAGATGGAAAGGAAGGCAAGATCAACATCAACACACACCTTGAAGGGTGGTGAGAGGATGGAGGAATCATGAATGAAGGAATATGTGAAGGAATATGGCGAATGGATAGTAGAGGTTGTGGTTTAGGCACATGGAATGGAAGAATATTTTTGGAAGAAGATGAAGTGGAAGCCTTTGGAAGCTTGAATGTCAACTTAACTTTTTGCTCAACACCAGACTCTTTCAAGAGAGACTTTGGAATCCATATAGCTGTAGGCTTTTCATTTCTTTTTGGTAATTTGGAGAGAATATCTTTAATGATGGATTTTGGAACCCATACTTGTCTTGTAGTTTTCATTTTAGATATCTCTTTTGACTTTATCCATCCATGTCATTTAGAGGAGACATGGTGATCTTTTTTTGATGGATTCTTTTATTTCTTCTTTTTCTTGTATTGAACATTCAAGTTACTTCCAAAAGACTTGGGACTTGTGGAAGAAGAAGGAGGATATGACTGGTTTAGATGGGTGGGTGGATGAAAAGGATTCAAGGGTATGCATCTATGTTGATCTTGAGGAAAGATGGGAGATGGAGGGATGTAAGGACCCAAGATGGATGGAAAATTAGGAGAGTTAGGAGGGGAAAGTGAAGGGACATAAGGACCCAAGATGGAAGGTAGATGTGAAGCCCTTAGTAGTGGTGGAAGAGGTCCAAGGATGGACATGGAAGATACAAAAGGATAATCAATAAGTTCATCAGCATCTATATGACAACCAAGGACATCAGCATCTTTAGAGTGAGCATTAGGATTTTCAATAGAATCATAGACATCTTGAATATGAGCACCTTCTTTGATAGGATTGTTCAAAGCTTGCAAAGACATAGGAAGAGTAGAAAGTGGAAGCGAACATGGAATGGTAGAACAAGAAGATGGAAGGCTTTGATCTTAACAAGGATCTTTGGATAGCATAAGTGCATAATATTTCTCTTGATTTTCAATAGGCTTAACATTGGAAGTAACAATACTATCATCAATAAGCTCAGCAGTGTAAGTAGTAGCTTGATCTTGCTTAGGCGAAGACTTAAGACATGGTGGAATGCATGAAAAAGGGGGTATAGGATCAAAAGAACCATGAAGCAAATAAGAGACATTGGGAAAAGGAGTGGATGACATGGAGGGTTCTTGATCTTGATCTTTTTTTATGTTTGTTTTTTCATCATTTTTAGAGTTCTCTTGACATAGAGCCACTTCTAAGGATAAGGAAGCATGTTGGGATTGTATGGAAGACTGTTGCAGAGATGATGAAGGACCAGCTAAAGTAGGCATTATAGCATATGAAGGCTTAGGCTCTTTAGGTTTAGCATCATTGAAAGTATTTGCAGCCAGGTGAAGGTTAGCTTGAGTTTCTTTAAGAGGTAGCCCCGGAGGATAACTATAGGGAACTGCATGAAAAGTATCAGGGCTTGTGTCGAATGAAGGTTCTGTGAAAGATTTGAAAGACTCAGAAGCTTTAGGAAATGTATGAGTATTGGAGGAAGTAGGGGATGGAAGGGAACCATCACAAGACAAACATCTAACATTAAAATGATCTTGCTTGAGAGTGTAATCTTTATTTTCAGCCTGAGAGTTCTTAGAGGAGAGATCCTTATAGTATTGATGTTTCAAATCAGCATGGTACATTTTATATTCCTTAATAGAAGTAGATGTATCATCTAGATATTGTCCACAAAAGCCATCAAAGTCTCTTTCAAAATCAGAATCATATGGATCACCATCACGATCTATCCAATGTGACGGCCCATTTGTAGTAAGTAGGAACACATGAAGAGGAGGACTCTTAGGAACAAAGGTGTCATAGGTATCATTATATTGTCTGTCATCATAGTCATCATAGTCTCCAAATCTGGATGTGTCACTCTCCGTGGAAGAGGTATCATAAGGGTTATCATGTTTCTCAAATTCTGTCTGGGGGCATGGTGACATGTACAAGTCTTTATCAAATGGAAAAGGGCATAGAGCTTCCATGGAGAACTCTTTAGGTTCCTTTTCTTTCTCAAGTTTGTTAATCTTGATTTGCATAGTGTGCATCTATTTCATCATGGCCCTCATCAGAGTTTCTTCCTCATGTGTACTAATTCTCAATAGCTACTGCTCTATTCTTGACATAGTGATTTGTTCAATAGATTCTAAAATTAGGCTGAGAAAGTTAAATATCTGGCAATTTTGACAATTTTTTGACAACTTTCAAAAATTTCCCAAACGACACTCTGCAGACTCGTACGACAGTGGGTATGCTATGAAATGGCAGTTGCAAAACTCATACGACAGTTGCAAGATTTTAACTTTGAGAATTTGTGGCATGGAAACTCATACGGCACTAGATACTCAATCATACGATAGTTGAGTAGCAATGAAACGACAGTTGACAATATCATACGACAGTTGCAAGATTTTGACTTTGAGAATTTGCTGGCATGGAAACTCATACGACCTTGGGTATTCAATCATACGATAGATGGGTTGTAATGAAATGACACTTGATAGAAACTCGTATGACTTTCTGACCTCCCGAGATGACTTTTGACTCCAGAAAGGAATTTCACTTCAAATTTTGCAAATTTTGAGTTTTCAGATTCGGATTGTTTGCAAATTTCAATGTCCAGATTTGAGGATTGTAACAGATTTATTCATTTTCAGTAACTAGATAGATAAACAAACATGCAAAATAGCAAGCACATGATTTCAAGCATGTCTAAAAACAATGAACAAGGGCAAAAACAACCTTGCGCATGAACAATCAAGTGACTTATTCATTCTAATCCTCAGAAGTGCTAATTGTGTATGTTCCAAAAATGTTTTGCAATAATGCACATATACCCTATAAAATGAAAATTTGGCCTCGCTAGGGTTTTTAGTAATGGTTTGACTCTGCAACTTTTATGATCCAAAGGGGTGAACTCCAATCCCGGTGCACCAGGGTTTTGACACAGTCTGAGAACTTAATCTTTAGGAGCTGCTAGGGAGATCTGACAACCCAATAATGAACCATACCCATGGAGATTTCTTCCACAAGGACATTTATATAGTGGTTGTCACTACCACAGCAAAAATGGCTATTACCACTTGAGGTTTTGTCAACGCAGTTTACCCTATGAAGGGATTGTCCGCTATGGTTAACCCTCTCTAAAGGTGACTCACAATAGTATACCATAAGGGGACTTGGCTCTAGATCCAAGGTTTTGATACCTCTTCACTTTTAACCCAAACAAAGCAAGCAGATTAATCCGACATGCTAAGACAAAGTTTGTCTCACCAAGGTCTATGATATCAACCCCATGTGATCTATCAACCCCTCCGGAGAGAGAATGTATCAATCATTAAGGGAAGATGCACTAACCAATTTTGATTCACCAAAGCTCGTGATGTCTGCCCCACGTGATTTATCAACCTCTCCTGGGAGAGAATGTATCGATCAATAAGAGAAGATGCACTAACCGAGTTGAATGTGAAACACACTAAGCATCCTCCCTACCTACAAGGATTCTGTCATCAAGAAGGATTTCACTGGGAATCCAATCTCTCAAGAATCACGAATAGTGTTCATAGGGCCTACTTACTATGTGAGCACAGATGTATCTTTCCAAAAGCAAATCTACCAAAAGTACCCAAAAAGTAGAAAGAGGAACACTTAATGCTTAAAGAGAATATGAGATGAGTCCACAAGGTGGAACACTTAACACCTCACACAAGCTGAAAACAAGTCCCCAACTTAGAAAACAAGTGAGTTCCTAAAAGCACAAATGGGTTGCTTGGTGGAACAATTAACACTTCTCTCCTGTAGACCCCTCCCCTTTATGGCGCTGAGATTGCAACCACGGGGTGGAATGAGGGGCTGATGAATTAGTGATTCCAATAACCCAAGATAGAAATCAAGATCAATCACAAGTATCTAAGACTACTTAATGAATCCTTAAGGGGTCACAACCTAGTATCAATTATGCAAGTGTGTAGAAATAGACAAAAGCATGAAAAGATGCACACAAGCCAGACACATAAGAGATTTATTTTAAGTTCAAATTGAAATTTTATTAGATGAAGGAGAATACCTGGGATCCTCGCAACATGCTTAGTAGATTTTACCTAATTTTTAGCAATTCTTGTTGAGCTTTTCCATGCAAGCAAGTGACGAACTCTCCAACAAGAAAACAAGATATGCAAAATATATTCAACTTATGAAAACCATAGGGTTAGCCCTAAAAATTAATTATTATCAGAAATAATAACTAGAAATTAACCCAAATGACAACTCA
The DNA here is from genome assembly GCA_027943335.1 of Chamaecyparis obtusa. Taxonomy (NCBI): domain Eukaryota; kingdom Viridiplantae; phylum Streptophyta; class Pinopsida; order Cupressales; family Cupressaceae; genus Chamaecyparis; species Chamaecyparis obtusa. Next base: position 108,925 of record BSBK01012126.1, on the reverse strand, counting down.
TACCATTCATGGAACCATGTAAAAAAAATAAGTGCATACCCATCACAAAACTTTATTTTTTTTGCTGCATTTGACCTAGTCAACAAGATCTGATTTTTCTTTTATGATTTTGGACACAAAAATAGAAATTAAAAATAGAGACCCCTACTAAAAAATAGAGAGCTTTCAAAAAATGTAAAAATTTTAGAAAAATCTATTCATTTGTGCCTTAGAGACCCGTTTTATCAAAACATACCAATTTTTGTAAATTGACTATTTGAGCTATTATATTGCATCCAAATTTAAAATACAAAGAATGGACCCCCTATAATTTAAAGAGCTTTCCAAAAATATAAAAATTTCCAAAAAATATGCTGATTTGGTTCAGATATTAATTTTTTACAGAATTTCAAGAAAAAATTATTAAAAATTCAAAACATCTCAAAAAATTCTAGATTTTTTACTGTAGCTTTTCTAATATATGTCCAACCTGCAAAAAAACTTTCAGAGAAAAACTCCAAGCTGTTTGAGAGATAAAATTAAATTTTTGAAACTTTAGGGCTTTAGCTCCCCAAAAAAATCAAAACTAGCATGTAAAGGTGGGTTGCCCCATGGTGGGTGCCAGAAATGTGTGTGTGAAAATTGTACCTGATCTATAGACACAAAACTTTAGTAAAACATTAGAGGTTAGCTATAATCAAAATCATGCAAAATTGAAATCTACTCTAACCAAGTGATTTACTACCTTCTAGTAGGTGCGAGATTAATGTTCTCAGATTGTTATCGAGATTAGTGACCTCTACGACACCTAAATGAAGGATTTGAATGCAATTGATCTAGATATGAATTGAATGCAATTAAGCTATTTTTTTGGATTTTCTATGTAATAAGAATGATAAAAACTTGATATGAAATCTAATCTAATATGGAAATTGATATGCTAAAATGATCCAACAATGATATGAAAAAGAATCTAAATGAATGTAAAACAAACAAATTGATCTCACAATAGCCTTGATTCGCAATAAGCTTTGATTCTCCAAATTCCAATTCTTCAAAATAGTTGTGCAATTCGTAGATGACTTTGGCAAAGTAAGCTTGCAAAATTATGAGATGAATTATGAAGAGCTAAAGCCTTGGTTTTATAGAAATCCAGGGCTTTGGAGGTGCATGAGAAAAAGCCATAAATCACTCAAATAACTCAGGTTGATTTTTGAGTTATTTTTAAATAACAGATAATTAAGTCACAAAAATCATGCAAAAGCACAGTTCAACTCGAATTAAAAGTTTAGATCAACTTTAAAATTTAAAAAGATGTTGAGTTTCAAAAAGCTAACAACTTGCATTGATTTTCCAATTTGAGTTTAACTGGTCCTTGAATGTGCACATGGATAATTATGATTTAATAAATAAATAAAGTGATTTATTCTCTACTTAACTGATTTTTGAAATAAAATAATTAATTTATGGGTTAATTAACTATTTTATCAAACTTTTATTAAAAACTATATTATTAAATAATGACAACCTACTTTAATCAATTAAATAAGAATTTAATCAATTATTCATAGGATATTGGATTTATTGTCAAAATTAAATAATACAATTAATAATAGATAGAATTAAATTTAATTACACAATTAAGTGGCAAGATATTAAATCTAATTAATTAAATATGAAAATATTCAATTAATCAAACTTAGGATAAATGTGATTTATCGCCAAATAATCATTAAATTAAAGATAATTAAGATAATTAGGAATATTGCTAGGAATATTCCCCGATGCAGAATTTAAGATAATCAATTAGGATTCGATGATGTTTAGATGTGCCTTAGATTAGGATTTTGATGTCGATTTCGTTCGAATGGTTGATATAGGAGATTAATGAACTTATAGTCCATTTTTGGGGTATTACAAGCTCATCTGGTAATTAGATTTTGTATTGACAACTCCTAACAGGGTTGAGGCTTCTAACAAGGCCTATAGTCCCTTAATCAGGACTGACACACTACATGCTTTTAATAGACTACTAACAGGGTCAATATCCTTAACAGGATACTTTTGATTAGTGGATCTTTGTGGGTACCATCCCCACCGGGGTTTTCCCTTGGCTAGGGTTTCTTGGAGAACATATCATGTGTTATGAGTTCTTTAGTTTTATTCCTATGCATGTTGTTTAGCTTCTTATACTATGCATGTGTAAATATAATCTGTTATATCCATATTTGGGAAAAAGATAAAGTTTGTAGAATACTAATTCACCCCCCCTCTCAGTATTCCTTATTTCTAACAATTGGTATCAGAGCTTAGTTACTCGGAAAAGAATCATTCAAGGAAAGCCTAGCAGCTTGAGTAAGATCTCTATGGATATGGATCAACTACAAAAGAATCTTGAAGAAGCTCTTGAATAGATTGATATGCTTACTAATAAAAGAGACACTCTGAAAGGAAAATATGATGATGCAAAGAACCTCATTGAGAAACTAAAAAAGAAGTTGGAAGATCTGAAATCTAAAAAGGAATCCAAAATTCTTATTGAAGATTGTGATGACAATTTAGAAAAAGAAAATGTGATCCTTAAGCATGAACTAAAGATAGCAAAATTGAAATTATGTTTGAAAGATGGAAATAGAAAGAATGAAGAAAATCTGAGATCTGAGAATGAAAAGTTGAAGATTGAAAATGAAGAACTGAAATCTAAACTTGGCAATGTAACATCTGAACTTGAGAAAGTCAATTTGCAGTATGATGAACTTGAGAAATACAACAAGATCATGAAAGGCAAACTAACTCAATGCAACCAACAACTTGAAAGGCTATATTCAAATAGTGAGAAGATCGATGAACAAGTATCTTTTGGGAAACCATCCTATGATAAGACTGGACTTGGATTTAACATATTTAGAACAAATGATGAAAACAAGGAACTAGATCTGAAAATATCTAAAAGCCTAGATGAGAAGAAGTCTAATGAGATCAACAAATCAAAACAACCACCTAAAGGAGAAGAACCACCTAAGCAAGAAGAATCACCCAAAGGTATGCAAAGAGAATTCAAAGGTAGATGTTTTGGTTATAATACTATTGGTCATATGAAGAGAGATTGCACGGGTAAGAAATTTAAACCTCTTAATGGTTATGGTTATAATTGTCATGGTTTTGGATATAGAGCTATTGAATGTAGAAAACCTAAAGTTATTGAAAATAATTATGGTAGTAGAATGTTTAGGAATACTAACAATGCAGATAAGAGACCTACTGAAGATATGAATAGAAGAAACGGAGTAGTATGTTATAGATGCAACAAGGTTGGACACATTGCTAGAAACTACAGATCATAAATCAATCAACAAGGACTAAGATATGGAAACAATGGAACTGTTTGTCAAATATGTAGCAAGATTGGACATACAACAAGATTTTGTAGAATGAACAATGGATTTTTTCATCCTAACCCTAACCCTAGAAATTATGAAAGAAGAAATGAAGATGCAAGAAACAGACAGAAAGGTAGTTGTAGTAATGCAGATGAAGTGAAGTTTGTTAAAGGCACAGATCAAGGAGACATATTCAACATTGAAGGTAATTAGAAAGGTGAGGTATCAAGTGGTAAGAATGAATCCTTACCTGACCTATCTGGAAGCACTTGATTTATGAAAATTACAGTAGATTAGGAACTTGGAATTAGTGTAGGAGTAGATTTATGATGAATTAAGTCTTGTGCAGTTAATGTAAGGTAGTTTATGATGTATTGATGCCATGGTTAAGAGCACAAATGAAAATATTATGTTTTGCGAGATCGCAAGAAGTTTTAAGTTTTTGCAGGTTAAGAGAAATAACTTTTTGGAAAGAAGCGGCAAAAGAATTGAATGTGATGTCAGACCTAAGTGAGATTGGAGTAATAAAAGGTTATGATCGATGTTATTTGATCATCAAAGTGAGTTGAAGTGTTTAGGAGAGCAAAGAGCAGTGATTGGAAGCATTTGCAATGATTTGGTGAAGGATTTGAGTGCCGAATCTATGCAAGCCCTAGAATCACAAATTTGAGATGGAGTTTTGCATTTGGAGAATGTGAGAAGTTATCTTGGATGCAAGTTAGAAACCATCAGTGATAGTGATTTTACCAATGAATATAAGAAGATTTACAATCAGGATATGACATTGAAACAAGGATATGAACATTTGAAAGACAATGAGATTGTTAAGTATGCATTGCAGTATGAATTTGACAATGAAGAATGCACTAAGATTATTTTGAGCAGAATTCACAATGGAAAGTTTTGGCTAGAGGATAGAGTGATAGACATTACAGCTGACTTGATTCATGAAGTCACTTGACTATCTAAAACTGGTGCTATTCCTTTAAATGAAAAGAATATGAGGAAAACAATCATGGACAACATAGAATCAACCTATAATGGCAGAGGAATTGTGAGTAGCAAGATCAAACAACATGATGTTAGATATTTATGCAAGTTTCTAACAACTAAGTTTTGTGCAAATTCTAGAGAAGATGACATGGTAGCTGGAATGGTACACATAGCCTATTTAATGTGTATTGACAAGATACCAGTTGATATGTGTGAAATTCTGAGAATACAATTGTTTGAAAACTTGGAGAAGATTAAGAAAACTAAGTATGCACAATTTAGATTTTCATCCTTAATCACATACATGTTTTTCCACCTATTGAGAAGATTTCTGTACACCATTGCAAATGATTGGAATGATGGTCAATCTACTATGGAAAGGATAAATAAAGTATATATGAAATATGTTATTGACAAAGTGAATGAGAGTGCTATGTTAGTGATGAAGACATTTCAAAAATTGGTAATCAGCAGATCAAGGATTCCACAGTCTATTGTGGAGAAATATAAAGATGATATATGTTTTATGGTTGACACTAACTTTACCTATATTGAAGCAGTGGAGCCTAGAATTGAGTTCATAGACCCTCTTGGCTATGAGATATTTGAGATAGAAATAGAAGAATATGTTGGCAGGTTACTTAAGTGTAAGTTGGACACTCAGTGCAAAAGGTTTGGAACTTTTGAAGAGAAATTCAACTCTGCAAAAGCTATAATTGAGGAGAAGCAATATAAGAAGAGAGTTGACAACACTATAAAGAAAATATTGAAAGATTTAGGATTGACACAACATGAGTTTGAGATAGCAAAGAACACAGTAGCAGCAATCAGAATGAGTGAATAGAAAGAAGTTTTGTCTACCCCACCAATTACAGTACAACAGAAAGAACCTCAAGTTAAGGTGAAAGTAGAGGAACCAAAGATTGAGCAAGAAATAAGCAGACCTACTAGGTCTACCTCCTCCACTCCTAGCAAGAGAAAGAAAGAAATTTCTACTGGACCTAGTAAGAGGCAGAAAATTTTGGTGCCACTAGTTCCTAGGAAAGTTGCAATCATTAAAGATGATGACACTACTTTGGTTAAGAAGAAAGCTTGGAAACCTAAAGTTGAAAAGCTTAATGAGAAGATTATTGAAGATGGAGACTTTACCAGAATGAATAAGTACTACAGCCTTTATGATTACTTAGACAGACTTAACTTGGAGACTGCAATTGTAAAGCACATGGTTTTTGAAAATAAATTTTTTTACACTATTCAGGGTCAGATACCCGATGACTTGTATAACAAACTTGTAAATAGAAAGAAGAGAGCACAAGAAGAAGACACTTCTATCAGAGAGAATCTAGTAAGAAAGCTTTGTGACGTGAGAGATGATGCACACTTGAAGTAGATATTGAAGGCCTTAAGCACCCATCTAAGAACCAAAAGGAGAACCATTCTAATTATAGGAGGTAGATATGAAGAAGTTAATTTTGATACAGAGTAGGCAATAATCAAGGTTATGGTAGAAATTATTGGAGAACCATCAATTATAGCAGAACAAGTAGGTGAAGTAGAACAAGAGGATATTCCCTTTCCTCCAGCTATTAGCATTGAAGATGAATCAATGAATGTAGAAGGTATAAAGGTCACCTTGGATACTGATGAAAATGTATTCAAGAATTTAGGAAACATTGTTGACAATTCAGCTCTTGATGAACTGAATACAGAAGTAGAGCAGACACAAACCACTGTTGAAGAACCTAAAGCAACAGAGATTCAAGCACCTATTCCTATCAAAGAAGACATTAGTCTGACTCCTGAGATTGGAAAGAAGAAGGAAATTGGATCTTTATTTGAGGATTTAGGAAAAGAATTTGATGATGATGATCAGTTGGAACTGATCACTTCTTTGAATAAGATTATTGGCAAGAACAAGAAAGTGAAGAATCTTGAAGGGAGTCTGAAGGAACTAACCGAGAAGTTACAAAGTATTGTAACTACACAAATTATAGAGGTAGACCCTTTGGAGAAAGCTAAGAAGGTAATGAGAACTTTTGATAATGAATTCACTAATCTATCTGATATTGCAAAAGTGAGAGCTCAAGCAACTTATGAAGCTAAAATGCTTTTGAATATTAGCCAGAATATCAGGAATGATATTAATTGTCTTGATATCTATATCAAGGACTTGAAGAAGCATTTGGAAACAGGAAAATCTTTGTACATACAGTGTACAAAATTAGAGACCTTAACAACAAAAGAAGACCAGAAGATGAAGTTGAAAGAAGCATAAATTCAGAATGAATGTAACCTTCTTTCTAGCCCCAATGTGAAGGTATTAGATATTGAGAAGAAAATTAGGAAGCTTTATGATGAAATTAGAGTTTTGCAAGATGAAAGGAATAGAAAAATGAGAAGATTTACTCTTTTGAGAGAGCACACTTCTATGAAGTTATGCGTTATTGAAGAATAGTTTGAAGAATGTCTTTCGGCAAAGACATCTTTTCAGAAGTTTAACTTTGAAAACCTTCAAGCATGTCAAATAGCAACTTATGGACTGAGCAATTCACTCAATGTGGTAGATTCTATTAAGAAATCATGGGAGAAGGAAATAGAAGAAATGAAAGTTGATTTTTTAGATTGTGTTGCAAGCCTTCCGGCTTTGCAATAAGGAACTAAGATATAATCTTTTTTGTGACACAATTTTGTAGCCCTCCCTACTTTATTTTGTCATTGTTGTCAAAGGGGGAGAGATAAAGAACAAAAAATTATTGTATATGATATGGATTGATACTCTTAGGGGGAGTATTGTATTAGAAATTATATTTTGAGGAGTTATAAGGATAGTATATGTATATGTTATACTATGGCCACAATTTTGAGACAATTTTGAGATTTTGAGTTGTACACTTAGCCAATTTTCTCATATGTTGCCACCAATGACAAAGGGGGAGATTGTTGGAAATTTGGCTAAGATGAGTACATAGATGTTGTCATTATGGCAACATATGATCCACATGAAGAGCACAAAGGTCAGAGAGCAAGTATAGCAGAGTGCATTGCAAATTTGTCTAAGTGTAAGACAACATTTTCACCAGTGTACCCAAACACAATTTTTGTTTGCGACGTTGACTGGAGTAATTTTAGTGCTTGTGCACTTGAACATAGACTCTATGATGTCTAATGATGACCCATATCAAAGCCCAAGTCAGTATGACATGTACAGAATTAGTTATGCCAGTTTTATCGAAAGCCAACAGATAGTTTTGAAGATAGAATTGGTAAAGAGTTAAGGGATTATTTTGTTTATCAAAATAATGTCTTAACAATATAAAGGGATGACATCCTAGATGTTAACCCTTAGATAAAGATATATGGAAGCTGACCATGTAAAGTTATTAGCCTTAATAACTTGTATATATGTAATTGTAAATTGTAAGAAAAGAGAAAAAAAAAAGGATGTGGTAATATTGTAATGATATGATAAAGTGATATGATGCGAATGTAAGAGCAATGAAAAGGTATTGATGCAAGTAGCATAAGGTTATGTACCTTAATCCATTTTTTTAATCAGTATACATTATACATTACTTGTTTGGGCAGTGGGCTCATCTAGTAATCATATTTTGTATTGACAACTCCTAACAGGGTTGAGGCTTCTAACAAGTCCTATAGTCCCTTAATCAGGACGGATACACTATATGCTTGTAATAGACTCCTAACAGGGTCAATATCCTTAACAAGATACTTTTGATTAGTGGATCTTTGTGGGTACCATCCCCACCAAGGTTTTCCCTTGGCTAGGGTTTCCTCGAAAATATATCATGTGTTATGAGTTCTTTAGTTTTATTGCTATGCATGTTGTTTAGCTTCTTATGTTATGCATGTGTAAAGATAATTTCTTATATCCATATTTGGGCAAAAGATAAAGTTTGTAGAATACTGATTCACCCCCCCTCTCAATATTCCCTATTTATAATAGATGTAGGGCACGACTAAGAGCGTTTTAAGAGAAAAACTCTACCCTAGGAAAATATTACCTCATATAGAGGATTATAGACATTTTTGGCACATGACTATTATGAGACCCAGGCTACTTAGAAAATTTTTGTAGACACATGAAGTAAAGGAGACATGGGTACAACTCAAATGTCAACAAGAACTAGAAATGACACTTCTCAAAAAACCTAGAAAATATCCCAACAGGCTCAACGCGGTGGCTCATGTAAGGATGACAATACAAAGGTGACATTGCCACTATCATGGTGGCTGGTGGGTGGCATCACAAGAAGTGGTCCGACCACTATCGTGGTGGCTGTTGGGGGCACCGCAACTAGTGGTCATGGCCATTGTCATGGTGGCTACTGTTGGCAGCATGACCAGTGGTCATGGCCACTATCATGGTGGTCACAATGGAGGCTTAACCATGGAATTCCTATAAAGGGAGTCATGTCTCAACCACCATGGGGGGAGAGAATACACAACCCCCTCCCAAAAATCAAGTGTATTCTTTTTTAGGGGTTATACCTGCATGTAGACCTTCCCCTCCATTTCTTCCATCTGCACACACACTTGCATACAAAAAATAGAGATACAAGAGAATAGGTAGAAAATGTATTTCCTAACCCTAATTTTAGGTTAGGGTTTGGAATGGAAATAAGAGAGAGAGGTATAAGAAAGAGGTGAAATGAGAAATAAAGCATCTCATTTAGTTTTCATAGAAAACCCTAAATAGGGTTAGACATTAAAATAAATTAAATATTGTTATTTTAAAATCCCTTTAGAAAAGTCAAAAAGGGGGGGGGAGATTTTATCTTCAAAATGGTAAGTCCATCAATTTTTATTTTTTTTAAAAAGTATTTTCTTAGCAAGTGTTGGTTTGACTTTTTGAGGTAAATTGGAAAAGTAGAGGGACCAAATATAACCTCACTAAACATTAAACCACATGAGATTATTACTAAAGACATACATGAATATATGATTTTATCTAAAAAAATTAATTATACTTAAGATATGTCGACTATGCATAATGTTTAATTTTGGTAAATTATTTAACATGAAATTTTAGGATAAACCTTATAATTTTACACTTTAATTTAAATAGATTTAGAAGTGATATATGTAGTAATTGAATAATTGATTAAAATATATGCTCTACGTGGTTATAAATAAAATGCGACAAAAAGTAAATTAAGAGATTTCATTATTGATTAAATTATTAAAGGGAAAACTTAAAAAGTGACATTTAAACTGGCATACATTGGAAAACTTAAAAAGTGTCGATTAAATTTTAAAGGGAAACCATTAAATTATTAAATATGATTTTATTATTATTAAGTACCTTTATAAATGTAAGAAAGAGAAGTGTAATTATGTGGGTAATATCGTTGCAATACTCAGATTTAAATAATGAAAATTTATTATTACTTCCCTAGGAGAAAAAGTGAGATTTATGAAGCAAGATAATACAAGGATTAATTAATAATGATTTAATCACTAAAAGTCTTTATTAAATGCCTCTTAAGTAAGATGCAATTAATCAGATTTAAATATTTTAAACCTAACTAGTGTTATCTCTCAACTTCAATTTATTCTATCTGGCTACCTTTATGATTTAATCATTTTGACAATCTTGCAACTCCTATAAACTTAGTAGACTTGCAACAAATTAGTAAAATTTCACGTGTTTAAAAAAAATAAATTAGTGAGTTTTTCCCTAGATTTTGGACATGAAATTTTGGTATCATAGCTTTTCTTTAACACTAGGAACCTTAAACCATTACATTTCTCATAAAACTTTTAATTGAACTTGTAGGATGCCTCCTACTATGTGACAAGTTTGCAAATGTGGAAGAGGTCCTAGACGTGCTCACTCGACATAAGAGGATGTTGAGTAGGAAATAGAGGTTCTAGGAGGGAATTAGGAACCCCCTCCCAAACAACCACCAAACCCAAACTAGAATATTATGAATGCAATACAGAACCTTATTTGAATAATTTAGGACAGGCTACCACTAGTGGATCAGTAGACAAAAAAACATGGTACAAAGAGAAATAGATAAGTAGCAAGAGAGTGGACTAGGAGCCCTCCTCCTAGCCATGTTCAGGGCCAAGCTGAACATGAGAGTGAGTATGTTCACATACAAAAGCCACCACCAGATATAGAGCCAAGAGTTGTAGAGAGAGAACCTCAAGATAAAATTATTGAACTACTTCACCTTCAACCACCTCAATTTTTAGGGTGGCCAAGGCATGGCTTTTGATTTTAGAGTGGTGCTTTGGATTATGTCCATATGATAGAAATCTAAAGGGACATATTGCAACTCATCTTCTAAGAGGGAACACCTCTACTTGGTGAAGACAAGATGAATATAAGAGTAACCTAGTTATTAACACTCTCACTTGAAGCACCTTTTTGGAGAGATTCAGAGACAGGTACTTGTTAGAGCATTTTAGGTAGCACCACATTGATGATTTTCATGATCTTCAACAGAGGGGATTCATAGTATTGCAATATGAGATCAAGTTCCTTAAGCTTCTACCCTATGTGGATTATATGAAGGTTGAGAATTTTCTAGTTAACCTCTTTGTTAGGGGACTGAATGTTGTGATATTAGGACTGGTACACATGGAAGCTCCAAGGAGCCTCTCGGTTGTCATGGAGAAGGTATTGATAGAAAAGGAAATTTATAAAAAGTCATAGGATACATGAGATCAATCTCAAAACCATAATCTTGCACCACTGTCATCCAGGTTTCAAAAAAACCAGTGGAAGGCTAATCATAGATAGTCATCAGGGTCTTATAAGAACACTCACCCTCAACAGTAGCCTTAGCAAAATCAGAGGTAGAGGCCACCAAAGGGACATCAGGGATCTAATTCTAGGTAGTAGAAACCACAAGGTCCTAGGAGAGATCAGCAATCATAGATTCCAAATACACCTTTGGCTTGGACTCAACAGTCCACTAGGGGTGGTTTTAGTGGATCCAGTAGGATTGGGGGTAGTTTTACTCTAGGCCCATAGGGAGTTTAGACTCAGAAATGAGGACATTTTTAAACATGTGGTTCTGCGGGGAACATAGCTAGATATTTTCCATAGGGTTAGATGATATGTAGTCAACATATGGAAGATCAAAACCTACAGTTGGGGACATGGGTAAGTCCCATAAATTATTTGTAGTGGTAGATAACCACCAAGAAGAACATTGGGCCATAGTGATAGAGGCTACAAGTATGATCAGAGGTAGTAGAGTTACCATCCTATTTTATTCTGGAGTTACTGATTCATTCATTTCTCCTTGATTTGTGGAGTGTTGTGGTATAGTGGCAACTAGACAAGATGTCAGTTGGGAGGTTTAGTTAGCATCAGTGGCTAGAGGGTGAGTAAATTAAATGGTTAAGGATTTCCATATTCATATTGGTGATATGACTACAAGGAAGACCTTCATATTACACCTCTAGGATCTTATGGAATTTGTCTTGGCTTGGATTAGCTTTATGCCCATAGAGCCGAGATGGATTATCTTAAGAAAAAGATTGAGTGTCTGGATGACCATGACCCTTCTATGATGATCTTAGGGTTTCAATGACCTATATCTCTTCATATGATCTCCGCTATGTATCTTAAGAAGAGCATGCAAAAGTAATATTGGTTATTTTTCATCACTTTTAGTGATAGAGAAAAAGAAGAGGAGAAGGAACCATCTCTTGATGATTATCCTATTCTTCAGGGATTTGTAGATGTGTTTCCTTCCAAGCTACTTGGTTTGCCTCCCCATAGAGAATTTGACTTCCATATAGATCTTGTACTAGGATCTGAACTAGTTTTTAGAGTGCCATACAAGATGACCACCAATGAGCTTAATGATCTCAAGATTCAACTAGAGGATCTTTTAGAGAAAGGATGCATTTATCCCAGTGTCTCTCCTTGGGGCACACTAGTCATCTTCATTAAGAAGAAGGATAGATCTCTCTGATTATGAAATGGATTACTGACATTTGAAAAATTTAACTATTAAGAATAGGTATCCACTCCTCATAATTGATGATTTATTTGATCAACTTCAAGGTGTCAGGGTATTCTCAAAGACTGATATGAAGTTAGGGTACCATCAATTGAGGATTGTGGAGAGAGAAATATACAAAACTATTTTTTCTACTAGATATGTCCACTATGATTTCACATTTGTTCCATTTGGTCTTAAGAATTCTCCAGTTGTATTCATGAGTCCCATGAATGGGGTATTCTGCACATTCCTTGATTGATTTGTGATTGTGGTCCTAGATAACATATTGATACATTCTCATAATGAGAAGGAGCACGAGAAATGCTTCAGATAGGTATTGCAATGTTTGAGAGAAAATAAATTTCATGGTAGGTTGTTGAAGTGTGCATTCTTTAGATCAGAGTTCTGATATCTAGGACATGTAATTTCAGCTGATGGGATCTCAGTTGACCCATCAAAGATTAGAGCTATCATGGATTGGTCAATGCTAACCATTGTGACTAAAGTCAAGAGTTTTGTGAGATTAGTAGGCTATTACAGATGGTTTTTTTATGGATTATCTAGAGTGGCACACCCTATTACATCCCTTTAGAAAAAGGAGAAGAAGTTTGAGTGGATAGAGAAGTGTGAGAGATCCTTTCAAGAACCCAAGAAGGAACTTACTAGTGCACTGATCCTTGTTGTGCTAGATCCTTCAAAAAACTTTGTGGCTCTCATAGATGCTTCCTTAGATGGTTTGGGAGTAGTACTTATGCAGGGTGTTCAATGCATCATGTATGAGTGTAGGAAACTTAAGACTCATGAGCTTAACTACCCTACCCATGACTTTGAGCTTGCGGTAGTGGTGCATGCATTAGTCAGATGGAGGCACTTTCTCTTAGGACATTAGTTTGAGCTCCATACAAATCACCAGAATTTGTAGTATATATTCACTCAGCCAATTCTTAAAGTTCATTTGAGGAGGTGGATGGAATTCATTTTTGAGTATGTCTTTGATGTTCACTACATCAATGGGAATGATAACATAGTCACAGATTTATTGAGAACGATATTTCATAAGATATATTCTATGTCCACAGACATAGGTTTGAGGGATCACATTTTACTCTACTTGCATGAGGATGACTAGTATGTAGAAGTTTTTTAGGTTGTTTGATCCCAGAGATCCCTAGAGGAGATGTATGTTGATTATTCATTGGAGTCTGATGGATATTACACCATAGAGAGCGCATTTATGTACCTAGTTTTAGGAGATTATGAGATTTCATTATGTTTAGAGCTTCATAGAGAACCTTATGTAGCACATCCAAATGTCAAGAAGATGCATGCAGATTTGAGACAATTGTATCACTGGCTGAGCATGAGGTAACACATTGCAGAATTAGTAGCCCAATGACTTTAGTGTCAAAGAGTTAAGGAAGAACTCTTCCATCCAAGTGGACTGCTTCAGCTCCATGAGATACCTAATTGGAAGTGGGACACTATTTATATACATTTCATCATTGGTCTTCCTATGTCATCTCGCTTCCATGATGCCATTATGGTGATGAATGACAAGTTGACTAAAGTTGCTCACTTCTCACCCATTTGTACCACATTCACATCATCAGTTGTGGAATAGGTGTTCTTGCGGGACATTGTTAAACTTCATGGAATTCCTCAAAAGATCATATCTAATAGGCAATATCTCTTTTCATCTTCCTTTTGGGGGGTATCACAGGATGCTTTGGGAACCCAACTCAACTTTATCACAACATGTCATCTGGAAATAGATGGGCAAATAGAGAGGGTTAACAAGGTGTTAGAGGATATGCTTTGCATGTATATTATGGATCATTAGATGAGATGGGAGGAGTACCTACACTTGTTCAAGTTTTCCTATAACAATGGGCATCATACTTCTTTGGGGATGCCACCTTTTCAGGCCTTATATGGTAGACTATGTAGGACACCATTGATTTGGGAGCATATTAAGGATAGAGTAGTTGTTAGAGCAAAATTAGTTCGGGTTATGGAGCAGCATGTGGATTTGATTAGATAGAATCTTAGATAGGCTTAGGATAGAGAGAAGAAGTATGCGGATGTGAAGAGGATAGATCATATAGTTATATGGTTGGTGATAGAGTCTTCTTGAGATTATGACCACATAAGAGTCCAATCTATTATGGAAAGGGCTCTAAGCTAGCACCTCTCTTTGTTGGGAAATTTGAGATCCTTGAGAGGATAAGACCAGTTGCTTATCATCTACCCTTTTTGCCTATCATGTCACACATCCAAAATGTATTTCATGTTTATGTACTAAGGAACTATATTTACGATGAGTCTCATATCATAGATTAGGATGCCTTGTAGGTGGAGCCAGATGGGTAGTTGGCTTTGGAGCCCATTCACATTTTATCACACTAGACTCTAGCTCTTTGAGGTTGAGAGATCGACTAGGTTAGGGTCCAGTGGGATTGTTATGATGAGGTTACAACATCATGGGAGGACACAATGCAAATGAGATCTTAGTACCCCATATTTTTTATGAAATCTAGGAGGAATTTGTTGGAAACTGAATTGAAACAATTGTTGTATTGTCATTGTTGTCAAACTTTAATTGGTAAGACTATTGCTACTTAGGAAAGTACTATATCTATTTGAGTGTTTCTAAGGGGCTAAGCAAGGTTGGTAAAAATAGCACCTAGGGAAAGGTTGAGTTATCTTGATACTACAAAGTGTACTTGACTATGTTGCACTAAGATGAGATAATGTATTGTTTATCTTAGTAAGATTGAAGATTAACTGGTAGGCTTAACCAAGCAAAGAATGGAAAAATCATGTTTAAGCCAAGTGATGTTAGTGTCGACCGAGCATCGGTAAATTGCTAAGGAAGACAATCCAAGCTAAGGAAATAGTTTTAGTAATGACCGAGCATTCTACATGAAGATCGAGTGAACAATCACAGTATTAACCGAGCATCAGCAATTTTATATTCGAAGAGAATTTAATTTTGGAGCTGACATTGTTGAATTCTTGGATTATGTAAAATGTGTTGACTTTATTTATTGATTGTTTGGAAGCATTAAATGCATTATAAAACATTTTATTGTAAATCTTTAAGAGATTTGAGATGATTCTAGAAAAGGAGCTGAAGAACATAAAATAGGTAGATTTAATGAATCTGACCTAACCCTAAGATCTACAAATGAGATTGAGTGGCAAAAGATGAGTTAACCTAATTGAGGAAAATATAAGGGAACCTGAACATTGTGATATGTATGTACATGGTGAACAGAGAATGCTGGAAGAGGAAAGTTTTATTGACTAAATAAGCAGAAAAGACTGAAGGAGAATGGTGGTGATTGCTTGAAGAAAAGTTCCCAGCAGATTAGAGATGGAAATGGAAAAGTTTCAAAGTCAGTAAACCAGCATTAGTGTATGGAATTGGATCTGATATTTGCAAAGCGAGTTGTATATTTTTTAGATAATACTGCTGCTACTTTCTAACCATTCTAATAGTCAAAATCCTTTTAACAAAGGTTGACCTAATAGTCATATGTTAAATCCTTTGAACAAGGTTTCATTCTAATGGAGTGTATGTAAGTCCTATGACTAGGCTCACTTTTAACAAGGTGATTGAAATCCTTTAACCGGGTCACATTTGACAGTGTGTATTGTAACCTTTGACAGGGTTGGCTTTTTACCGAGCTCACTTCAGAAGAGTGAAAATAATAGTAGCATGTTACAAAGTGGTTTTTCCCAAATTGGGTTTCCACTATAAATCCTAGTGTTTATACTTGTGTGAATGTTTAGATCTGAACATTACTATCTTTTACAAGTTAAGTTATAGCTAGGTAGTGGACTGCATTGTTAGATGTTTCTATTATTGAATCAATGATGACCGAGTTTGTTTTGGTTTTGGATCTGATTTAAGGATAAGTTTTTGAGATTTTTTTATACATCAGGACCTAAGAACAACTGATTCACCCCCCCTCTCTATTGTTCTAAATCATATTAACAGAATTTCATGATGAACTACAACTGATTTAGAACTTGATTGAAGAATATGTGATTTAAGATCATCGAGCTAATTGATTAGATATGTAATATGATTGAATCAATATTATGTTGTCATTAATGTCAACTAAGTTTGATAGTACTTATCTTGTAAGTTACTATACTGAAACATATGTAGGGAAGGAGTGAAAGAGATGAAGAATAGAAATATCTACATGAGGAAGATGGATATGACAGATGAGGATAAAGAATACATTGAGTAACTTGTTGATGAGTCTATGACTTCATGTTATTGACTTGATTATGTTTCATTCATCTATGATGAGGAAAAGAGCTGAAAGACACAAAGCAGTGTTGTCAGTTGATGAAGCATTTTAGTATACACCGACGGAGTGTAGTGTATACTGAGCACAATGTAAACTGAGCTCGTGTTCACCAACACATTTCTTTGTTAATGAAGAAGAACAAAATGAACAAAATGATTAGTTTAGCTGATAAGATTGATGAGCTAGAAAGTGTATGATTACGAGGTAATAGATAAAGTTTGTTACACAAATCGACGACTAACAAAATTTAGAAAAGATCTAAAGGATGAGAATCAAGCGTGTTATTGACACAAGTGCTGAGGTATGTTTAAGAGGAAAAACCAATGAAGATGATTAAGCAAAAAAATCTAATGGAGCAGAAGAAAATGGTTTACATGTCTATATAGGAGACTGAAGATTTCACAAGTGAGTGTGATGCCAGAAGAAAAGGAAACTGAAAAATCATCACACGAACAATTTTTCATGCATTCTTAACATACAGGTTAAGGAGAACCCAACTGCAGAGCATTACCAAGTGACAGAGAGTGATTAACGACGGACAACGAGTTGATATATTATTGAAATAGAATTGTTACATTGATTAGAAAGATTTGTATGAGCTTAACATTGATTTGTAATTTTCAATTGAAGTTGTGAATAGATGTAAAATGGATTCACCTCTATTCAAATGTAAAGGGGGAAATATGAGATCTATTCTCAAAACCCAAATTCCCCAAAGAAGAGATCCGATTTGATCAACCAAAAGGTTAATGCACAATCGAATCAATTTTATGGAAAAGAGTAGGAAGAGAGAGTAAATCCAATATTTCCCTAATGTGGAGGATTATGTTTAGAATATAGAATAATTGAAATACAAGTACTAACCTCAAATTAGGGTAGATCTAGAAAATGTTGAATTCTGTTGTCTGTGTGCACTTTCGGGAAAATCTGAAACCTGTCCTGGACTAGAAATGTCGAGACAGAGAAAACCCAAAAATCTTTCCTCAAGATGGTTCAGCGCAGGTTTGACCCTCATAAAAGGTCAAATACCACATTCTTTATTTGAAGTCCAATTCAAATTTTGTTCGTAGATCCTGAAAGTTGGCCGAAAAGGGTATCCAAATTCGCTCTCAGATTTGAAACTCCGCACCTATACTTGCAAGAAAAATAGGATTTTTTGTTGTATGGTGGGTTTGCCTTGGTCAAACCCCAATTTAGGAATTAACCTTGAAATTGAATTGAAATGTATTGTGCATAAACAAAGTAATTGAAACAAATCACCTCACTTATGTTAAAGTCCTTATAGAGGATTCAAATCCTCAAATCCATAAGTAGGAATGCTTCAATGGATGTAGGATGTCTCCAATCAATGGTATTTGATCTTCAACACCAATCTTGACTTGATCTTTGCATATGAGAAGGCTTGAATGAATGGAGAAGGATGGATCATCAAAGGGGGCTCCAAAGAGATTGAATCCTTCAATAGCTAACAATGGATCTCCTTGATGAATGGATGCTTGAACACTTGAATGCTTAGAGACTTGCTAGAATGCACTTGAGAGCTTGAGATGTGATATGAAAACTTGATTGAGAAAACTTGATGTGAAAATGAGAGAGGAAGGCCTCTTTTTATAGTGATCTAGGGTACACTCCTCTAGATGGGCCACCTTGGAGAATTAAGTCCCAATTAGGTCCTCACCTTTAGAAAATATACCTAGATTAAATACAATTAAAGGATTTACCATCCTGAAACCCAAAATGGCCGACTCGGAGGTGGGAAAATAAATTTCCCAAAAGCCCGAAGCCCAAAAATTAAAGATCTTGAAAATTTGGAGAAAGGGTTCAATGTCGAGGTTGACCCTAACCTAGTTAGGGTCGACCTAAGACATTGACCCTGATCCTACGTTGACTTAGAACCAAGTCAAGAGGTCCTAGGGATGTCCAGAAACCTAAAACTGATGCCAGAACAGGACAGAATGTCAGGAGTAGACATAAAATCCTATGATTACTAAGATGAAGGCCAGGAGGATCCATTTCTAAATCCTACCTAGAAAATAGAGCTATGGAAGAGAGAAATTTAGGAGAATCCTCAGGATTCTAACCCTAATTTCACCTAGAATGAAGAAATCAAGTGTAGGGAAGAAGTGGAAAGTGGGGAGAAAAGCCATATACATGGAAAGACCCAATCAAGGTGCTTAACATGACCCCAAACCACTTACTCGGAGGGCTAAACACTCTTCTCATGGAAGTGCTTCCATTTTAAGATGATACAAGTTGTATTAAGTCAAATCACCTACTATTACATATTTAACCATTGTACATAGTCAAATCTCTTAACCGAGTGGACTAAGAAAGTCTTATTATGTATCATTCATAGAATGAACATTGTTATCCTATCAACCCCAGAGTGACTGCTGGTTGGATGATAACAATTGGTCTTAAATCCTCTAACAAGGTCACACCTAACAGTGTGTTTGTAACCTTTAACAGGGTTGGGTCTTCACCGACCTCACTTCAGAAGAGTGAATATTTTTGGGTTGCCGATCCCAGGTGGTTTTTCCCTTCACAGGGTTTCCATGTTAAATCTCTTATGTTATGTGTTGATTGTGATATTTGTTTGATGTCATATTTGTATGTTGCATATTTGATTTGATCGGTAACTACTATAAGTTTTAGACTGGTAATCGGTAAATGCACAGACAGTAAAAGTATTTTAAGTTACCAAGCAGCAGAAATTGAAGTATTTGTTTTTTAGATTATGCATTTTGTATTGCAACAGTGATTAACTGATTCACCCCCCTCTCAGTTATTCTAACATTTCATTCCTAGGGGGGAGGGTGTGAGGCCCTACCATGAGCCTTTCATATCTATTCATTTATCTTCATGATGGACCTCATACTTGTTATATTATTTTGAAACATTATAGATTGGACTCTTTTAGATAGGTGGTTTAAAATAATTTGACATGATGTATTTTATTCTATGTTGATCCTAGTACTTATGTTGACAATATTATTGTATTAACAGGATCAGATTTCCACAATCCATTATGATGCACAATAAGTTTCTGGATTCAATTGTGTGAGTTTTTTTAGCATCAATCGAATGCAAAAACTTACTATGCAATATTATTGTACATTATTGCATGTGATGTGGTTAGTAGATTTAATAAATTTTCGTGATGATGTTATAGTACATTAATACATGCATTTTGATTAGTTGATTTAGGTTATTATTATGATGATGCAGTTAAATGATGGATTTCATGTTGATTCATTCTACTCATGTTGAGTTATGATTTAGAGTAGAATAGGAGTAACTAAAGGTTATGTGATCAAGTGAATTACCCTCATACACCTATTTGTACATGTGTTTGTAGGAGGATTTCTTTTTGATATGTTAATAGTTTTCCATGACATTTTAGCTACGATTGGATTGTGAAAGGATGTTAATTTCATGATATATGCTTTATTGATGGTCTTTTCATGCATTATGTATATATGTAATTATTTTGGACTATTGATATTCAAATTGAGATGAGAAAGATTACGACCATGGAAATTAAATAGAGAACTAAGGCCAAACCCATGTGTGATAGTGAAGCTAAGGTTGCACCTAAGTGAAGAGGCAAAACCTTGTACATAATGTGTTTATTTTGTAAATATATATGTTGTGTGTTTGTCTAAATTTGAAATTGAAATTTTGTAAAAATAATAATGGACATGTCATGTGTAAATGTGATGTTTATTTTGTATTTTCACTTGACACATGTGTGTGTGAGTTGGCATGGCATGTACACTTGAGTAGGATTGTGTAAACAGAGAAAACCTAGTACCTAGTTGCATTTTTCATGATGACCTCTTGGTTAGAGATCTTGGAGTATGGTCACATCACTTGTAACCCGAAGGTGAACTCAAGATGGGTTTTGAAGGGGTTAAATGGACACCTAGGGTTGATTTTGGGTCTTTTTTAGCAAGCCCACTTGGTATACCTATGGGTAAGGGTCATTTTTTAACCCTGGGACAACTCATAGTTGACTTGGAGCCCATCCAAAAGTTGGTTTTCCAAGATGGACTAAAATAAACTTTTTGGAAGCATGGTCTTGGATAGACAAACCTCCATTCGAGTGAAATATTTTTTTTCCTTTTTCAAAAGACACCTTTTAAAGATTCATTTTTAGAAAATGTGTAAGGGTTTGGGGAAGACCAACCAACAGGAACACACATTTTTCCCAAGGAGTTGGAAAGAGTGTGTGAAGCCTATTAGAGGGGATTTTGGAGAGCATTGTAGTTATTCACCCACTCACCAACTTTGGTGACAACTAAAGTTGGAAGGAGTTTGGACATAGGGGAGCTCCTTTTCAACTTTCTTGACATAATCTTGGATTGAGGTTGGTGGTTTCATTTCCATCCTCATCTTCAATCTTTTTAGTAGTTCATCATTTGAGAGAAAGAAAAGTAAAATCCATATGTTGCATAATTTTGTATTCTCTTCATGTGTTGCAAGTTGAAGTTTGTTACTGTAAACTTCATGTTTTGTCTTTGTATTTTATTTCTTGTCTTTCTTCCATGTGTTTTGGGGAGTGCAAGGCCAAAATCACCCTTGGGAGGGAAGAGCCTCCTTGGGGGTGAAGGTTATGTTGGATAGCCATCAGTGTAGAGTCTCTCTTCTTAGAAGAGAGGGAAAAAGGAATGAATTATGGGATCCATGTTGCTGATCTTTTTGTATGTTTATGGGGGTCATAAGGTGTCTAAGTTTCATCAATGGGGTTCATAAGGGTTTTATGGTTGTTGAGAATGTATGAATAGAGTAGGAGCTCTGTGATGGCTCATATTTTTTTATATTATTTAGCTTCTCCTTATGGTATTTGGTCCACCCTCACCCCTTACAAATCCATTTAGCGGCTATGTGTTTACCCTTGGGTTTGGGAGTTCTTTGTTGTGATTAGTTGTTTAACCTTATCATTATTTTTGGGTGTCATTGTTACCTGGTTTGGTCTTGGTTCTCCTAGCTCAATGGTGGCCTTGTAAAGGACTAGGTTGGGAGGTGAGCCTCCATGGTCAAGCTTTAAATTATTTACAGGTTTTCTTATGGATGTAGATTTGGAAGGAAGTTGGTGATTCAAAAATAAATGAAGTCTTGTTTCTTTGTATTAGTTTTGAAAGGTTTATGTCATATTAATAAATATTCCTTTCATGTATTTATAGATTTCCAAAGTTTGTACAAGATTTACATCTCCTTGTAAAATAGTCATTTCCTTTAAAAGTTCATTGTTTAGAAAAAAATAAAAGAGATGAGTTTGAAAATTCCTTTTTTATAAAAAGAGAAAAAAATTTTAAAAAAATCTAGAAACTTGTATATTCCTTAATGTAGCTTTAAATCTTGTTATTTTGTATCACAGATGAAAATAGGAATTTTCTAAATTGAAATCTATTTTAATCTTCTAAATGTTATAAAGTTATTTTAAAAGAACACTATGTAAAAAATAAAATAAAATAAAGAGCCTAGCATTTTATATCATATATTATTTTGATTTTAATTTGTTTTTTAAAGAAAAGTACAGATTTAGAAAGGGAAATAATTATTTTAGTATGTCTTATTTCTTAAGTTGTGGATGTCATGTTTAATTGAAATATGTGTGTGTTACAATAATTTATATTTTTGTTAATGTTATTAAAAAAACATAAATATTCATATTCATCTTATATATATATATATATATATATATATATATATATATATATATATATATATATATATATATATAACAATCTTTCAAAACAAAAAATCAAAGGGTTGGGAAGAGTCGAAACCCTTACCCCATGTTGGGGGAGGGCCTAGTCCTATGGCCCACACGAGGCGGAAGCCACGATAGTGGCATTGCCACATTCATGGTATCCACTAGGTGGAACCACAGGAGTGGCTTGACCACTGTCATGGTGGTCATTGGGTGGCACCATGACCAATGGTCATGGCCACTATTGTGGTGGCCGCAACGGTGGCTCAACCACAAAATACCCACAAAGGGATTCGTTGCTCAGCCACCATGGGGGGAGGGCATACAGAACTCCCTCCCAAAAATAAAATATTTTCTTTTTTAGGGGTTATACATACACATAGACCTTCCTCTCCATTTCTTCCACATGCACACACACACATACAAAAAATAGAGATATGAGATAAGAGGTAGAAATACTATGCCCTAACCCTAATTTTAGGTTAGGGTTTGGAATGGAAATGTTTGTGTGTGTGTGTGTGTGTGTGAGAGAGAGAGAGAGAGAATCTCATTTAGTTTTCATAGAAAACCCAAAATAGTGTTAGACATAAAAATAAATTAAATATTATTATTTTGAAATCCCTTTGGAAAAGTAAAAAAGGGGGGATTTATTTTCAAAATGGTAAGTCCATCAAGTTATAATTTAAAAAAAAAAGTATTTTCTTAGCAAGTGATGGTTTGACTTTTTGAGGTAAATTGGAAAATTAGAAGGACCAATTATAACCTCACTAAACATTCAAACCACATGAGATTATTACTAAAGACATACATGAATATATGATTATATATAAGAATTTAATTATACTTAAGATATGTCGACTATGCATAATATATTTTTTTAAATTAATTAACATGAAATTTTAGGATATTAAACAAATAATATAATTTGATGCTTTAATTTAAATAGATTTAGAAGTGATCTACATAGTAATTGAATAATTGATTAAAATATATGCTCAACATGGTTATATTAAAAATGTGACAATAATTAAATTAATAAATTTCATTGTTGATTCTGAATGTGACATTTAAACTGGCATACATTGGAAAACTTAAAAAGCGTCGAGTAGGTCATTAAAGGGAAACCATTATTAATTAAATATTATTTTATTATTATTAATTACCTTTTTAAATGTAAGAAAGGGAAGTGTAATTACATTGGTAATATCATTGCAATACTTAGATTTAAATAATAAAAATTTATTATTACTTCCCTACGGGCAAAAGTGAGATTTACGAAACAAGATAATACAAGGATTAATAAATAATCCCTTTAAAGTACTTGAATATTCTCTTCAATGCCACCATGTGGGATTCCTTAGGATTTTCTTGAAATTTGGCCACTATCCCAATTCTTGAGCAATGTCTGGTCTACTATGAACAATATATTGTAACTTGCCTATCATAGAGCTTTATACGGTTGTATCCACTCCACTTCACTCATCTTTCTTACACATCTTGCATTCGGTCACCATGGGGGTTCCAAATAGCTTGGAGTCTTCACTTCCAAAGGTTTTGAGCACCTCATTTATAAACTTAGATTGGTTGACATAAATACTATCCTTTATCTATGAATTTTGCAATATAATGAAGAACTTAATTTCTCCAATCATTAACATTTCAAATTCTTTCTTCATCTCTTCTGCAAATTCCAAACTCATTTCATCATTTCCACCAAATATAATGTCATCCACAATTACTTCAGCTAATAGTAACTTGTCATCTTGAAACTTCAAGTTTACATTGATATCTTCATTTGTTCTTCTGAAACCAATCTTAACAAGATAAGAGTGTATCATTTGATGCCATGCTCTAGGTGCTTTTTGCATTCTATACAGTGCCTTTTGTAGCTTGCACACCATATCATTGTTCTTTGTCAATGCAAATCCATCTAGTTATTCTATGTATACCTCTTCTTTTAGAATTCTATAATAGTTTGTTTGGTTGTTGGAATTGTCAAATTCCACTATTTGACAAATCTGGAAGTTATAAATCTTGAAAATGGTTTTTAGAATATGGCTGGAACCATTTGGTTCACCTAGAATTCAAAATGAGAAGATGGAAAATGTTGTTTGCATATGGATTTCAAAAAATTATAAATTTTTCTTTGCCCCTAATTCCCATTTAAGTGGAATCAAAATTGATTTTCCAATTCCACCTATTTAAATGGAAGATTCAAATGTTGGTTTTGGGGGTAAATGGGAATTAACAAATCCCTATTCTAGTTTCATGTTTTGAACACAAATATCAAAAATGTCAATTCCAGGATTTGACAATCCCAATTCCACTCTAATTCCAGCCAACAAATAGGCCCTATAGAAAAGAATAT
The DNA here is from genome assembly GCA_027943335.1 of Chamaecyparis obtusa. Lineage (NCBI taxonomy): Eukaryota > Viridiplantae > Streptophyta > Pinopsida > Cupressales > Cupressaceae > Chamaecyparis > Chamaecyparis obtusa. The sequence continues at coordinate 84,176 of BSBK01012126.1, read as the reverse complement.
TTAAATTTCATATGGAAAACCTTAAACCTTTTGTAAGATGCATAAGAAAGTAAGATTCTTGCCCCTTCAATTCTTTCTAGTGGAGTAAAGGTCTCTCCATAGTCTAATTGTTCCTCTTGTGCATAGCCCTTACATACAAGTCTTGCCTTGTTATAGATCACTTCTCCATCTTCATTTAGTTTATTTCTAAAGACCCATTTTGTTTCAATCACATTCTTTTCTACTAGTCTAGGAACAAGTGTCCATCTGTCATTCTTTTCAATCTAATCAAGTTCCTCTTCCATGGATTTTAACCAATTATCATTCTTCAAATATTAATTCATGGTCTTAGGATCAAACTTTGAAATTAGTCATGTAATTTCCCTTATTTTTCTTCTTGTTTGCACACCTGCATCTTTATCACCTATGATTTGATCAGTAGAATGATTCAACTTTACATACCTTGGAATAAATGGTTTAGGACTAGGAGCTTCTTCTTTTGGTTGAACCACTTCTTCCTCATTATTTTTTTCAACCATATCTTGCACTTTAGATTGCACATACATAATCTCCTAGATGTTCTCTAATTCCTTCTTGTTGAAATCATCATATTTTTTATGATACTCATCCACCTTCACTTTTATACTTTCAATCATATTGTTTCTCCTTTTTTTGAAACACTTGTAAGCCTTTCTTTTAGTAGAGTATCCAAAGAAAACATCTTCATCACTCTTAGGATCAAATTTTCCTTCAAACTCATCTCTCTTAATATAGCATCTTTTGTTGGAATGGAGAGATAGGGTATTGAGAGGGGAGGGGTGAATCAATGACCTCAAAACATTTAACTCCCAAAACCTAATCAAAAAATAGTAGTAACCTTCATATATAACTTGAATCCATTGAATGCCTCATTCATTCAATTAACTTGCAATAGTAAATAGCATGAAATCAACAATAAATCAATCACATAACACAAGTATTTTGGTAATGCATAAACCCTTGTTAGAAGCTAAAAACTATGGTGGGGATGACACCCACAAATCTTTACTACTACAGATAATAAAGTTTGTCAGTTAAGGATACAAGATGTGATCACTTATGGTGATCTTACCTAGTTAGGAGTAACAATTTAGATCAACTAGATCTACCTAGTTATAGGATTTCAACAACACTACTTGAGTGTGCACTCGGTTAAGAGATTTATATAAAAGACTGTTAGGTCTACTCTATTAAGAGATTTTACCAAACTCTATTACAATGATTAGAAAATAACAGGATGTATCTGCAAATGAAAAATCAACCTTGTCTGATATAGATCAGTGTAGTATAGATTAGATATCACCTTTGTATGTGTAGATCTTGTCTCTGAATTGCTTGGTAGCCTTGTCTGATTCTGTTTAATCTGAATGTCTCTAAATTTTGATCTTCTCTGTCTGATAACTGATATCTTGAAGTTGGCTTGATGCTTCAAGAACTTCTTCACTTGATCATAACTTCCTTGTCAAGCTTATGTCAAAATGACATGAAATACAAATATATAGCATACTACTTTTGCCACTTAACAAAATTAGGTTACAATGTCTTAGGAAAAACCCTAAGATCTACGGTGTACAAAACTAACCTAGATCTAGAAATTACATAGAGATCATCATCTCAATTAATGATTATATCTACAATAAATGATCCTCAATCTTGGTAAAATATTTTATGATTCTGTTGTAACCATCTGCATAGATAAATGTGTGATTCCTTAATACTATGCCATTTTCTGTATTGCACGGTAAACACTATAAATACTGCTCGGTAGTTTCACTGGTGCTCAGTGTCTAGTCTACTCAGTGTTTACTGATACTCGGTATCAGTGTACACTGATGATCGGTAAGACTACTCTGGTGCTCGGTGAAGTTTAACTGACTAGATTAAGTAGCTTGAAGTACTTTGCTTTTATTAACTGGATTGCATAGGTAACCGACTAGTTGTCTTTGATACTAATGATAATCTTTAATGCTCAAATAGAGATAACAATCTCCCCCTTTGGCATTAGTATCAAAACTAAAATGTATATAGAACTTATGTCTTCAAAATTTATTCTATCCCTGCCATATATACATAGATACTTAACTTCATCAAAATTTCTATACTCCCCCTCGGTGCATGCTCCCGGTAGTGTGTAATATACTTAGCATTTTATTTACATATTTGGCATATACATTGTTATCCCCCTTTCTTATATTAATGCCAAATACAAAAATGTATACTTACAACTTATCAAAAATATGCTTATGGGTTTTCTTCAATGACTCCAAGAGGCTTTCCCATTCCTCTTTCAAGTTGGTGAGACCAATGTGCTCAAGACCAACTTTTGCATCCATGTCAAAAATGTTGTCCAACATAGAGATTTTTGGTGTTGCAACAAGCGTCTGCACTTTGACAATGTGCTTCTCAAAAAATTTCAAATAAGAAAGTAACTCAGTTTGAAGCTCAGTGACTTGGTCACTTATTCTTTCTTCATATTTCCTGAGATCTGCTCTTAATCGCCCGAGTTCCTGAACTCTCAATATATGCTTTTCAAAAGATTGTGGCTTGGTTAAAGCTACTTGTGCACTAGCTTAGATTTCAGTATCCAGTTGTTTTATCTTTTCACTGATCTCAGCAGTGAAGGTTTCCACAGTGCATAGTTTGATCAAAATTTGACTTATTAACTGAGTAATAGACTAAATGTTAGTTATTACCACAAATACTTTTACCTTATTTATTGCCACTTCCTGGCTGATCTTTTCTACAAGTTTGTCCTGAATCTTTGATTCTACCCTTTCTTCAATTCTTTGTTCAACTTCAATGTTAGAGGCATTGATTTCTTCTACAAGTGTGGAAATTTGGTCCATAATGGGAGTATCCTCATTAATTTGTACCTCTGGTATGATCTGTTGTAAGATATCTCTTACATTCTCCAGAATTTCCTTACTCTTGCTTTCCATTTTTAACATTTCTTGTGCTGCTTTCCTGGTACACAACTCCCCATATTTTCTAAGTTCCTCATGGCTTAGGGTCCTAGGGTCATATTCTTGTATAACAATTACTTCATCTAATGTGATCGACCCTTTTCATTTCTTTTTCTTCTTCTTCTTCTCTGACTCTTGAGGTGAGCTTTTTACAAGTGGTACAATATCCTTTACCTCAATAGTTGGAGTAACCTACCCAGTTGACACATTTCCTTCCTTCTTCTACTCCTCAGGACCTATGTGTCAGTTGAGTGAGGTGGAGCCTCTGATGTTGTACCTGGTGGAGTAGCCTTGATTACTTTAGAGTCATCTTGACCCTGTGCTTTTATCTCGGTTGTCTCTTTTTCTTTAGGCTTGTTTGGTTCAGTTGGTGTTTCTACTCCTTGTTCCTCTGATGTATCCATTGGTTTCTTGGGGTGTGAGCCATCGGGTTGTTCCTTTGTCAACATTTCAACTACTTCTACAAGAAAAGGAAGCTCACCCAGTAATAGTGTGATTCCAGGCTCGATAATAGGAACTTCATCTTGTGTTTTGCCTTGTACAATGTTCACATCCTCATCTTCATCTCTATAATCGGGATCACCATTAGTAATTTCCTCAATGAGTACATTGAATGCTTTATTATCTTCAATCTAGATCTCAACCTGATCTAGTGCATCCTGTGAAATGTTTATGTCCATATTGTCAAGTGTAGTATCAATCACCTCGGTAAGTGATACATCTATCTCTTTGGTCTTCTTTACTAAATCAGCATCATCAATATGGATGCCTTTACCTTTTGATCTCTGTCTCTTCTTAGACAAGTTCAAAAATGCTACCTTTTTAGCTTGCTCTTGAGCTACAACAATTGAAGTCCATATGAGTTGGCTAGACTCATCAATGTCTGCTATATTTTCATCTAATATCTACAAAGCTCAGCCTTCTACTCTGAATCTCCTAGAGTAAGTGTTCATATAATCTTCAATTTCATCAATGGACAAATTTGGAACTGCCAGAACTAGAGCTTGTTCCCTCATTTTCTTTTCGGTGTCCAAGGCATAGGACCATTTCTAATTCATTCTCTCTTCTAATGCCTTAGGTAGTTGCTAGGAAAATTCCAATGGAACTTGTTTGAAGCTGATCATCATCTAGATGACTACCTCCTCTATTTTATTCTGATCCTTGGTAGACATGTTATCAAATCGACTAAGTTCTAGATCTGTGAGTTCTCCATTTTCAATTATATCTGCAAAAACTTCATCAATTATTTTGTTCTTGTTTTTTACCACCTTGAACTGATTTGTATCATTCTCTTCATCTTCAAGGTCTTCTTTTCCTCTTATCAATCTCCTCCTTTTCCTTGGTGCTCCAGTTGTGACCTTGGTTCCTCTTTTTGTATATGTCCTAGTTAGTGAAGCAGCTTTTGGTATTGTAATCTTCACATTTCCCTTCTTCAATGGTGGTGAAGTTGCAGTTGTTGACCTTGTTTGTACTCTAGACTGCACTGGCAACTATTTCTTCTTTGGAGTTGGAGTGGGGGAAACCGATGTTGAATCTTTTCCATTGTCAGACTTGGTTTCTTCACTATCATGGGGTTTGTCAGTTAGCAATAACTAACCTTCAATTACAATCCCAATTGGTGACTCATCAGATGAGTCAGATTCATCTCCAAATTTCTCTACTAATGTTTTCATCATTTCCTTGACCTTTTAGTTATTTTACTGATGACAAGACCAGTTTTTATTCTTGCCTTAGCCTCTTCATAGGTTCCAAAACTTTTGGCATTCTTGTCCTTTGGTGTAGCCAGTAGAGCCTTGATTGATTTCAAAGAGAAATCAATATCCATTTCGTATCCCATGGGGGCTAACCATTTTGTTCTGGGCTCCACAGCCTTAATCAAGGTGTGATTGGTGTCCACAAGAAAACATATATCTGTTTCATGTTTTTCAACCAATGAACTAGGAATTGTGCTCTAAAGATTCATCATAATCTTGAATTACTCAAAGTAGTCATCTACAACTTTATTCAAATTATCTCCCAAATTATGAATCATGTTAGAAATTTGAGTAACTATTGGTTTGTTGGTAGGATAATCTATGTGACCGAAAGAAGGGCAAAAATTTTGAATGTAGAAAAATATACACACCAGCAGTGATCCAAACTTAAAAGTGTTTGACTTTTTCGACCTAATTGTTTTCATGTTTTCTTCTAACTACCACAGGAGTAGCTTGGCAAGGTCCAACTGGTGACTCTTCTTTATTAGTTTATATGCCATGTCCATAGCACTACATGGAAAACTATTCAGTCTACTTGACTGATAGAACTTGTAACCAATTACATGAGCTGCAAATTTAACTTCTGAATCCTCAATTGAAGCAATCTTCAATGTTCGGTCATCCCATGTTGCGTCTGTATTCTTCTCAATTTCGACCCTTGAGGCACTATGAAAAGCTTTGGCCTTATCTATTTTCGGGTATCCTATAACACGATGGATCATTCTTTTTGTCAATTTAATCAGATTATCTAGCCAAAATGTTCCCTCATGATAGCGATAGAGTACAACCCTAATCCATTCATTTTTGAAACTTTTCAAAAAATTTAGGGCTTGAGTGAGTCCAATCTTTTCAACCTGTTTGTACTCTGGTTTAAGTTTCCCATCATCACTACAAATATTTTGATATGATGCATACATCTCAAAATCTCCTATTTCTCCTATCTTGCAATGAATGTACGATCTGACATCCCCGACTAGCAAAACCCTAGGTGGGATGCTTGAGAAAGTTCCCGCTGAATCTATTTTAGATGCGACTTCCGGGTATATTTTGTATTTAGGCTCATCATAGTTAGCTGAAAAAATAAGGTTCACTTCCTCTTCCACAATCTTGGATTTGTTTGCAATAGACGCCATTTTAACAAACTAGGTTTTCGGCAAATATGATGAATGTGCTCAGTAGAAGATGTACTTACTCAGAATAGATGAAGAACAGCTCAGTTCGATCTGCAACTGCCTTGAATCCTTCTGAAAAATTTTAGCTTGATTCATTTCTCTTCAAAATCACTTTGTGAAAATAAACTAAGTCTTCTGTGTATTTATAGCCTTTTTTGTATTCCCACTCAAAACTTTTGTCTTTAATGCTTGACCTAATGGTACGGTGACAACTGTCAACTCGGCGATTACCGCAAAACTACAACAACTTGGTTAACACATGATTTTTCACTCGGTTGATACTGATACTCAGTTAACCTTTAATAATGATTAGCGACGTGTAACCTTTTGCTCGGTCTAGCATTTACCGAATGTATGACTTTGTTAGCTCAAAAATTTATAAACCACAATGTATCTTTATTCATGCAAATTTGGTATGTGCTCAGCAAATATAAGGAACTATATATAAAATAAGATCAATTTGAAAATGTTAGTTCCATACATACCTATTTCACCTTAGGTGGATGTACCGATGTCACCCAATCTAGTGGATGAGGTTTCACCGACAACATTGCTTGACTTAGCATTCTCATTTGATGCCTTTTTCCACATAGTGTTTCTAATCCTCATGATATATGCAATAGTGTTTCCACTCTCAAATACATGTCCTTCTTCTAGTGCTTGGTCTCTGTAGTCCTTGCTTAGGTGACCGACTTTATGATAATGTAAGCATCTCATACCAGTTCTTGTCTAGCTTCATGATTTTCCAACCCATCTCTTCCTCATACAATTCGCTCCTATATATCCATACCTTCCACATACTATGCAGTTGACCCATGTGTTGTAATCCCAAGTGTATGCACGACCTTGTCTCTTCAATTGATAAGGTTTTCTCTTCTGTTTTGGTGTCCAGACTTGCTTCATCTTTTCCTTACACTCTTGTGAAGTGTGTCCATGTTTGTTGCAAGAATAAAAAAGTTTCTCCATGATAGGATTGTTAGGGGTCTTATTCAGTTTATCTCTACACTCATAAGCTTGATGACCAAATTTTCCACAATAATAGAAATAACCATTAAACATAGGAGTGACTTGAGGTTTACCTTGTGCTTTTCTTCTGCACACATTTGAAGTATGTCTCAGTTTTCCACAGTGATAGCACGACAGTGTCTTGGGTTTTAGATTTTGATTATTGTTCACTTGTTCAACTTGGTTGGATGATTCTCCTTCATCAGTATAGCCTATTCCAACTCTACTTCCAAACCTTCTTTGATTAGTCAAAAAATCATCAATCTTCTTATAACTATTTTCAGCCATTTTCATCATTTCATTGTGTTGTAATTGTTTCTTTACATCATTTCTCAATTTCTCATTTTCTTCCCTAAGTATTCCAATGTCTTTAAGTTTTCTAGACAACTCACCATTTACTTGGTTAATCTCCTGGTTTACAGTCATCATCTGATTGGATATTTTAAAATTGTGCTCAGTGAGTCTTTATATCTCAGTTTATTTTTCTTGAAGTTGTTTAGTTATCTGTCTTCGGTCTTCAACAACTAGATTCATTTCTTTCTTAGCTTGTCTAGCATTGTTCATTACATCAATTATTCTCACCATCTGTGATTCTTGACCGATCTGTAGGGCTTTCACTTGTTCAGTCAAGTGAAGATTCTTTTCAGACAAATCAGAGATTGCACTTTTAGAACCATCTAAAATACTTCCTGAACTAGATCCAATGTTGTCAAATAAGTCATCAATCTCTTCTTCATGGTAACCAGTCTCATTATCCAGAATAGCAAAGTTCTTTCTTTGAACCAGTAATTTCTTCAATGCATCCTTAGCTTACTTATACTGCTCAATGAACATTTGCATTTGAATCTTTTGATTTTCTATTGTTTTATCCAACTTATATCTCTCCATGGTTAGATCTTTACTCTTCAATAGTTAAATCATCCAATAAGAGATCTGACCTCTAATACCAATTGTTGGAATGGAGAGATATGGTACTGAGAGGGGAGGGGTGAATCAGCAAACTCAAAAACTTTAACTCCAAAAACTTAATTAGCAAACACTAGTAACCTTCATATATAACTTGAATCCATTGCATGCATCATTCATTCAATTAACTTGCAATAGTAAATAGCATGAAATCAACAATGAATCAGTCATATAACACAAGTATTTTGGTAACACATAAACCCTTGTTAGAAGGTAAAAATTGTGGTGAGGATGACACCCACAAATATTTACTACTATAGATAATAAAGTTTTCCAGTTAAGGCTACAAGATGTGATCACTTCTAGTGATCTTACCATGTTAGGAGTAACAATTTAGATCAGCTAGATCTACCTAGTTATAGCATTTCAACAACACTACTTGAGTGTGTACTCGGTTAAGAGATTTATATAAAAAATTGTTAGGTCTACTATGTTAAGAGATTTTACCAAACTCTATTACAATGATTAGAAAATAATAGGATGTATCTACAAATGAAAACTCAACCTTGTCTGATATAGATCAATGTAGTATAGATTAGATATCACCTTTGCATGTGTACATCTTGTCTCTGAACTGCTCGATAACCTTGTCTGATTCTACTCAATCTGAATGTCTCTGAATTCTAATCTTCTATGTTTGATAACTGATATCTTGAAGTTGGCTTGATGCTTTAAGAACTTCTTGGCTTGATCATAACTTCCTTGTCAATCTTATGTCAAAATGACATGAAATACAAATATATAGCATACTGTGTTTGCCGCTTAACAAAATTAGGTTACAATGTCTTAGGAAAAACCCTAAGATCTACGGTGTACAAAATTAACCTACATCTAGAAATTACATAGAGATCATCATTGTAATTAATGATTATATCTACAATAAATGATCCTCGATCTTGGTAAAACATTTTATGATTTTGTTGTAACCGTTTGCATAGATAAATGTGCCATTCCTAAATACTATGATGTTTTCTATATTACTCGGTAAACATTGCAAATACTGCTCGGTAGTTTCATTGGTGCTTGGTGTCCAGTCAACTTGGTGTTTATTGACGCTCGGTATAGATGTACATTGATGCTCGGTAAGACTTCTTTGGTGCTTGGTGAAGTTTAACTGACTAGCTTGAGTAGCTTGAAGTACTCTTCTTTTACCGACTAGATTGCATACGTAACCGACTAGTTGTTTTTGATACAAATGACAATCTTTAATGCTCAAATAGAGATAACATCTACTACCAAAGAATTTGAAATATTTAACACTAGGTGTATGACCATACCACAATTTATAAGGTGTCTTACTGGTTCCTTTCTTCACTTGTACCCAGTTTAATGTGTATATTGTAGTGCTAATGGATTCTCTCCAATACATCTTAGGAACATCACCTTGAATCATCATTTTCCTAGCTCCATCTACTATAGTCATGTTCCTCCTTTCTACAATACCATTATGTTGTGGAGTTCTTGGAGCTTACATCTATCTTTTGAGTCCATTATCCTCACAATATTTAATAAAATCAAATGAAGTAAACTCTCCTCCTCTATCTGACCTTAAGAAATTTTATGTTTTTCCCATTTCATTCTAAGAAAGTGCCCTGAACACTTTAAACTTGTAAAAAGATTCATATTTATCCTTTAAAAGAGTCACCCACGTCATCTTTGAATAGTCATCAATAAATAACATAAAATATTTATCACCATAATAACTCTTTGTTTTCATAGGACCACAAAGATTAGTATGTACCAAATCCAATATATTCTTAGATGAAAATTTGTTACTACTCAAACTAGAACCTTTTAATTTACCCAACTGACATTCTTTGCACATTACATTGTCTAGCTTAACTAGTTGTTGCAATCCCCTAACTTCATTTGACTTGCTAACTTTGATCAACCTATCAAAATTCACATGACAAAACCTTATACACCACATCCAATTGTCTATAACTATGGAAACCAAACACTTATTAATAGTAGTATTTAGATGGAATAAATTACCTTTAGTTTTCCTCCTGGTAGAAATCAGATCTCCTAAACTTCCAAGTATCCTTCATATACCTCCTTTGAACTCTGGGTAATAACCTTTGTCAGTCAATTGACTAACACTCAACAGGTTATGTCTTAGACCTTCTACCATATAGACATCATCAGAATTATTTTCCCATTCAAATTAATTGAACCTTTACATTTTACAAAACATGGTATTTTGTTTCCAAACCTAACCATACCACCATTAAATTCATCTAGCTTTATGAACTTTCTTTTGTCATCGGTTATGTGATGTGAGAACCCACTATCAATAACCCACTTATTACTATGCTCCATGTATGAGACTAGTGCCTTTTCATCTTCTTAGGTGTCTTCTTTTACTACAAAAATTATTATTTCTTCTTCTTCATTATATTCAGACTCTTCATCAGTTCCACCTTCATCTACTACAACATAGCATTATTTCTTTCCTTTTTCATTGAGTCTTCCGATCTTATCTTTCTTCCCACCATTAGGACACCTAGCAAAAATATGTCCTATCTTGTTGCAAGAGAAATAATTCAAAGATGAATTTCCATTGTACTTACCGATACCTCTAGGAAGTATTTTTGCAAGTAATTATTCATGTTCTTCTTGTTTTCTTTTACCATCCAAAATGGATTCAAGTTCCCTGGAATAACTTGACATACTAGCTTATTCATGACTTATCTCTTTACCCTTCTTCACTGAAGCCATAAAGAAAGAGGCCTTGAAAGATGCTTCCACTTTAGACATACTACTATCATATTCACTCAATTCAAAGATAGTAAGCTTACCAATCAACCCATAAATAGAGACCTTATCTATTGTTCTCAAATCTTGAATGAAAAAAACTCTAATGGCATAAGATGGTAATAAGGTTCTCAACATTTTACTTACCACATCCTTTCTTTGATGTCACCTCCAACACTTTTGATAGCACCAACTACTTCCTTTATTATTTGGACATACTAAGAAAAGTTCTCACCTTCCACCATTCTCATGTCATCATATTTTCCCTTCAGACTTTTTACCCTATATTTTTGCACATGTTTGTCTCCACCATAGATTAATTTCAGCTTTATACAAATCTCATAAGAAGTTTCTAGTCCATGTATATCAATGTATTCAGTATCAGATAGAGTACTTACAATAGCTTCCAATGCTTGTATATTCTCCTACTGCTCCTTCAATTCATATGCAGTAAGATTTCCAACAGGGAGTACATAGTTACACTCAACATGATTCCATAATTGTTTCTACATACCTTTTAGATAAATCCTCATCTGACTACTCCATATGGTATAGTTTTATCTTATGAACTTAGGACCTTCCTTCTTCATCATTGGATATTATCCCCAAGCTATTAAGCTTACCATAAATAGGACCAAAGCTCTGATACTAATAATTAGTATTATAAGGTCCAAGATTACTGAGAGGGGGGTGAATCAATAATCTACCAATTCCAAATTTTTCATTAACCATTCGACAACATTCATCTACTACTAACTTGTTCAAAAATAAATAATGAAATAAGTGAGATCATCCAAACATGAAACATAAGAACACCAGTGCTTTTCTCATGGAAACCCTTGGTTAGAGGGAAAAACCAAAGCGGGAATTAGTACCCACAAATATTTGCACTCTTCTGAAGTATGCCTTGTTAAAGGCTTAGCCCATTTAGGATCTTTACAAATGCCCTGTTAGGAGAAAGACCTTGGTAGGAGTCACCCAATTAAGGGATTTATCTCTAGCCCTATTAGGAGCTTTACCATGTTATGAATAACCTAGTTAAGGGATTTAGAACTCTAATTAAAGAGTCACCTACTTAGAGGATTTCAATTCAAGACCTGTTAGGATCTACCCGATTAAGGGATTTTCTTGGAGAACCTATTATGATTTAAAATGTACAATGATCTGAAAATAGTACTCCTTTTCCAGTACAGATCTAATTAATCTCAAAATTCTTCTTCTTTTAGGCTATCTTCCCCCTTCTCTCGATCACACCATGACATCTATGATCTACAACTTCACAATTCATCAATCTTAGTATAAATATATTTTTCACTCACTAGGGTGGCCACCATCTTAAACAAAATGTATCACATTTAAATTTCACCATTTTAATCTTTTGCACTTCACCCTAGTTCACCAAAATGTATTATTAAATAATAAAATGCATATAAAAGTTTGTGTTGGCCTCCAAATGTACCCACACATCAATTTGATCAAGAACAGTCGAACTCCTTGACTTTTCCAACACGCTTTCAAAAGCTTGATAAATTTGATCACCTTGAACAATGTAATATCAACTCATCATTACAAATAAAATCTGCCACATCATCATGACACCTAGAACATGAAAATATCTACCCCAACCAACTACATCATCACCGGTTGAGAATCTAACACTAACTATTCCAAAAAACAATCCATCCTACACAAAGCAATCTTCTAGTTATTAAAACTATGCCTTGTGGTACTCCAATCATCTTATGTTTGAGATATCAATCTCATAGCTTAGTTAAGATAATTCTTACTGAACCACAACACCTGAATCCACACTAGTTTGATAGAACACTCAAATAGTTCACCGTCTGTCACTGTCTATTATGATATCTTATTTTTCAACCTTCAATCAAGCATAACTATCTACATTCATGTTGTTAACTCTGTGATCCAACATACAACATCTAGAGACAACTCTAAATCTCCCATAAGAAATGTACACTCCAATTCCTTCCATAATACGGAATACTTAGCAACACATCAGGAACACTATCAACCAACACAACACTAAGTTGAAATCAATGATGACACAATAACTGATCTTCTTGTCATCACACTACTACATAATCCCTGCATCAGTTATGTCAATAAATAGAAGCATCTTTTGTAGTGCCCACCCATAGTTTTTTTTTTCAATTTTATATTGCCAAACTCTTTTAGGCCACTTTCATGTGTGCATTAGTTATTTCAACTTTATTATGATATTTTTGGATGTATGAAATTACATGGTGATTTGATATTAGATAGTTTTGAGATATCATATGTTTGTAGTAAGATGATGTTATTTACTTTGATGATTATTATTTATGTTTAAAATATTGTTTATATACATGGTTTTACTTAGCACATGCTTGCATGTGTATGGCTATCATGTATGTTTTACCTTTTTGGAATGTTTGATGTGGTTGAGGGATAGAGTCGTAGTTACCTTCTTGTAGGATCCACATGATGTCTTGATCCCCGCCATTTTTGGTTATGTATATATTTATATGGATGTAAATGCTTGTATTTTATGTAGGTTTGTAGGTATCGAGTATCGACTTACCTAAATTGTCAAAATGAGCATGCCCTATCACAGTGTTACAATGATAAGAGAGAGTAGATAACATTTAGGTATGAATCCCAACCTAAACCATTTTATTATCTTGAAGTAGTGGAAAAGTTTCTAATATTTTACCTTTCCAAATTTTTCCAAGTGACGTGAATTCACTAGCCTTTTCCTTGAGAATGGTTATCATTTTATTAGGTTTAGTTGGTTTTTTCTGATCTTTGGCTGGTTGGTGTGATTGTTGTGAAATGATTAAATGATTTACTAAGGTTAATTATGTGGTTTAAATAATAAAATCTTATTAAATATAGGAAATTAAATGTGAGAGTATTTAATTAAAAAAAATTAATTAAATACATTTATTAATTAAAAGTCTAATGGTGGATTTTAAGGATTTAATTAATTATTAAGTTCAAAATATTCAATTAAAGATAACATATATTAATTGATAATAAATTATCAATTGGATTTATAATAATATGATTACATAATATTCTTTAGTTATAATGAATATGCAATTAGTTGCACATTCAATTAAGATAAATTAAAATAATAAAGTAATTTGTATTAGTTAAGTGAATTGATATAAATAAGAAATTCAAAAGTACGTTGAGTTATAAATTAGAAAATTGATGAAATTTTACAAAAGAGAGATAGATGTAAATAAAGTTTGTTGAGTTGAGTTGAGTTTTGGGTTTGCATTGTTGAGTTCAAATTATAGATTCCTTTTTTCATTATTCGGAGGATTTGACCATTATTCTAGTGACAGATTGCAGGTTTTGGATGGAAGGATTGAATTGAAGGATTTTGGTGAAAGCTTGGGGTTTTTCAAGGGTTTTATGGTCTTCTTCATGGTTTCTTTCAATTGGTGGTTTCAGGTAGGGTTTGAAAACCCTCATACATTAAATTCTTTTTTTTCAAAAAGATTGTTTTCTTTGTGCTTCTTAGATCTGGGTGATATGTTTTGTTCATTTTTTTTATCGTGCTTGGATTTTTGGGTATTAAGCTTTTGAGATCTTGTCTTATTAATGTTTGGTATGTTAGGAAATACCATATTTAAATCTTGTTTAAACCTTAATTAGGGTTTGATAAATTTAAGGTAGAAAACCTTAGGGTTTCTATCAAATTGAATTATCAAAATAATTTTTCTTCTTGGTAGTAGCTAGTTAGTAGTTTTCTCATGGTAAATTTAATAGGAAAATATATATATATATATATATATATATATATATATATATATATATATATATATATATATATATAGTTAGATAACTGAGAGGGGGGGTGAATCAATTAATTCCAGTTATCCTACAATCCCAAATCTCCTAGATGTATATATTCAAACTTTTCAATCAAATTATCAACTCAGTAAGCTATTAACAATATCTTTCTCTTCATCTACCAATTGATAGTAAATTCAATACTATATTTACCCATTTGACTAGTTATGAAATGTGTAAAGTAAAATAATAATTCAACACATCAGATACACATAACACATAGATTTTTAACGTGGAAACCCTCTTAGGGGAAAACCCACCTAGGATGGGCAACCCAAAATAATTCACTCTTCTAAAGTAAGCTATGTTAGGAGCCAACCTTGTCAAAGGTTACAAAACATAATGTAAGGTGTGACCTGGTCAAAGGATTTATCACTAATAGTTCTCCCTTGACCAGCATTCACTATGGGGTCAACAAGAAAATAATCAACATTCATTGAATGTCATATTGAAATACAAAAATATTGTTAAGTCCACTCGGTTAAGATATTTTGTTGTAACAATGGTTAAACTGATACAGTAATGATCTAATTTAAATACAACTAAGATTTGTAGATTTTCAGATCTATGCTAGGTTCAAAATACCTCCTCTGATCAATAATAAATTTAATCCTTCATATCCTCCAACATATGCCACTTGGTGAATAATTCTCTAGCGCTTGGTAATGTCTATAGTTCAACTCATTTCTATCTTCAACCAGTTTGATCAACAATGCATGAAAATAGTCCTTTCACATGAATTCTCCTACAGTATCAATAATACCAGATTCAATAATGAATCTCATGTCTCTTTAAATAGACAACATAAATTATTTTCTTTTCATTTGTTAGATTTTTCCTCTTAATCTTCATCATTCATTTTGCCTCTTTAACCTTCCTTGGTAGTTGTGTCTATAACCCATTTCATTCTTCTTCATTTGATCAATCTTGAATTTTTTCATTTGTTAGATCATCATAAAAAAATTTATCTTCTACCTCGAAATCATAAGCAATTGTCCAACTCATCAATTCAGTCAGTTGTTATAAACTTTATTTGTTTCTTTCACTCAGTTAATATGAGAATGTGTCGGTGAATACATACTCAGTTAATACTCTACTCACTATACACTACACTAGCTCGGTGTATACAAAAATCTTCAATTACCAACCACATAAACTTGTTCAGTTCTGATCTTTAATACATAGAGTCATCAATAAGTTACCTAATGTATACCATAGCCATATCTTTCATATCCATCTCATCTTCATGTAGATATCTCATTCCTTTACCATTTTTCTTCTTCAGATGTTTGTAACCATAATGATAAGTACAGTCAAAACTAGTTGACATCAATGAAAATACATTGATTGATTGAATTTTCTTACATATCACTTTAGTAGCTCGGTGAACTTCAATCACTATGTCTTACTTGTCCATTCATTCCATCAAGATATTCAATCAGTTGTAGGTTATCAATCTCTCCCTTTGGCATTGATGGCAACACAATATGAAATATGCCATAGAATACCAAACATCTGGTCTACAACTCTGTAAGTAAATGTTGTAACTCGGTAAGCTCTCCCTAGCTTATTTATTTAATATGTTTAATCACTACACAACATTCCATGTAGACGTACTCAGATGTATCCTTAGGTAAGGGTTTGGTAAATATATCTGCAAGTTATTCATTTCATTTCACAAACTCCAGTTTCACTTTCTTTTCTTGTACTTGTTCCCTAAAGTAGTGATACTTTATGGATATATTCTTTTTCTTTGCATGCATCATTGTATTCTTATAAATGTTTATAGCACTTGTGTTGTCACAATATATTATCATTGGATCAATGATCTCTTCATTCATCCCTTTCAAAAGTCATTTTATCCATGCAATATTTGAACATTTAGCAGCAAAAACAACATATTATGCTTCGGGAGTGGACTGAGAAATACATCATTGTTTCTTTCTTATCCAAGTAACTAATATTTCTCCCAAAAATAATGCTCCACCGATAGTGCTCTTTCGGTCATCAATGTTTCCAACCCAATCTGCATCGGTGTAAACTTGTAGTTCAAAATTTTCCTCTTTCTTTTACCATTAACCATAGTTCTCTTTATTTTTTAAGTATCTCAGAATCCTCTTAACAATAGTCATATATGATTCATTAGGATTAGCAAAAAATCTTTCTACAATCCCAACTGAATGTGCAATATCCAGTCTACTATGTAGTACATACATCAATTTACCAATCATTGATCTGTATAGTGTTTGATTTACCTTAGTTGACTGATCATCCTTCATTAATTTCCATCATGTGACCATCAGTGTACCAACTGGTTTCAAATATTCCATTCCAAAAGTCTTTAACACTTCTTTGATGTACTTTGATTGTGTAATGAATATACCTTCACTTTGTTGTAGAATTTACAAACCAAGAAATAACTTAATCTCTCCAAACATTGACATTTCAAATTCTTTTCTCATTTCATCAACAAATGATTTCCATAAATTATCATGTCCTCCAAATATGATATTGTAATACCCCAAAAATGGGCTATAAGTTCATTAATTTCCTATATCAACAATTCGAACGAAATCGACATCAAAGTCCTAATTTAAGGCACATCTAAACATCATCAAATCCTAATTGATTATCATGAATTCTGCATCGGAGAATATTCCTAGTAATATTCCTAATCATCAAAATTATCTTTAATTTAATGATTATTTGGCGATAAATCCCATTTATCCTAAGTTTGATTAATTGAATATTTTCATATTTAATTAATTGGATTTAATACTGCCACTTAATTATTCAATTGAATTTAATTATATCTATTCCTAATTATTATTATTTAATTTTGACAATAAATCAAAATTCCTATCATTAATTGATTAAATTCTTATTTAATTAATTAAAGCAAGTTGTCATATTTAATAATATCATTTTTGGAATAAAAGTTTGATTAAATAATTGATTAACCCATAAATCAATTATTTATTTTCAAAAATCAGTTAAGTTGAGCATAAATCACTTTATTTATTTAATTAATTCATAATTATAATGCACATTCAAAAGAAACAATTAAACTCGAAATTAGAAAATCAATGCAAAGTGTTGACTTTTTAGAACTCAACATCCTTTTGGAGTTCAAAAAGTTGATCTAAACTCTAATTTGAGTTAAAAAAGTTGTTTTTGCATGATTTGCATGCTTTTGTGAATTAAATTATATTTATTTAAAAATAACTCAAAAATCAAGCTGAGTTATTTGAGTGATTTATGGCTTTTTCCATGCACCTACAAAGCCCTGGATTTCTATAAATTAAGGCTTCAGCTCATCTCAAATCATCTCATGTTTTTGCACAATCATGCTAGAGAATTGCAATTGGAAGGATCAAAGCTTATTGCGAATCAACATTGTTGTGAGATCACTTTTGTTTTCATATTATTGTTAGATCAATTCATAGCATATCAATTTTTACATATCATAGATTTCATATCATTTTTCATATCATTGCATAGAAAATATCAAAAATATAGATTAATTACATTCATATTTCATATCAGTTTTGCATCCAACTCCTTCATTTAGGTGTCATCTAGGTCACTGATCTCGATTACAATCTAAGAACATCAATCTCGCACCTACTAGAAGGCAGTAAATCACTTGGTTAAATTAGATTTCAATTTTGCATGATTTTGATTTTTGCTAACCTCTAATGTTTTACTGAAGTGTTGTGTCTACAGATCAGGTACAATTTTCACACACACATTTCTAGCACCCATATCTGTAATACAAGAGCTCCAGAAGTGAAGCTCTTGCAATCCTGATACACAACCTCGTGCATCTTCGAAAACATGTGGGCCAACAGGCACTGACCCCAGGCAAGCTCAGTAGGCGTGGCCATAAGAAGGGCTACCATTAGAGCCCATCCCATCAAAAAGCCATTCTGCTGATGACCTGGCATGATGAGCTCCCAGATCATACCAGCAATAATGCACTCTAAACGGTGCATCTGACCATATCTTTGTACAAGGGTCTCCCAGGAAATGGACCCCGTCAACTGTGTATCATCACCAAACAGACGCCTAAAGGCATGAAGACCAGTCTGGTCGAAACTCACATACTCAAGACGTCGACTGCTATGGAATGGAATGCGAAGTATCCTATAAATATCCTCTGGAGTCACAGTCATCTCTCCAGTTGGTAAGTGAAAGGTCTGAGTCTCTGAGTGAAATCTCTCTATCAGGGCAGTCAATAGGCCATGATTTACCCTAATATCGGGTAAATGAATGAGATGCTCAAAACCACATGCAGCAAGATGAACCCTCATAGGGTCAGGAAGCAAGACACACAGTCTCTATGTTGCTAGGTAAGAATGACAAATATGTACATCTAGATATGTGACCTAAATCATGCAGAAACAGGGTATTTTTATTAGAAATTGAGTTCAAAATCAGGCTAATAATACAATAATGGAACTATTTGATATGTCAGAAGGGGGGTCAAAGTGTTTGCAATCAGGCAGAAGGATCAGAAAAGTTAGATTTTTTACCTAAGTATGAATTTTTAACTCTCTATTTTTCAAACGACATTTCAGATTGGCATCAACTGTCATACAACACTCCACAGTATACCAAATGACAATCCATGGTTGTACGACACTGCACCCAGGATCATACGATTTTCAAGGGACCCGATGAATGTCGTACAACACAGGGGTCCCTCTCATACGACACTTGGGTATACTTGAAATGATAATGTGCATTCAAATGAAATGTCGTATGAGTTTGGTATGGGACTCGTACGACTTTTCACACATGCAAAAATTAAAAAAGCAAAACACGTACGAAACAATTAAAAAATGCTATGAAACATGAAAAATTTGCATTTTCAGAGGGGCACAGAGGTCCACCTACCGGATGTCCATACTGTCGAGGTCTTTGGTATCTCTGGCTACGCTCAAATGGATGCGAACTCACAGGATCCTTCAGATCTCACTATTCTACCATTTTCTAGCTCAGAGAGCTCCGCAAAATCTCCAAAGTCAAATGATTGAAATGACCCTTCAGGCCTTTATATAGCATTTGACCTAATTTTCAAAAGTACTCCATTTTTCACAACAATTGCACCCCTGGCTAATTTCGACATTCTGAATCCATTTTCGAGATAAAAATTCAAATCTGAGATCGTTTAGTATGTCAAAATCATGATTTAAAATTTTTGGGCCTAGGACGGTCTACTGCTTGCATAATCAACCTTCCATCATCACACAAATCTAGTATTCAACTTAACTGATTATCTAACATCAAACTATCAAAATTTCAACTTGGTCAACCATGGTCAACTCATGGTTTAACCTAGTCAAACTTGGTCTATAAGACCTCTAAACGATGCAGAATGTGTTCCCGGATGCGTTTAACCACTTCTTAAATCAATTAACATGCTTCTCAACTCTCAACATTGACTTTTCTTGTCAGATTTCAATTTTAATCCCGAAGGGGGCATTGTATTGCACATCATTCAAAGTCTGTAAATCAAATTCTATCAATCTTTCCTCAGTAATCAAGACAAACAATCACGTCTAATTACTGATTCATCAAAAAAGACCTCATCGCTCGGGGCAAATCTATCATCACTTGGGGCATATCAAATTCATCAAGATCCATATCAATCTGGTATTCTCCTAATCTTGTAAACTGTATCAGTTTTTGCAACTATCGGATCATAGTGTTCTTTCCTTGGTTCTTCCGCAACTGAAGGATTCGGATGTTATACCTGCTAGTTCTGCTAAGACAATCGAGTCTAGAACTAGTCACTCACTTTTTGGCAATCCTAAGGTTTGGAATCAGGCATTTTGACACTTTTTCGCAATCATAGGTTCATTTGCTATTATAGTGAACATTATCTTTGGTCATTCAGGACTTATTATCTCCATATCAAATCAATATCAATCAGCTTCTATCTCATATCAATTATCAATTTCAAACATCAGTTTCATATCTCTATCAAACACAGACTGTCTTTGAACCACTGTGCTTCGCACAGTAATTCAAAGAGGGGCAAAATGTAATACCCCAAAAATGGGCTATAAGTTCATTAATTTCCTATATCAACAATTCGAATGAAATCAACATCAAAGTCCTAATCTAAGGCCAATCTAAACATCATTGAATCCTAATTGATTATCATAAATTTTGCATCGAGGAATATTCCTAGTAATATTCCTAATCATCATAATTATCTTTAATTTAATGATTATTTGGCGATAAATCCCATTTATCCTAAGTTTGATTAATTGAATATTTTCATATTTAATTAATTGGATTTAACACTGCCACTTAATTATTTAATTGAATTTAATTATATTTATTCCTAATTATTATTATTTAATTTTGACAATAAATCAAAATTCCTATCATTAATTGATTAAATTCTTATTTAATTAATTAAAGCAAGTTGTCATATTTAATAATATTATTTTTGGAATAAAAGTTTAATTAAATAATTGATTAACCCATAAATCAATTATTTATTTTCAAAAATCAGTTAAGTTGAGCATAAATCACTTTATTTATTTAATTAATTCATAATTATTATGCACATTCAAAAGAAACAGTTAAACTCCAAATTAGAAAATCAATGCAAAGTGTTGACTTTTTAGAACTCAACATCCTTTTGGAGTTCAAAAAGCTGATCTAAACTCTAATTTGAGTTAAAAAGCTATTTTTGCATGATTTGCATATTTTTGTGAATTAAATTATATTTATTTAAAAATAACTCAAAAATCAAGCTGAGTTATTTGAGTGATTTATGGCTTTTTCCATGCACCTACAAAGCTCTGGATTTCTATACATTAAGGCTTCAGCTCATCTCAAATCATCTCATATTTTTGCACAATCACACTGGAGAATTGCAATTGGAAGGATCAAAGCTTATTGTGAATCAACATTGTTGTGAGATCACTTTTGTTTTCATATTATTGTTAGATCAATTCATAGCATATCAATTTTTACATATCATAGATTTCATATCATTTTTCATATCATTGCATAGAAAATATCAAAAATATAGATTAATTACATTCATATTTCATATCAGTTTTGCATCCAAATCCTTCATTTAGGTGTAGTCTAGGTCACTGATCTCGATTACAATCTGAGAACATCAATCTCGCACCTACTAGAAGGCAGTAAATCGCTTGGCTAAATTAGATTTCAATTTTGCATGATTTTGATTTTTGCTAACCTCTAATGTTTTACTGAAGTGTTGTGTCTACAGATTAGGTACAATTTTCACACACACAGATATCATCAACAAAAAATTAAGCAATAAGAATCTTTTCATCAGTTTCACCTTTCAAATATAAATTGTTGTTGTTACTTGTTCTAAAAAATCCAATACTAATAAGATATCAATACAGTCTTTCATACCATGCTCTCAGAGCTTATTTCAGTCCATATAGTGCTTTGTGCAACTTACATACCATGTTTTTCTGATTTGGATCAACAAAACCTTGAAGTTCTTCAATGTATACCTCTTCCTCAGGTATTCCATTCAAAAATGGAGATTTGACATCCATTTGATATACTTTGAATCCTTTGTAGGCAAAATATGCAAGAAATATTCTAACTCCTCCAAGTCTTGTAATTGGTGCAAAAGTCTCACTGTAATCAATACCTTCTTCTTGTGCATACCACTTGCATACAAGTCTATCCTTGTTCCTAGTGACTTCACCATTTTCATTCAAGTTGTTTTTGAATATCCATTTGGTTCCAATTATATTCTTATCATTTTGTCTTGGTACTAATGTCCATGTTTTTCTCTTCAGTATTTTCTCAATTTCCTCATTCATTGCTTTAATCCATTCATCATTCTCAAGTGCATCCCTAACATTTTTAGGTTCAAATTCACAAGCTAAACATGTGGTGTTTCTCAACTTACTTCATGTCATAATGTCAACTTTCTTGTCACCAATAATCTAATTTTGTGGACAATGTCTCCTTATAAAATTTCCTAACACTTGCTCTCTTCTTTGTTCATCATCTGGTGTAGGATCAAGATCTCCCTCGGTAAATATATTTCCTAATTCTCGATCTCTATAGGTTAATTCTCGGTATCATTATCCTATTGCTTGGTAATTTCAGCCTATTGCTCAGATAGAATATCAGGTTGCTCAATTTATGTGAATCTACCATAGTCTTTTGGTTCCTTTTTTCTTTTTTCATCATTTTTCTCAAGAAACTCATCAACCCTCACATTTGCACTTTCAATAATTTTGTTAAAAACTAAACATTTGTAAGATTTTCTTTTACTAGAATATCCCAAGGATATTCCTTCATCACCTTTTGAATCAAATTTCCCATTTCTATCATCTTTCAAAATGTAACATCTACTTCCAAATATTCTTAAATAACTTACATTTGATGTATACCCATACCATAACTCATAGGGTGTCTTGTTTGAATCTTTCTTCAATTTTACTCGGTTCAATGTGTATACAATTGTACTAACAGCTTCTCTCTAGTACATTTGTTCAACATATTTTTCAATCATTAGTGTTCTAGCACAATCAACTATGGATTTATTCCTCCTTTTAGAAATTCCATTCTATTGTGGTGTTTTCAGTGCAGAAACTTGTCTTTTAATTCCATGCTCATTACAAAATTTAGTGAGCTCCTCATAAATAAACTCACCACCTCTATTTGATCTCAAGTATTTTAACTCTTTTCCACTTTCTTTTTCCCCTCTATCTTTGTACCATTTAAACATCTTGAAAGTTTTAGAATTATTTTTTCCAAACATAATAGTCATCATCCTAGAGTAGTCATCAACAAATAAGATAAAATATCTATCACAATAATAACTCTGAGTTCTCATAGGACCACACAAGTCTATATGAACCAACTCCAAAATAGCTTTAGATGATTAATTCTTTCTCTTGAAACTAGATTTTGACATTTTTCCCATTTGGTATTGTTTAGACATGACATGGTCAAGTTTAGACAAGCTCGGTAAATCTCTAACTTTTCTTTTCTTACCGATTTTAACCATATTGTAAAAATGTACATGAAATTAAATTTTGTGCCATAACCACACATCTTCAGTTCTATCCAATAAACAAGAAGTTTCAGCATTGTCAAGATAGAATATATTACCTTTGATTATTCACCAATACCAACCAACTTTCTAGTCTCATCATAGATTTTCACCTTTCTATTTTGAAATGCAACTTGGTGACCTGAGTTTTTCAATTGTTCTACACTCAACATATTATAATTAAGTCCCTTCACCCAATATGTATTCTCACATCTAATCTTATTGTTCAACAAGATAGATCCTTTTCCTTTTACTAGACAAGGTGTATTGTTTCCCATTTTAACAGATCCACCATTATAATGTTCAAGGTATTCAAATTTTTCTTCATCACTAGTCATATGATGTGTACAACCACTATCAATAATCCATGTATCATTCTTGCTAACTTTAGAAATAAGTGTTGTTTCAACATACCTCTCTTCTTCTTCTTAATCTTCTTTCAAAGTTACGAATACAATGTCAATGTCTTCATCAGTGTCAGTGTCGGTGTCATTGTCATTGTCATCATATTCAACAAGGTAACATGCTTTCTTGCCTTTATATTTGTAGTCTTGGTTGCTTCTTCTGTCATAGTATCGATTTCCTCTGTGATCTCAATTATTTCTTCTGTCAAACTTTCTTTTACAAGATCGATCATTGTCTTTCTCAGCTTCTTTCTAGTTAGGACATCTAGCTGTAATGTGACCAATCTTTTTATAGTTAAAACATACCAAAGGTAGTTGCCCTTTGTATCTTCCTTTACCTTTATTTAGTCTTCTAGCCATTAATGCTTCAAGTTCATCAAGTTCATCCTCATCACTGTCATTGTCACTCTCATTTCTTATCATGTGTTTACTACTTGATTTACCAATTTTCAAGGATGACATAAATGTAGATTCAACATTTTGAACAATACTATTATCATAGTTATTCAACTCAAAAGTAGTCATTTTACCGATCAGGCTATATGGTGTAAGAGTGTTACCCGGGGTTGATCTCATTTCATCAATTGCAGAGATTCTAATACCATACATAGGAAGCAAGGTTCTAATAATTTTACTCACAAAAGTGTCTTCATCAATAACTCCTCTTGCTCCTTAGATAGCACTGACAATATCCTTAATTCAAATGTTGTACTGTGAAATGTTTTCCCCTTCTTTCATCTTCATGTCATCAAACTTTCCTCTAAGACTCTCAGTACATTCCCTTAGCACATTCTCATCTCCTTTATGAGCTAGTACACATTTATCCCAAATTGCTTTAGTAGTAGTACATGTCTTGATATCTTCAAATTCATCATCTGATAAGGAAGAAATAATATCTATCATTGTGATATTATGTTCATGTCTATCTCTCAACTGGTCAATAGTTAAAGGTCCAATCAGTTTGATGTAATCATTACTTAAGTAGTATCTTGAAGATTCTCCAATTCCACATATATGTAGCTTCATTCTACTTTTCCATGTCGAGAATTTGTCTTTGTTCATCTTTGGCACCTCTCTCTTATACATCTTGTGATCTTGAGCATAAGTCCTTCAAAATTTCCTTCCAAGCAACCAATGCTCTGATACCAATTGTTAGATAACTGAGAGGGGGGGTGAATCAGTTAATTCTTGCTATCCTATAGTCACAAATATCCCAGATGTATATATTCATACTTTTAAATCAAATTATCAACTTAGTAAGTTATCAACAATATATTTCTCTTCATCTACCGATTGACAGTAAATTCAATACTGTATTTACCAATCTAACTAGTTATGAAATGTGTAAAGTAAAATAATAATTCAACACATCAGATACACATAACACATAGATTTTTAATGTGGAAACCCTGTTAGGGGAAAAACCACCTGGGACTGGTAACCCAAAATAATTCACTCTTCTGAAGTGAACTCAGCTAGGAGCCAAACTTGTCAAAGGTTACCAAACACAATGTAAGGCGTGACCTTGTTAGAGGATTTATCACTAACAGTTCTCCCTTGACCATCATTCACTCTGAGGTCAACAAGAAAATAATCAACATTCATTGAATGTCATATTGAAATACAAAAAGACTGTTAAGTCCACTTGATTAAGAGATTTTTCTATAACAATGGTTAAACTAATACAGTAATGATCTGATTTAAATACAACTAAGATTTGCAGATTTTCATATCTATGCTAGGCTCAAAATACCTCCCCTAATCAATAATCAATTCAAGCCTTCATATCCTCCAACTTATTCCACTCAATGAATAATTATCTAATGCTCGATAATGTCTGTAGTTCAACTCAGTTCTATCTTCAACAAGTTTGATCAGTGGTGCATGAAAATAGTCCTTTCACACGAATTCTCCTCAGTATCAATAATCCCAGACTAAATAATGAATCTAATGTATCTTTAAATAGACAACATAAACCAATTTCTTTTCATCTGTTAGATTTTGCCTCTTAATTTTCATCGTTCATTTTGCCTCTTTAACCTTCCTCCACAATTGTGTCTATAACATGTTTCATTCTTCTTCATTTGATCAATCTTGAATTTTGTCAATCGTTAGATCATCATAAAAAACTTTATCTTCTACCTCAAAATCATAAGAAATTGTCCAGCTCATCAATTTAGTCAGCTATTATAAACTTTATTTGTTTCTTTCACTCGGTCAATACCAAAATGTGTCGGTGAATACCTACTCAGTTAATACTATGCTCGGTATACACTACACTAGCTCATTGTATACAAAAATTTTCAATTACCAACCACATAAACTTGTTCAGTTCTGATCTTCAATACATAAAAAAATCATGTAATGCAATCAAGTCACTCAAGTCAAGGGTAATGTTGATATGACCACTTCCTGCATTCAAGCTACTCAGGAGGTGGCTATGGTGAATCCTGAAGATGTCACAAAAATTATTATCGACATAGTGGAAGGGTATTTTGGGTTTGACCAGGAGAATCCTAAACTAACTAAGGAAGTCATCAACAATACTGATGATAAGGAGGATGCCTCTCATAATAGGAAGAAGGACAATCTAGATATCTCAGGTACTGTTGTTGATAGAAAACATGGTTTTGAGGAAATGGGAAATCCAGAACAATATTGCAAAATAGGGGATAATAATGATAAGGAGGCTAGCACGGATGCTGCTAATATTGTAGATGATGACTCCAACAAAGAGGATATTAGGATTAGGGAGGAGGATATCCCTGCTAACTCTGAATCCCCTATCTCTAGGAAGGATAAAGAAAATGAAGATAGTGAGAATAGTTCTGAAGGGAATATCTACCATTGTTCCCTTGAGGAAGATCTAAGAGAAAGGGACTCCCATGTGAAGAGATCTATTACCATGACCGCACGTCAACTTGCTAAAAACAAGGGAATGTATGGCTACAATCTTGATAAATGGATTCAAAATGACCTTGTGGAATTGAAAAATAGGTGCATAAGGCTGGAAATTAGGAACAAGATGCTGGAGGACACCATTGATAAGCTTAGGAAGGATGTTGTTGTGAATAAAAGAAATGAAGATATTTTTTATAAGGTTTCAGATGACTCCACTATGCTGGAGGAAAAAATCAACAAAGTTTTAGAGAAAGCCATGATCCCTTTAAATGACAAGATTAGTAGAAATGAAGCCATGCTTAAGAACTTGCTTACTTTGTCTAATGTTGGAATGAAAGCTACTATGGAAATTTGAAGACTCTGTGGAGCGTGCTAGAAGGAAATAATAATGACACAATGAAAGATAAAAATGAAGGGACTAACTCTGGCCAACAACTGGGATTGAGCACTAGAACTAGATCAAACACCAGGAAGAAGATCAAGGCTAAGGACTAGGAAATAATTAATTTGAAATATTCTATTAAGACTATGCAGAGTCAGCTGCTGGAGTCAGAGGGCTTCTTGAAGACTCTGAATTGAATATGTTGCTAGAGGCTTTTTTGACCCTTTCCTACTGGGGGTTTCTCCCTTTTTTCTTCTTTTGTCTTTTTGAGGTTGTGCTTATTGTAAATCTGGGAAGTAACCTTCTGGGGATTATCCTTTTTGGGGATAGTCTGTTGTCTTTCTGTTTCTTCATGCTTTTCTTTTCAAAGCTTTGTTAAAGGGTTTCAGGGCCCCTTCAAAACCTTCTATTACCGTAATAAAAAATAACATGATTCCATAGAGTCATCAATAAGTTACCCAATGTATGCCATAGCCGTATCTTTCATATCCATCTCATCTTCATGTAGATATCTCATTCCTTTACCATTTTTATTCTTCAGATGTTTGTAACCATCATGATAAGTATAGTCAAAACTAATTGACATCAATGACAATACATTTACTGATTTAATTGTCTTGCATATCACTTGAGTAGCTCGGTAACCTTCAATCAATGTCTCTTACTTGTCCATTCATTCCATCAAGATATTCAATCAATTGTAGGTTATCATATATATATATATATATATATATATATATATATATATATATATATATATATATATATATATATATATTGTTTAATATTAGAAATTTTCTTATATTTTATATAAAAAAAAATTAATTTAAAAAACAATATATTAAAAGGTTTCTTGGCAGGGGCTTTCCCCATCACCACCCCCGGTAGCTATACAAAAATATAATAAATAAATAAATATATATATATATATATATATATATATATATATATATATATATATATTGATAATACTTTCTTTTTGAATATTTTGCAAATAGGATTATTTTATATTTAATCTTATTTAATTAGGGAATTATATTAGTTGATATTTTTTGTAACTGACTAATGTGGAAGATAAAGTTAAATTATTAATTAATAAACTTTATTGATTAATAATTAAAGAAATTTGTTTTCAAAATCAAGGGTTTTATGATGAAATTATATTATTTTAGTAATTATCAGCCTTAGAATCAATTTATTTATTTAACTTTATAAATTGACTTCGTCATTATTGAAATTTAATTTAAGAATGTAATTATAGTTTTGTTAGTGATTATTTTTAATAAATTAATTTGTGCAACTGTGTCTTACAAATTAGTTTATTATTATTAATTTCTTCTAAATATTTTTCCTTCTGCAATTGTGGGTTAGGAGAAAATCTTTTTATGTCATCCTTTTAGGATTGTTACCAGAGGTGAGGTTAGGGTTTATGTGTTATGTTTGTGTGTCTTGCATACTTCTATGACACTCAATCTTGTTATAACCCAACCTTGTGGAAGCTCTGGTTTTTTTATGATGGAAATTGATTATGTGTGTTCTCGTGATACTTTAGAACTAGGTTTTTGCATTGATGATTCAAGATGATCTATGAGATGTTTTGAGATTATGAACTTAGGGTAGGTTATATAGGTGTTAAAGGGGAAGTGCCTTTCTTTGGAGGAGTCAAAGCCCAGAAGTGGCTACTTGGTTATCCTTAGTAGGTTACTTAAATAAGTGATAATATAATACATTAAATGGAGTTTTAAAATGAATTAATAAGATAATGGATTCATCATCCATGCCTTGAGTGCTAGAATAGGCTAAGGATGGGAGCAAGAGAAGATTCTTTCCCATCTAGTAGTGGTGATGTGTTCTAGCATGATCGTTTATCCTTGTCTACATGAGAGGATTTCAAGTTCTACATATGTTCACACTTGGGAGTGGGAGTCCAGTGACATCATTCCAAGGGGTTGAAATATGTGATGACACTTCCTTGATTTCATCTTAGGTTTCCTACGTGTGTCAGTTTCCTCTAGATTAGTAGGTGTACCTTAGAGTTATTGATTTGTACTCTTAAGGTGGAAACTTATAGGATCCCTTTTTTAGTATTAATTGATGATTAACTTTGGTATTGTTATCTGAGTGGGGTCTGATTTTATCTCCTCAGCATGATGGGAGTGGAACCACAGGCTTCCATGAGGTTGGGAGGTAGTGATTCTCTTACCATTTGAGACTCCAACATTCTTGTACTAGTGATGGATGATCCTTGTTGTGGTTGCTTCATATTCTATCTTCCTTGGAGATTTGTTCTTATTCTTTCTTTATTTGTACTTTGTACTCAGTTGTATGTATATACCTTACGACTTGTGTAGTGGATGTGGGTTATCATGTATATTTTGAGGTTCAAATGTATTTGTTTATTCTTTGAGATGGTATACTACGTAGAAGATTTTTATGGTTATTATACTCAATAGATTAAATTATATATATGTAATTCTACATCAAGGAACCCTTGGGATTGTGTATATGAGTATATATGAACTTTATGTTTTACTTCCCCTTTGTTATTCAATATTATTTGTAAACTCTTAAGGAAAAACATTATTATGGAAACTAGTAACATGTTTTATGTTAATTTCTCCTAGGTTCCTTGGTGGGTCATTACACTTGGTATCAGAGCTCATGTTTCTCCACTAGGAACTCTAGGAATTTTGTATGCTCATTAAATGTCTAGTAGTTAAAATATGAAAAAAAAACTTAGACATATAACACTCTTGTATTTAATACTATTTCTTTACGATTACTTCATGTCTTATTTACATAAAATTGTTGGATTACTGAGAGGGGGGTGAATCAGTAATCAATAATTCTTTAAACCTTAAAATTTTTAACTCTGATTCAACTCGGTAAGATAAAATTTAGTAGTAACCGATAACAATAGTAAATTAACTTTTTCAATCAACAAATTTAAGTAATCAAAAAATAACATGCACAATAAACATTCAATACATTTGACACTAGTATTTAATGTGGAAACCCAACTTTGGAAAAACCACTATGGGAATTGTCACCTACCAATCAAAATACTCTTTTGAAGTATGCTCAGTTGAGAGACAGTCCTGTTAAAGATTACAATACACATTGTTAAATGTGACCCTATTAGGGGATTTTCCTTAGATATATTAGGTTCTTCACCCTATTAGGAGTGGCATGGTTAAAGGATTTTGAATAGTATTCTAGAATGTCACCACTCTCAAGGATTTATAATAAGATTGTTAAGTCCACTTGATTAAGATATTTTCCTACTACAAATTTTAATAAGAAATAGTATAAATTTTGATATGTAAATCTGAAACTACCTCTTCCTTAGTTAGATCCCTTGTGTGCTCTTTTTCTTCACTTGATTCCTTCACTATTAACTAGCCTCAATACTTTATCAATCTTTTTTTAGACTTAGATTTCCCCCTTTTTCTTATTCACTACATCACTCAGCAACACATCAGCACTTCCACTAGCCAAGTTGTTTTTGATTCAATTTCATCCTTTATATAGACTCTATTTTGCCTCTTAATCTACTTGATTAGGATTTCCTTTGTTTATTCTAAACAGTCAGATCATCCTGTTGAACTGATTCAATGAACTTGCCACTTGGTAAAATTTTTTATCACCACTTCGGAACGTGAATATTTCTTTGAACTTGTACCTTCACTTTGTGCCACTTAAATCTTTACCATAGATCATCACCTTGAATTTTCCTGATCATAGATCTCTTTTACTAAATCTTCTTCATCCTTGGAATCTTTTAGATCATTGTGGCTCTTCATTAAATTTTTTTCTAATTCTTGTATTTAATTTATATTTTGTGTTTGGTGCCCTTCCTTTTCCTTCAATTGAAATTTTGTTTTCTTTGTTCGGTAACTAACTCCTTGCACTCGGTGTCTTGGCTTCCTTTCTCTTTACCTAAAATTACTTTCCTTTTATCAAATGAATTCTTCCTACTCAAAAACTAAACTTTTTTCTTTGGATTTTCAACTTTCTAACCTTTTTCACTTGTCCAATCTCTTTTACTGACTTAATATCATTAAATGTAAATTAAAAAATAACTAAACCATTACTACCTTATCATTGTCTAATCTGTATTAGCTTCCCAATTAAGTTCTTCAACATTATTAAATCCTTCACAACTTTTCACTTTCTCTTTTTCTTTAACTCACTCAGCTTATATCATACTCCTAATGATATGGAAACTCAATATAAACCAAAAATCAATTGCTTGACATCAATGAAAAAATAACAACTGATCTAATCCTTCTACAATCTTGTATACCTCTGATCTCGATCTTCATCATCACCACCATCAGTTGGGGTTAACAATCTCCCTCTTTGGAATTTATGGCAATACTATCAATTGATGATGGCAATACTCTTATATCTTTGTTTTGTTCTTGTTGTAGCTCTCTATTTTTTAGTCTTCTCCATCATTGTGTTTTGTCCTTTTCTCCCTCTGAATGTTATCATATGTACTTGTCTGAAATTTTATCTTCTTAGCATCTATTCTTTAATTTGTATTCTCCCTCCTAGCTTCTTATTCTTACTTTCCATCTTTCTTTTCTTCTAATCATAAATTCTAGACCAGGTATGTGGAGGATCATGGTATGCCAAACTAGGCCCTTAAGTGGCAATGAAAATTCAGAAAATCAGGTTTACACAAGTTGACATAAAAATTTGAACAAGTTATCAATATTATATCAAAAATATGTAACAAGAGAATCTATAGAAAATTGAATTTAGTTTCTAAGATACTAGGCCTTTTTTCAAAACCAATTATTCTATGTGATGAAATTTTCAAATTTCAATGTAGTAGTGTGAAAATTTCAGGAAACAAATAAGAAGTAGGCATATGTCTGACCACCTTAAACACAATCAAATGATAAAATTTTTTTACAAGATTCTAGATATAAGTAGTAGACTCATCTCTGGAGGTGATACATATTATTTTGTAATTTTATTCCAAGTAAATAATTAATTATGATTTTTCTTCTAGAACTTTTCCAGAATACAAAAACTCCCATGTTTGACCATGTTAACTTAGTCTAAACTTTATCAAATTGAAAACTTTTATTATTATTCTTGTAGTAGGAAAAGCATCGAATGTGACACATATTTTGGATTTCAAAAATGTTATACAGTTTGAAAGTTATAGCTATTTTTCAATAAGTCTATCCATCAGTACTAGAAAGATAACATTAAGGTGTATGTCTGACCACATTAAACAAAATCAAATGATAATATTATTTTATAAGATTCTGGATAAAAGTAGTAGACTCATGTCTGGATGTGATGTATATTTTTTTGTATTTTTTTCCAAGTAAATAATTAATTATGATTTTTCTGCTACAAATTTTCCTGAATATAAAAATTCTCGCATCTGACCACCTTAACATAGTCTAAACTTCATAAAATTGAAAGAATTATTTATTATTATTGTATTAGGTAAAGCATAGAATGTGATGTATATTTCAAATTTTAAAAATGTTATATTGTTTGAAAGTTAGAGTTTTTTTTCAAAGAGTCTATCAATCGGGACTTCTTTTTCACATCGCCACTTTTTGGCATACGATGATCCTGCACATACCCCTCCATCTTCTCCCTCTTTTTATTTATCAAAAATATTCATACTTCACTGTAATCATCAATAGCTTATTCTCCCTCTTTGACAACAATGCTAAAGATACATACTCCTAAAAACTTTGTTCAAGCAGTGAATCATACCTAGCATGTACTGATATTTTATTGCATACATAATCATTTTTCACAACTTCAGGCATCACCTAGAGAGTGAACACCAACATCAACTCACAAAATAGATATTCTAATGAATCATTGAATCAATGCAACATGCATCTTGCTTTAGTGAATATTAGATAGGGGAAGGACCCCTAATTTACCTCTAAGATACTCAAAAGCATACTTTGGTAGTTGCTTTGTGAATATATCTACTATCTGCTCCTTTGAATTCACATACTCCAATATCACGTGCTTGTCTTGAACTTGTTCTCTCAAGCAATGATACTTGATATAAATGTGCTTGGTATTGGAATGCATCACTGAGTTCTTGGATATGCTGATAGCACTTGTATTATCACAATAAATAGTAACTAGATTGGTAATCTCCTCTTGCATACCTTCAAGTAGTTGTTTGATCCATACAATGTTTGCACAATTCATAGCTATTGATACATACTCTACCTTAGCTGTAGATTTTGATATATAGATCTATTTTTTACTCAGCCATGTCACTAATCTTTCTCCTAAAAAGAAATATCCTCCACTTGTACTTTTCCTATCATCAATTTTTCTAGCCCAATCAATATCAATGTAAACCTTCACATCAAAATATCTTCCTTTCTTATATAGTAGACTAAAGTCTTCAGTGTAATACCCCAAAAATGGGCTATAGGTTCATTAACCTCTATATTGACACATCGAATGAAATTGACATCGAAGTCCTAACCTAAGGCACATCTAAACATCATCAAATCCTAATTGATTATCCTAAATTATGCATTAGGGAACATTCCTAGTAATATTCCTAATTATCCTAATTATCTTTAATTTAATGATTATTTGGCGATAAATCCAATTTATCCTAAAGTTTGATTAATTGAATATTCCCAACATTTAATTAATTAGATTTAATACTGCCACTTAATTATTTAATTGAATTTAATTATATTTATTCCTAATTATTATTATTTTTTACAATAAATCAAAATTCCTATCATTAATTGATTAAATTCTTATTTAATTAATTAAAGCAAGTTGTCATATTTAATGATATTATTTTGGAATAAAAGTTTGAAAAATAATTGATTAACCCATAAATCAATTGTTTTATTTTTCAAAATCAATTAAATTGGAAATAAATCACTTTATTATTAAATTAATTCATAAATAAAACATGCACAATCACAAAAGCAGACAACTATCAATTATCAATTAAAGCTAAACTCTATTTTGAGTTAAACTCTGCTTTTGCATGTTTTTGTGAGTTAATTATTCTTTATTTTCAGATAACTCAAAAATCAAGTTGAGTTTATTTGAGTGATTTATGGCTTTCTTTCATGCACCTCCAAAGCCCTGGATTTCTATAAATTAAGGCTTCAGCTCATCCCAAATCATCTCATAATTTTGTGAGCTTACTCTGCCAAAATTGTCTACGAATTGCACAACTATTTTAAAGAATTTGAATTTGGAGAATCAAAGCTTATTGCGAATCAAGGCTATTGTGAGATCAATTTAGTTTTTACATTAATTTAGATTCATTTTCATATCATTGTTGGATCAATTTCATATCATTTCATTCTAGATTAAATTCATATAAATTTTTCATCATATCATTGCATAGAAAATTTTAAAAAAAAGATTAATTGCATTCATATTTCATATCTAGATTTTGCATTCAAATCCTTCATTTAGGTGTTGTCAAGGTCACTGATCTCGATAAAAATCTGAGAACATCGTAGAATTTCTTTAGATGGAGAATGTTGATTAGTTCTCAGAGCTATTCTCCTTCAGTCGTTGAGAGTTGATAGGCACCAGAGCCAAAAGTAGTAGTGATTACAAAGGGACCCAGCCAGTTGGGTTCAAACTTCCCCTTGCATTCTCGATGTGATTAATTTTTAGGATTTTCTCTCAAGACTAGATCACCAACCTGAAATTCTCTGTGTCTGACTTTCTTGTTGTAGCCTCTAGACATTCTCTTCTGATATACTCTGAGATAATCATACACTGCTTGTCTGCGCTCATCTAGTAGTTCAAGTTCTTGCAACCTAGACACTCTACAATCATCATCAGTTACTAGACCATGCAATCTGATTCTTAGTGATGGGATTTTAACCTCAATAGGCAGTACCACTTTAGACCCATAAACTAAAGTGAAAGGTGTAGCCCCAGTAGGTGTTCTGATACTTGTTTTGTAGGCCCAGAGAGCTGGATTGATCATGAGATGCTAGTCTCTTCCTATTTTATTAACTGTTCGGTGTAAGATTTTCAATAGATTCTTATTAGAAGCCTCTACTTGTCCATTCCCTTGAGGATAGTAGATAGAAGACCAATGTTGTGTGATCTTGAATTTGGCACATAGATCATCTAGGTCTTTGTTCTTGAATTGTCCACCATTATCTATGATTATGGAATGAGGTATCCCATATCTGCATATGATATAGTTCAATATGAACATAGATATTTGCTTTCCAGTTGCTTGTGTCAAAGGGACTACTTCTACCCATTTTGTAAAATAATTTATAGTTGTGATTATATGGGTATGTCCATTAGAAGAATGAGGATGTATAGCTCCTATAAGATCAAAGGCCCATTGGTGAAAAGGCCATTGTGTAGTAAAGGGAATTAGATCTCTCTCTGGAGCATGAATTAAGTTGCCATGTACTTGGCGCTTTTGACAATTCTTGGCAAATTTGATAGACTCTTTCTCCATTTCAGGCCAATAGTACCTCGTCCTAATAAGTTTTTGAGCTAGTGTTAAACCGTTTGAGTGTGACCCACAAATACCATCATGGATTTCCTCTAATGCACGTTGAGACTCTTCCCATTCTAAACATCTAAGTAGCGTACCATCTAAACCTTGTTTGTATAGATCATGACCAATGATGACATATCAGGAGGCATTATGAATAAGGTATCTCTTTTCATGGCGGTTGAAGGTATCGGGAATAATTTGGTCTTAGAGATAGGAAAATAGGTTTTTGCATCTGGATGAATCATGACCTACAATAGTGCAAATCATGTGGGTTTCAGGGGAGTCATATGTAAGATAAGATAGTGCTTCCACCAGGAACTCATAGCATAGCTCATGTTCAGGCTGCTATAATAAAGTAGATAGTGTTGGTACTACATCGGCAGCCTTGTTCTCCGTTCTAAGAATTTGCTCAAATGTGATAGATAGGAAATACTTCTTAAGATCATCTACCATTCTCTTGTAAGGAATGAGCTTTTCATCTTTAGTTTGGTACACATCATTGACTTGATGAATAACAAGTTGAGAGTCTCCATCAATGCGTAGCTCTATTACTCTCCATTCAATTGCTATTTTCATACCATTCAAAAGGGCTTCATATTCTGCAATATTGTTTGTGCAAGGAAACTTTAATCTGAATGCTTTTGGGATTGAGTATCCTTGAGGAGTTATGAACAATATGCCTGCTCCAGATCCATTCTATGTATAGGAGCCATCAAAGAATAACTGCCATTCTCTAAAAGAAAGAGTCATGATAGAGGAATCTAGAAATTCCATTTGCATTGGTGTATCAGCAATCATAGGTGCATCTACTAATTGATCAGCAATAACCTATCCTTTGATAGCTATTCATTCCACATATTCAATGTCAAATTCACTTAAGAGCATAACCCATTTAGCTAATCTACCTATGAGGGTAGTTTTGCTTAGTAGGTACTTGAGTGGATCAATTTTAGCTACCAATTGTGTGGTATGAGCTAACATGTAGTGTCTCACTTTCTGTGATGCAAAGATCACAGCTAGACAAGCTTTCTCAATCATTGAATAGTTCTTCTCATATGCAACCAATGTCCTACTGATATAGTATATAGCTCTTTCCTTTTTGTTCTCATCATGTTGTGCTAGCAATGCCCCCAATGATGTATCTGTAGCGGAGACATATAAGATCAATGGCTTCCCATGAATAGGAGGCATCAAGATAGGTGGATTTGATAGATACTTCTTGATATGGTTAAAGTTGTTCTCACATTCTTCATTCCATGCAAAGTTCACACCTTTATGTAATGTTTTTGTAAAAGGTTGTGATATATCAGCAAGCTATCATATAAATCTTCTGATAGATTGTACTCTCCCTTGTAAGGTTCTCATTTGACTAATATTCATGGGAGGTTGCATCTCTATTATAGCCTTGACTTTAGCTGGATCAAGTTCAATGCCATTCTTTGAAACTATGTATCCTAAGAGCTTTCAAGAAGTGACACCAAAAGCACACTTCTTAGGATTTAGTCAGAGACTAAACTTTTCCATTCTATCTAGGATCATGCTCAAGTCCTTTAGATGTTTAGTTCTAATCATAGATTTTGCTAAAGTATCATCAACATAATCTTCCATAGTTCGATGCATCATGTCATGGAAAATAGATGTCATTGCTCTTTGATATGTAGCACCAGCATTTTTAAGCCCAAATGCCATGACATTCCAGCAGAAGGTACCCATGCACATGTGAAAGCAGTTTTCTCTTGATCCTCTGGAGTAATTTTTATTTGGTTATATCTAGAGAAACCATCCATTAAGGAATGCATCTTGAAACCCGCAGTCATGTCCACTATCATATCAATGTTAGGTAGTGGAAAATCATCCTTAGGGCGTGCTCTATTCACATCTCTAAAGTGGGTGCACACTCTAATTGAACCATCTGGTTTAGAAATAGGTACAATATTGGAGATCCACTCTGCATAGTCAATAACTCAGATGAATCCATCTTTTAAGAGCTTCTCTAATTCAGCTTTTACCAAGAGTACAATGTGAGGATGCATCTTTCTCAACTTTTGTTTAACAGGTTTGACATTTGGAGCTATAGATAAATGATGCATTATAAGATTAGGATCCAATCCTGGCATATCTAAATATTTCCATGCAAAGTTGATCTTCTTCTCTGTTAGGAATGTTGTAAATTTTTTCTTCTCTTCTTCTGATAAAGATTGTGCTACATGAATCAACTGTGGTTCTTCTGTTGTACCCAAATTGATAGATTGAGTGGGCTCAATTAGAACTGGAGATCTATCCTATAAATGACTCAGAAGGACATCAAATATCTCATCCTTAGGCACCTCAAAGAGGTTTTCACCTTTGGATACATCTTTTATTTTCACTTTTGTAGGTTCTGAGACTGCCACAAAGTGGTTTTCACCCTCAGAACTCCTTTTCTTTTTCTTTTTATTCTTATTTTTCTGACTAAGATATTCAATGTTCGACTCTGTCATGCTAATGCTCGATTCACTGATGGAAGTACTTGTAGGCTCAACTGCATTGAGGTAGCAAGCAAGGGCATAGTCATTGGAAAAGGTGTAAACACCATGGCTCGGATTTGTGGAGGTTTGATCAATACGTTCTAGATATTGGATAGTCAAAGTGGGGAAAGATTGGGAGATAGTGTTTACGGATATGGATCTATCATCATTGGTCCTAACCCAATGCTCGAGTTGAAAGGTGATATTAAAACTTAAGACATTCAATTTGTGAATAGGCTCAACGTCATTGTGGGAGTCCAATTCAGCCATAGGTGGATCAAACTTGATAGGTTCATCATTTCACTCTAGACTTATGTTGGGATTAGGTGCATATTGGTGAATAACATCAACATGTTTCTCTGTAATAAGCTAATCTAGTTCTAGAATGGCTCCCCATTCATAGTCATTTGATTTAGTTTCTGATTTAGGATCTCTAGGAAATCTTAGAACATGAGCAAAGTCAGGGTGAATACCCCAAGAAGGGTTACCCTTAGATTCTAATTTGAATTCATAATCATGGGAATTTATCTCAAAATCACTACCACCTTCTTCTTGATTGTTTTTGAGATTAGCTGGTTCTTGTGTTGCAACTATCTCTTGATTGATAGTAAGTTCTTGTGTTTCTACTACATTAATTCTTTTGATTGGATCATCTTTATGATCAAGAAGGTCTTTGATCTCCTTAAGCAATTTTTCATAGGGGATGAGTTCTAAGCTGTCTGAATCACTATCTAATGGTTCTACTTCTTCTTTCTTAAGAAGAGGTTCTCCTAGTGCGATCTTTTCTATGACATGAGAACAATTACCTTTGAGGTGGAAGGGTTTCTTTTTAAAGCCTAAGCCAACTTTGTCTTTATTTTCTCTACCAGTATGTGGGAGAGGTGCCACAAGACATTTTCCTCTGACTCCTAGAGGTCCTTTACCTGAATATCCCATCTTAGCTATCAACTTATTTCCTAGACTGTATGACTTAGAAGGGATCTGTGGTGCTATAGAGTCGCTCATTTGAACATTGTGGGATTTAGATTCATCTTTGTATAGCCATGATAGCATAGCTTCATCCTCTTCAAACTCTTTCTTGGATACTTGTTCTACCACAAAATTCTTTTTATATGCTTCAAGAGGTTCCTTAGGTTCGGGCTTGGACTGTTTCAAAGATTGTCCATAAGACTTAGGTGAGATAGGGAGAGATGTCAAAGATAAGACTATATCTATAATATATTCTCCCATCCCATTGTCTTTGATATTAACCTCTTTAGCAATGTCTTCCATTTTGGATGTTGAAGCAACATTTAGTTGTTCAGTAGAACATTCTTTGTTATTGGGAACAAGCTTATCAACACTTTCCTTTAATGTATTGCAAGTTGTATTTAGATCTGCGGGGATAGTAACCTCTACTCCTTCATAAGGAAACTTCAAACATTGATGGTATGTAGAAGGAATAGATTGCATTTCATGTATCCATGGTCTCCCTAGGAGGATGTTGTAGGCCAAAGGTAGATCAAGCACTTGATAGATGGTATCTTTAATAATTGGACCCACTCGGATGGGTAAGACAATGGTGCCTTTAGAAGATCTTTCTTGTTCATCATAGGCTTTTATGGTTATCTTCTTTTGAGGATCAATAACCAATTTTGAAAATCCCATTTGTGTGATCAAGTTGTAAGAACAAATGTTTAGGCCAGTGCCTCCATCTATCAACACACGTTTGACTCTATGGTTCTAGATCAAGACCTCTATATGCAAAGGCTGATTATGTGGGTGACTCAAGGAGTTGTCATCTTCCTTTGAAAAGGAGATATATTGTGGAGATTTAAGATTTCCAACCATAGTGTGGAACCTATCTAAATCAAGGTCGTTAGGAACATTGGAATTGAGCAAAGCTTTGTCTAGTATGGCTCTATGAGCTGGAGATATTCAAAGCAACTCAAACATGGATATTTTGACATTAGTGTGCTGTAGTTGTTGAACAATGCTATAAGATGTAGGCCTTGTATACTTTGGATTGGAAGATTTGGAAGCAGCCTTCTATTTAGAAGCAAATGAAAGATTGAAGGGCACCTTAGGGACATTTGATGAATCTGGGATTTGTCCTTTTAGATGTGCTTGAGCTTGTGATTGATATTAGGTTGAGAAGATGAAACTTCTTGACCATGTTTCAGAAATGGTTCTATGAATGTTGTATGATTGTTATTGCTCTTAGGATTGTCAACTATGATGTCTCCCCTATCGATTAGATCTTGAATGGTGTGTTTCAACCGTAAGCAGTTATTAGTTTTGTGACCTTTACCTTGATGGAAATCATAGAGTTCATTTTCTCTCCACCATTTTGGCTTAGGTTCAGAATCAGGTGGTCGAATCACTAGCAAAGAGATGATGTTATCAGCTAGTAGAGTTTTCATAGCTGATTCAAAAGATTCTCCAAGAGGAGTGAACTTTTGCTATTTATCCCAAGATTTATACTCTGGCTTCTTTTGAAATGGTTTGGATGACTTTTGTTCTAAAGCTTTAATGGCTCAGGAACCAAGAGTTAGGTTGTAGGCTGGTGCCTTTGATGGGGTACAGATAGTGTCAATAACACCATCGATGATGATGCCTTTATTCTTGTTCCAATTTTTGTTCTTGTCTTTAGAACTAGACCCAGATTCATACTTGTCTTTTTGAAGTGTGATTTCTCCTTTTTTCACAAGCACTTTTTCAATTTTGATAGCATTATCCACCATCTTATCAAAAGATGTATGATCTTGCATTTGTAGAGGATAATTGATTTCTAAAACAAGGTTATTAATGAAGATTTCCAATTTTTCTATTTCTGGAATAGGTCTAGCATATAGAGAGAACTTCTTCCTCCATCTCTTGAGAAATGTTAGGAATGGTTCTCCTGGATATTGCTTGAGATTACAGATATCAATCATGGTGATTGGATGTTGAATATTGTAGGAGTATTGCTGATAAAACAATTTGATCAATTCCTCAAAAATTTTGACAATGGAAGGTAATCGAGAGAACCATTCA
Organism: Chamaecyparis obtusa; assembly: GCA_027943335.1. Lineage (NCBI taxonomy): Eukaryota > Viridiplantae > Streptophyta > Pinopsida > Cupressales > Cupressaceae > Chamaecyparis > Chamaecyparis obtusa. Next base: position 42,871 of record BSBK01012126.1, on the reverse strand, counting down.
ATGGCCACTCCTCCCAGAGATTGAGGGAAGAGACACATGAGATAGGTTGGTTCATGCATGAATTCCATTGATTGGGTACAGAATTCTTTGACATGGTCTCGAGGGTCTGAGTGACCATCATACTTATCATACTTAGGCATCTCCACTCTTTTCAAAAATGGTGGCATATACAAGTCTTTGTCAAAAGGAAAAGGGCATAGAGCTTTCATGGAGAACTCCTTGGGTTCATTTTCTTTCTCGAGGCTGTTAAGTTTGACTTGCATGGCATGCATCTATTTCATAATAGTTGTGAGTGGAGTTTCTTCCTCATGTGTAATGATATTTTCCACATTAAATTTGGGAGGAAGTTTAGCTCCTTGATGAGCCAATTGTAAAAAGTATGCCTCTTTGTCTTCTTTCAAGAAATGCTTCATCATTCGTTTGAAGTTATCATCATTTTGATGTTAAGCAATTTCTTCAGGTGTGGGTTCCTAATCTACACCATGTTGAGATTGAGCTCTTTGAGAGACAAAGTTTGTCCCTTCTTGAGACATGGTAGGAGTTTGTGGACTCCCTGGAATAGATTGATGTGGGGTTTGTTGGGTACCTCTGTGAGTTGATGGAGGAATGTAACCAATTTTTAATTGAAAGTTGCCAAGACCGTCATCCTCATAAAGACCAAAATTGATGAGTTGTTCAAGAGTTAGACCCTAGATATTAGTCAAAGGTAAGGTTTGAGACGTCTCTCTTGATTTCTTGTGTGAGGAAGCTCTAGTTTCCACCATTAACCTTAGGTAAAGCAAAGAGAATATGATGAAGACAACTGAAGAATGATTTGATGTAAGAAAATCAGATGACGCAACCTTGTCAAGATTATGATTGGTTTGAAGATTCGATTAGACATGGGTGAAGGATACTATGCCCTGGATGTATGGGTAGATTTCCCAAAAGATATCAGACATGAGTTCACAACACTTAGTCTATTTTTAAAGATTTGATAGAAGATTTGATAGAAGATTGATAGATCTGACAAGGTTTTGACACAAGATGAAAAGGACTCAAATCGATTAAACAGAAGGCTGAATCAGATTCAAAAGGCCACTTTTGGAAAATGATAGGATTCTCAATAGCTATTGCTCTATTCCTGACACAGTGATTTGTTCGACAGATTCTGGAAATAGGCTGAAAAAGCTAAGTATCTGGCAATTCTGACAATTTTCTGACAACTTTCAAAAATTTCCCAAATGACACTTTGCAAACTCATACGACAGTGGGTATGCTATGAAACGACAATTGAAAATCTTGAACAATAGTTTCAAAACTCACACGACAGTGAGTATGCTATGAAACGATAGTTGAAAAGCTCATACGATAGTTGTGAAACTCGCACGACAATTGCTAGCAAGATTTGACTTTTTTGAATTTGACTGGCAGAAAGACTCGTACAACACTGGGTTCTTTACCATATGACAGTTGGGTAGTAATGAAATGACATTTGATATAAACTCATATGACTTTCTGATTGATTGAGATGACAGTGGACTCTAGAAAAGAATTTTACTTCAAATTTTGCAAATTTTGAGTTTTCAGATTCGGATTGTTTGCCAATTTCAATGTCCAGATTTGAGGATTGTAACAGATTTGTTCATTTTCAGTAACCACATAGATAAACAAGCATGCAAAACAACAAGCAAGTAATTTCAAGCATGTCTGAAAATAATGAACAAGGGCAAAAGCAACCTTGCGCATGAACAATCAAGTGACTTATTTGTGCTAATCCTTAGAAGTGCTAATTGTGTATGTTCCAAAATGTTTTGCAATAACGCACATATACCCTAGAAAAATGAAAATTTGGCCTCTCTAGGGTTTTTAGTAATGGTTTGACTTTGCAACTTTTATGATCCAAAGGGGTGAACTCCAATCTAGGTGCACCAGGGTTTTAACACAGTCCAAGAATTTAATCAATCGGGAGCTACTAGGGAGATCTAACAACCCAAGTCTGAGAATTTAACCTTCTAATATACTCTGAGATGATCATACACTGCTTGTATATGCTCATCTAGTAGTTCAAGTTCTTGCAACCTAGGCACTCTGTTGTCATCATCAGTTACTAGACCATGCATTCTGATTCTTAGTGATGGGATTTCAACCTCAATAGGTAGTACCGCTTCAGACCCATAAACTAAAGCAAAAGGTGTAGCCCCAGTAGGTGTTTTAATACTTGTTTTGTAGGCCCAGAGAGCTGGATTGATCATGAGATGTCAGTCTCTTCCTATTTTATTAACTGTTCGATGTAAGATTTTCAATAGATTCTTATTAGAAGCCTCTGCTTGTCCATTCCCTTGAGGATTGTAGATAAAATACCAATGTTGTGTGATCTTGAATTTGGCACATAGATCATCTAGGTCTTTGTTCTTGAATTGTCCACCATTATAAGTGATTATGGAATGAGGTATCCCATATCTGCATATGATATAGTTCAATATGAACATAGATATTTGCTTTCCAGTTGCTTGTGTCAAAGGGACTGCTTTTACCCATTTTGTAAAATAATCTGTAGCTGTGATTATATGGGTATGTCCATTAGAAGAATAAGGATGTATAGCTCCTATAAGATCAAAGGCCCATTGGTGAAAAGGCCATTGTGTAGTAAAGGGAATTAGATCTCTCCCTCGAGCATGAATTAAGTTTCCATGCACTTGGCACTTTTGACAATTCTTGGCAAATTTGATAGACTCTTTCTCCATTTCAAGCCAATAGTACCCTGCCCTAATATGTTTTTGAGCTAGTGTTAAACCGTTTGAGTGTGACCCACAAATACCATCATGGACCTCTTCTAATGCACGTTGAGACTCTTCCCATCCTAAACATCTAAGTAGCGTACCATCTAGACCTCGTTTGTACAGATCGAATCCTAATTGATTATCCTAAATTGTACATTGGGGAATATTCCTAGTAATATTCCTAATTATCCTAATTATCTTTAATTTAATGATTATTTGGCGATAAATCCAATTTATCCGAAAGTTTGATTAATTGAATATTCCCAATATTTAATTAATTAGATTTAATACTGCCACTTAATTATTTAATTGAATTTAATTATATTTATTCCTAATTATTATTATTTTTTACAATAAATCAAAATTCCTATCATTAATTGATTAAATTCTTATTTAATTAATTAAAGCAAGTTGTCATATTTAATGATATTATTTTGGAATAAAAGTTTGAAAAATAATTGATTAACCCATAAATCAATTGTTTTATTTTTCAAAATCAGTTAAGTTGGAAATAAATCACTTTATTATTTAATTAATTCATAAATAAAATATGCACAATCACAAAAGCAAACAACTATCAATTATCAATTAAAGCTAAACTCTATTTTGAGTTAAACTTTGCTTTTGCATGTTTTTGTGAGTTAATTATTCTTTATTTTCAGATAACTCAAAAATCAAGTTGAGTTTATTTGAGTGATTTATGGCTTTCTTTCATGCACCTCCAAAGCCCTGGATTTCTATAAATTAAGGCTTCAGCTCATCCCAAATCATCTCATAATTTTGCGAGCTTACTCTGTCAAAATCATCTATGAATTGCACAACTATTTTGAAGAATTGAAATTTGGAGAATGAAAGCTTAATGCGAATCAAGGCTATTGTGAGATCAATTTGGTTTTTACATTCATTTAGATTCATTTTCATATCATTGTTGGATCAATTTCATATCAGTTCATTCTAGATTAAATTCATATCAAGTTTTCATCATATCATTGCATAGAAAATTAAAAAAAATAGATTAATTGCATTCATATTTCATATCTAGATTTTGCATTCAAATCCTTCAATTAGGTGTCGTCAAGGTCACTAATCTCGATAACAATCTGAGAACATCATACTCACACCTATTAGAAGGTAGTAAATCACCTGGTTAGTTTAGCTTTTATTTATTACAGGATTTCGATTTGAGCTAACCTCTAATGTTTTACTAAAGTGTCATGTCTACAGAATAGGTACAATTTTCACACACACATTCAGTACCTTCCAGTTATCTAAATATTCTTTTGACTGTAGACATGTCTGATTCCTTTGGATTTGTAGAAAATCTTGCAACAATACCTACATCATGAGCAGTATTAGGTCTTCTATATATAACATATTGTATCTTACCAATCATTGATCAATAGAGTGTCTCATTCATTTCCTTTGAATCATCTTCTTTTGATAATTTGCAACCAGTAGCCATCGATATTCCAACTAGTCTTGAATCTTCCATACCAAATGTCTTTAGGATCTCCTTGATGTACTTTGACTGTGTGATGTAAATCCCATCTTTGACTTGTTGAATTTGTAGTCCAATAAATATTTTTATTTCTCCTAGCATGGACATCTAAAATTCCTTTCTCATCTCCTCTATTAGATCTCATACACTTCAATTGTCTTACAGTCTCCTTTTCAACTCTTTCCTTCTACCACTTAAATATTTGAAAACATTTAGATTTATCCTTCAGAAACATGACATGCATCATTCTTGAATAAACATCAACAAATAAAATAAAATATCTATCACCATAATAACTTTGTGTTCTCATAGGTTCACATAGGTCAGTGTGCACTAACTCCAAAATTCATTGTGTAGTGTAAGATTTTCTTGTAAAACTTGACTTTTTCATCTTACCAACTTAACATCCTTTGCACATGACATTTTTTAGGTTTGTCCAGTCTTGGTAGACCTCTTACTCAATTCTTTTTGCTCACCTTAATTAAGTTTTCAAAATTCACATGATAGAATCTCTTCACCATACATCCTCAACTTTAGCAAATAAGAAACTCTTTGTAGTAGTATCAAGGTACAAAAAGTTACCTTTTGGCAGTTCACCAATGGAAATCAGACCTCCATTCTGATCAAATAATCTTACCTTTCCATTATGAAATTCTAGTCGGTGACCTATGTTGTTCATTTTTTCCACACTCAATAGATTATACTTTAGTCCTTCAACCCAATAGACATCATCACATTGCATATTATCCAGTAGAATTATAGAACCTTTACCTTTCATAGGATATGGAGCATAATTACCAAATCTAACATAACCTCCATTATGATCTTCCATAGTAATGAACTTATTTGTGTCACCAGTCATATGATGTGAACATCCACTATCTATTATCCTTGTATCATTCTTACTAACATGAGAAATTAGGGCTTTTTCTTCTTCATTCCTTTCTTCATAAGAATTATCATTGATAGAAACATACACAACCTCTTCACCTGTATCATTATCTAAATCATCATCGGTTAGTCCTTCTTCAACAATGTAGCATTACTTCTTACCTTTATTCTTGAAATATCGGTATCTGTTGAATTTGTTCTCTCTTTTGTTATTATCTTGGTTGTCTTTCTTCTCATCATTATTTTTTTAGGACATATAGATGCAATATGAACAATCTTGTTGCAATTGAAACATTTCAAAGGTAGTTTACCTTGGTATTTTCTTTTTCCTTTTGAAGTCTCTTAGCTAGTAAAGCTTCAAACTCTTCTTGTTTTTTTCCCTTTTTAAAAAAACTTTCTAGATCACTCTTACAACTGTGAAACCTTTAACTGCATTGTTTACGTAACCATAACTTGATCTCAACTCTCTAGAATTTCCAATGTTCAAAGATGACTTGAATGCAGACTCAATCTTACTAGCGGTAGGTAAACTATTCTCAAAATCATTTAGCTCAAAAGAAATCAACTTACCAATTGTAGCATCTAAGGAATGGATCTCAGTTCTTGTATTGCAGACACTTGAATGGTATATATAGGAAAAATTTTCCTTAGAAATTTTATTGTTACATCTTCTTCTTCAATATGTCCTCCAACACCTCTAATAGCACTCACAAGTTTCTTCAATCTTGTACTGTACTATGTAACTTCTTCACCTTCTCTCATTCTCATAGAATCAAATTTTCCTTTCATACTTTCATCTTTTTCATTTTGAATATGTTGATCTCCACCATATAAAAATGCAATCTTGTCCCACATATTTTTTTTTATACCACATCATTTAAGATCATTGAACTCTAGGTTGGTGAGAGAAGAAGATATCTCAATCATAACTTGTGTGTGATCTTTCCTTTCTCTTATTTTTTCAACTATCATAGGCCCAAATGGTTGTGGTGAATGCTCATTGTAAAGATAGTATAATGCATACTCTCCAATTCCATATATGTGAAACCTCATCCTACTTTTCCATGTAGAGAAGTTGTCCCTATTCAACTTCAGTGCCTCCCTCTTATACATCTTTAGATATTTTACTCAAGTCCTTTAAACTTATCCCTTTAGAGTACCTTGGCTCTTATACCAATTTTTAGATTACTAAGAGGGGGGTGAATCAATAATAATTGATTCTTTAAACCTTAAAATCTTCAACTCTGATTCAACTCGATAAGATAAACTTCAGTAGTAACCAATAACAATAGTAAATTAACTTTTTCAATCAGCAACTTTGAGTAATCAGAAAATAATATGCACAATAAACATTCAATACATTTGACACCAATATTTAACGTGGAAACCCAATTTGGGAAAAACCACAATGGTAATTTTCACCCACCAATCAAAATACTCTTTTGAAGTATGCTCAGTTAAGAGCCAATCATGTTAAAGATTACAATGCACATTATTAAATGTGACCCTATTAGGATCTTTACCCTATTAGAAGTGTCTTGGTTAAAGGGATTTGAACACTCTTCTAGAATGTCACCTCTCTCAAGGATTTACAATAAGACTATTAAGTCCACTCGGTTAAGATATTTTCCTACTAAAAATGTTAATAAGCAATAATATAAAATTTGATCTATAAATATGCAACTACTTCTTGCTTAGTTAGATCCCTTGTGCACTCTTTGTCTCAACTTCATTCCTTCATTATTCACTGGCGTCAAAACTTCCTCAATCTTTGTTGTAGACTCAAATTTCCACCTTTTTCTTCTTTGCTACATCACTCGACAACACATCAACACTTCAACTAGCCAACATGTTTTTCATTCAATTTCATCCTTTATATAGACTTTGTCTTTCCTCTTAATCTACTTGATTAGGGTTTCCTCTGTTTATTCTAAACCATCAAATCATTCTCTTGAACTGATTCAATGAACTTAGCACCTGATAAAATTTGTTATCATCACATCGGAACTTGAAATTTTCTTGGAATTTGTACCTTCACTTTTTTTCTCTTAAATATTTAACATAGATCATCACCTTGAATTTTCCTAATCGTAGATATCTTTAACGAACTCTTCTTCATCCTTGGAATATTCTAGATCATTGTGGCTCTTCATTAAATTTTGTTATGATCCTTGTATTTAATTTTTATTCTATGCTCGGTTCCCTTCCTTTTCCTTCAACTGAAATTATGTTTTCTTTTCTCAGTAAATAACTCCTTGCACTCGGTGTCTTAGATTCCTTTCTCATTACCAAAAATTACTTTCCTTTTACCGAATGACTTCTTCCTTCTCGGTAACTAAACTATTTTCTTTGCCTTGTCAAATTTCTAACCGTTCTCACTTGTCCAATCTCCTTTACCAACTTGATATCATCAAATTTAAAGTAGAAAACTAAACCATTATTACCTTATCATTGTCTAATATGTATTAGCTTCCCTAATTAAGTTCTTCAACTTCACTAAATCCTTCACAATTTTTCACTTCATATTTTTATTTAACTCACTCAACTTATATCTTACTCCTAATGATATGAAAACTCAATATAAACCAAAAATCAATTGCTTGACATAAATGAAAAAATAAAAACTGATCTAATCCTTCTACAATATGGTATACCTCTAATCTTGGTCTTCATAATCATCACCATTAGTTGAGGTTAACAAAAATATCTCTCTTCTTGTTTGACTTTTGTAGGAAAGATGGTCACTGAGACTAGATCTGCTGCTAGAGGCCGTAGTGGAGGACATGGAAGGAGTAGGCTTCCTAGCCCTCCTATGAATCATAGAGTTGAGGAGAGTGGAAAAGAGAACAGTGGAGAAAATAATGGTGATTTAGGAGAGATTGATTTTATGTAGATCCTCCTAAATATTCTAGAGAGACTACCTGTGCAAGAAAAGGCTAGATAGGAAGCATCATGTCATTCTGATGAGGAGAGATAGAAATATAGGAGTCCTAGAGGAAGGGACACTACCCTCGGTCAGGGAGTTGCAAAGGACAATTAGATGAGAGACCTTCTAAGATCAAGACCTTCTCTTTTTAATGGTCTTTGTACTAGTTTCAAGGAAGAGAATTTGATCATTACATTAGATCAATATTTTTCCATTTAGGAATTCAATACCAATGTTAGGGAAAAATGTGTCATTATGTACCTTGAAGGTTTTGCAACCTCTTGGTGGAAAATTGAGGAGAAGAAACTAGAACTTACCATGGATTCTGTCACTTAGGATCTATTTCTTGAGAACTTTCAAGAACGCATCTTATCCAATTAGCAAAAGAAACATCATGCAGACGAGTTCCACAATCTATGGTTATCCAAGATTATGAGCATCATTTCTTCAATCTTGAGCCTTATGTAGGATTTAGTGATAAGTCACCACTTATGTTGCAGCAATTCATTAGGGATCTTATTGGTCACATCATTGGAGGAGTTAGGTTTTTTGAACCCAAGACCCTCAAGGAAGTAGTTATTAAGGCTACCTTGGTGGAGGAAAATTTGGCTACATCACATGGTGGAAAGGTAGGAGTTCAGACTGGTGTTTCTACACCTTCAACCTATAGAGGTTACTAGAACCAAGGTACAAGGAACTTCAGGAAACCTACTCCCTACTTCTGTAATCAGAAAAAAAAAGAAAAAAAAGGGAACAAACCCTCTAGCATAGAGTGGCAGTCCTCAATCTTAGAACTTTCATAACTTTCCACACAACAAGCCCAACCAATCCAGTTAGCCTGTACAGAGCACACATTCAATTTATAGTAGGGGAATTTCTCAATATTCTAGTGCACCCTTTGTCTGGAGAGGTCATAGTAGAGGCAATGGTTGTTTCTCATGTGGACAGTATGGTCACATTGAAGTGAATTTCCCTTATCATGCATCATAGTTTTCAAGACAAAGACCCACAACTTCTGAGCCTATAGTAGGTGATGTCAAAAGATCTCATGGAGTATTTTTAGTAGTGAATCATCATCAGGTAGAGCTTCAGGGCACTATGGTAGAAACCTCAGGTGCTACTAGATGTATTTCTCTTTCTATCTTATTTTATTCAAGAGATACATATTCTTTTATATCACCTTTTGTAGTAGATAAATGTGGGCTAGTGGCAATAAAGCAAGACTATGGTTGGCAAGTAGAGGTAGGCTCTAGGGAAAGGATATCAACAAACTCTCTAGTTCATAAATGTGATTTGAACCTACATAGATTCATTACCTTGGTTGATCTTCATGTGATCCATTTTGGATCATATAATATTATCCTTAGAATGGATTGGTTAGGTTCTCATGGACCCAACATTGATTATACACAAAAGATAATCAAATGCAAGGATGATGATGGCAAGGATTGTGAGATTGTGGTAATTTAGTGTCCTATATCTCTTCATATGGTTTTCACTATGAAACTCAAGAGAAACATACAAAAGGGTTGTCAAGCATTTTCTATAACTATGAATGAGCCAGATGAAGTTGAAACTAAAGAAATAACCCTTGATCATCCTACTCTTCAGGAATTCTCTAATGTCTTTCCTAGTGTGATGTTGGGTATGCCACCAAAGCGTCACATAGGTTTTTGCATTGATCTTGTTCTAGGAGCACAACCTATATCTAGAGATCCTTACTGAATGACCACATAGGATTCAAGTGATATTAAGCTCCAATTAGAGGATCTTTTGGTTAAGGGTAGTATTCAGCCAAGTGTTTCCTCATGGGGATTACCTATACTTTTTGTTAAGAAGAAATATCGATCTTTACACTTGTGCATCGACTATAGAAAGTTGAAAAAGGTAATGATCAATAAAAGGTACCCTTTGCCAACTATTGATCATCTCTCTAATTAGATACAAGGGGCTAAGGTATTCTCAAAGAGTGATCTCAAATTAGGATACCTTTAGTTATGCATCCATGATGCAAATATTAATAAAACCGCATTCTACACTTGCTATGGAAATTATGAGTTCATAGTAGTTCCTTTTGGATTGACAAATGCTCCATATGTTTTCATGTGCCTAATGAATGGAGTATTTTTTTGTTACCTTGACCGTTTTGTTCTCATCTTTTTGGATGGTATATTGATATATTGTAAATCCAAAGAGGGGCATGAGGAACATCTATGACTAGTTTTATAGTATTTTCATGACAATTAGTTATATGCCAATGCAGTGAAGTGTGTCTTCTTTTAGTCTAAAGTTCAGTACTTGGGGCATGCAATCATAGGTGAGGGAATTTCACTAGATTCTTCCAAGATTTAGGCTATATTAGATTGGCTAACCCCCACCAATGTGTCAAAAATTCATAGTTTCATGGGCTTGGTGGGATATTATCACAGGTTTATTAAGAACTTCACAAGAGTTGCATATCAAATTACTTATTTTCAAAGGAAAGAGAAGATGTATGTTTTGATAGAGAAGTGTGAAAAGGATTTTTATAACTGTTAATATGATTTAGAACAAAAGAGAGGGGAGGTGAATCAGTTGTTCTCAGGTCTAGATGTATAAAACAAACTTTTAAACTCTTCAACAAATCAGATCTAATAACCAACACCTACTTGGTCATTACTGATTGCATAACATAAACATATAATAGTATAGTCCACTTATCCAATAGCATCTAACTTGTAAAACATAGAAATGTTCAAACCAAAACATTCACACAAGTATAAACACCATGATTTATAGTGGAAACCCAATTTGGGAAAAACCACTTTGTAACATGTTACTATTATGTTCACTCTTCTAAAGTGAGCTCAGTGAAAATCCAACCCTCTCAAAGATTACAAACACACTGTCAGGTGTGACCCGGTTAAAGGATTTAAACCACTCTATTAAAAGTGTGCCTTGTTATAGGACATGCATACACTCCATTAGAATGCAACCTTGTTCAAAGGATTTATACCTATGATTGTTAGGTCAACCTCTATTAAAAGGATTTTGACTATTACAATGGTTAGAAGGTAGCAGTAATATTGATCTAAGAAACATACAACTCACTTTGCAAATATCAGATCCAATTCCATACACATATGTTGGCTTACTGACTGTGAACCTTTTCCATCTCCATCACTGATCTTCTCGGAACCCTTCAAGTGATCACAACACTTCTCCTTCAACCTTTTCTTCTTAGATAGTCAATAACATCAACAATACTTCTAGCATTCACTTCTTTCTCTACCTACATTCAACCTCTCGCTTAGGTTTCCTTAATACTACCTCTATTAGGTCAATACATCTTTTTTCTCTTAATCTCCTTCATAGATCTTAGCGTTAGGTTAGATTCATTGAATCCATCCTACATTATATTCTTTGTCTTGTATTTTAAGAAGTATCTCGAATATCTTAAAGATTTACAATAAAACATTTTACAGTGCATTAAATGCTTTCATACAATCAATAAATAAAGTCAACACATTTTACATAATCCAAGAATTCAACGATGTCGGCTGGAAATCTGAATTCTTCATCAAATGTAAAATACTGATGCTCGGTCAATACTATGTCCAACTTCTTGGTCTTCTCTAGAAAGCTCGGTCACCACATAAATTGTTTCCTCAGCTAACACTGTCTTCCTCGACAATTAACTGGTGTTCGGTCAACACTGATTTTACTCAACATTCACTAGCTCGGTCGACATAAACAACACTTGGCTTAAACTAGATTTCTTCACTTATGCTCAGTTAAGCCTGCCAGTTTAGTCTTCATTCTTACTTAGATAAATAATACATTGTCTTATCATTGTGCGACATAATCAAGTACTCATTGAAGTATCTAGATAACTCAACCTTTCCTTAGGTGCTAGTTTTACCAACCTTGCCCATCCCCTTAGCAACACTCAAATAGATATAGTACTTTCTTAAATAGAAATAGTCTTACCAATTAAGGTTTGACATCAATGACAATACAACAATTGCTTCAATTGCAGTTTCCAACAATCTCCCTCTTTGGCATTGATGGAAACACCATATGAATATCACATGAATTACCAACTAATCCAAAAACTTATTTGTGTATCAGAGAAATGTATAATATCCTTAGCTTCATTTTGATATAGAATCAATTAGCCATGCTTGACCATCCACTAAATTTTTTCGCTATCTTGATCTTCTTATTATGTGTATTCATATGTCATTATCTCCCTCTTTGACAAAAATGCCAAAGCAACAATAAAAACATACATCCTATAGATGAAGATATCATCCTTTCAGTTTAGTAGAATATTTCTCCCTCTGTCATCATGCTTATGACTTATTCCAACTTTGTTGTGCTCTTCACAACTCTAGGTTGCTCCTAAAGTGTGACCTTTCTCTGCATCAATATGTTAGATGTTCTTTGCAGCACACTTGATGTAGTGCTCCTAGCTTGACTAGGCAGCCTCAATTAGGGGAAGGACCCCTAATTGACTTCTCAGGTATTCATGAGCTTCTTTAGGTAAATCTTTAGTGAATATATCTACTATTTGTTCCTTGGTATTCACATATTCCATGCGGACCTCTTTATCTTGTACTAGTTCTCTCAAGTAGTGATACTTGATGGCAATGTGTTTGGTCTTTGTGTGCATCACTGGGTTTTTAGAGATGCTAATAGCACTTATGTTGTCACAGAAGATGATAACTGGTTTAGTGATTTCTTCTTTCATGCCTACCAACAATTTCTTTATCCATATCAAATTTGAACAATTGACAGCTGCAGCCACATACTCAACTTCAACAGTAGATTGGGAAATGCAATTTTGTTTCTTGCTTGTCCAGGAAACTAATCTCTATCCAAGAAAAAAAGCTCCACCACTAGTACTCTTTCTGTCATCTACATTTCTTGCCCAATCAGCATCTGTATACACTCTCAGTTCAAATTTTTCATGCTTCTTGTAGTACAATCCATGGTCATCAGTTCCCTTCAAATATCTCATGATTCTTTTAACCACCATCATGTGAGTTTGCTTAGGATTGGCAGAAAATCTTGCCATAATCCACATAGCTAATGCAATATCTGGTCTGCTATGTAAAACATATTGTAGCTTTCTAATCATAGATCTATACAAAGTCTGGTTAACTTCCACATCATCATCATTTTTAGACAACTTCTATTCAGTAGCCATGGGAGTACTTACTAGCCTTGAGTCTTCCATACCAAAGGTTTTCAATATCTCATGAACATATTTAGATTGGGTGATGAAAATTCATTTCTCCATCTGATATACTTGTAAACCATCAAAAACTTTGATTTCCCCAAACATACTCATTTCAAATTCAATTTGAAATTCATTTGAGAATTTCTTACACAAGGCATCTTGTCCACCAAATATAATATCATCTACAAAGATTTTGGCTAAGAGGATTCCTTTACCTTCTTCATCATTCATGTATAGATTGCTAGTGTCATTTTTCCTTGAGAATCCAATCTGTATTAGGTAGTTGTGCAATCTCTCATACCATGCTCTGGCAGCTTTCTTTAATCCATATAGTGCTTTATTCAGTTTGCAAACCATGTGTCTTCTGTTTGGATCAAAAAATCCTTTTGGCCAATATATACTTCTTCTTCCAATATACCATTTAAAAATGTAGACTTGACATCCATTTGGTATACCTTGAAACTTTTATAGGCAGCATATGCAAGTAGAGTTCTAACACCTTCCAATATTGCTACAGGTGAAAATGTTTCCCCATAATCTATTCCTTCTTCTTGTGCGTAGCCTTTGCATACCAACCTAGCCTTGTTTCTTTTGATTTGACCATGTTCATTTAGCTTATTATGAAATACCCACTTTGTCCCAATGACATTCTTATCTTCTGGTCTCGGCACCAGATTCCAGGTATCATTCTTCTCTATCTGGTCAATCTCTTCATTCATTTCTTCTATCCAATCTTCATTTTCTAATGCTTCCTTTGTTGTCTTAGGCTCATATTCACATAGTAAACATGTTGGATCTCTTACCTTGCTTCTTGTCTGAATTCTGGTATCTTTATCTCCAATAATCTATTCAGGCTTGTGATGTCTCCTTACATATTGTGCTAGAACAAGTTCTCTTCTTTCATTTGGCTCATCAAGTTCACCAACAAGATTGTCAAATTCAACTTCTAAATGCTTGGCAGCCTCTTCCTGATACTCGGCAGCTTCTTCCTATCGCTCGACACGTTCTTCTTCTCTCTCAGCATTGTTATCTTGATGCTCAACATTGCTTACCTGAGACTCAGCATCAGGTGCAGGTCTGTCACTTGCCTCTTCTTCCTCTATATACACAAAAGATCTATAATCTTCTGGTACTTTGTTACTGTCAGCTTCATTTTTCTCTACATACTCATCAACTTTGACATTCACACTTTCCACAATTTTATTAGTGTTAGAATTCAGACACTTATAAGCTTTACTTTTTGTGGAATAGCCTAGGAATATACCCTCATCATTTTTAGCATCAAATTTTCCATTCCTACTATCCTTCAATATGTAGCACTTACTTCCAAAGATTCTAAAATACTTTACATTTGGTGCATACACATGCCATGATTCATAAGGTGTTAGATTTGTACCTTTTTTTTATCTGTACTCAGTTAAGAGAATAAATAGCTATACTTACAACTTCTTTCCAATACTTTTGTGCACCATTTTTTTCAATCATTAATGTCCATGCATAGTCCAAGGTAGATCTGTTCCTTCTCTCTACAATACCATTCTATGGAGGAGCTCTAGGTGCAAAAATCTATCTTTTGGTCCCTCTATCATTGCAAAATGATTGAACTCATTTGATGTGAATTCGGTCAGATCTCAGACACTTCAGGTTTTTACCTGTCTCTTTTTCAACCTTAGCCACATACCACTTAAAAAATTGAAAAGAATCAGATTTTTCCTTTAAGAACATTACATGCATCATTCGGGTATAATCATCAACAAATAGGATAAAATATCTAGCACCACAATAGCTTTGTACACCCATCGGTCCACAAAGGTCAGTATGAACCAAATCTAAGATATTCTTAGAAGTAAAGGTTTTGCTCTTGAAACTAGACTTAGTCATCTTACCCAACAGACATTATTTGCACATTACATTCTCAGGTTTCTTCAATCTAGGTAGACCTCTCACTTTCTTTTTCTTGCTAATTTCTACCAGATTATCAAAGTTAACATGACATAACCACTTATTCCATAACCAAATATCATCAAGTTATGCAATCATACATGTTTCTTCAGACAGGTCTAGATAGAACAAATTACCTCTTGTCTATTCTCCTGATGAAGGGTGCTCCCCTTAATACCACAAACACATAACAGAAACAGAGAAACAACAACAATATGCAAGAACAGAAAATTGGCTTCTTATTAGCTCCACAAATGTGGAATTACAAACTTTCAGAATTACAATATGCAAAGCCACATGGGCATTCCCTTACAATATTTTGTAGGACAAAGCCTTGAACTATTACCCAGATCTACTACCCAGAACTATTTTGAACTGCCTAAGACAATAATACAGCCTTCCTTATATAGGCAATTTTCCACCGCCTGGGAAGGTTCCAGAATTTTAGCCAATAAGGCCAACCAAACTTAGAATTATTTTATTTTACATTTTATTACATCATAGTCGGCTCAAGATAACCTTTGAAACCCAAACAGAAATTTTGAAGAAAATTATTTTTCGCCATTTCAGGTGGCCCAACTTCCGAAGACCATAAGTCATCACCAGTTGACCCGATCGGCTATTATAACCCCATTTCAGAAATGCCACGAAGCGCTCTACAGGCTTGACCCATGTAAGTGCCTGTCACCCAAATTTTTGACCTCATCCAGGGCCTCTAAAGCCTTCAAAACTGAGTTCAAAGTTTCTGTACCCTGCTGCCAAAACCAAAAATCTTGAATATCTTCTAATATACACTTGATCTGGCAATGAAACTTTACTGGCAGACTTATATGACCAAAATGAACCTCCAAGAAAGAAATTAGATCATTCTGAGCACATACAAAAATTACCAAAAATAGTAACTTTCCATAAATAGCAGCTCTGTACAAAATAGCCCTTATTGAATATAAAAATAGAAATATTTTTGGGTGATGCAAGATTTCTCTTACACCTAGGATGCTCCTGCATCAGACACCCGGGGTAATTTGAGAAGTGACCCTGTCATGACTCAGGTGTACAGAGGAAAACCAAGACAGCTAACCTCCTCCTTTGTCAGCCATGATGAATCTTCAACAGGTCGTCCTTTCCATTTGACCAAATACTCTTCATATGTCCTGTTCCTTGTGCTTCTACCAACACGACTGTCCAGTATATCTTTGATCTCCTTAGTGTCTAAACTAGTTGCTGGAATACTCCACTGTGCTGCTGTGATCTCATCTTCAACACCTCCTTCATGATACTCTGTCAAATTTGAAATGTTAAACACTGGTGAAATATTCAGCTCAGTAGGCAATTCTACCTCATATACATTTCCTAAATCATATTTCTTCAGTATCTTACATGGTCCAAACTTCTTCATTTTCAGCTTGTTATATGTACCAACTGGAAACCGCTCCTTCCGCAAATGAACCATGACTTCATCACCAACCTAAAATTTCTTATACCTCCTTTTCTCATCTGCCTTAGCCTTATACTGTGCATTCATCTTGGTAATATGCTTCCTCACCTCCTCATGGATGTTCTTCAAGTGTTCTGCAAAATCTTCAGCTTCAGCACTACTTATTTCTCCTTTATCTATCTTTCTCAATTCAGATGCATTTCTTGGACTACTTCCATATACAATCTAGAATGGTGATTTACCAGTGCTCCTATTGATAGAATTATTGTATGAAAATTCTGCCTGTGGTAAAATCAAATCTCATCCTGTTGGCTTATCTCCAACCAAACATCTCAGCAAATTTCCCAAACTCCTATTCACCACCTCTGTCTGTCCATCAGTCTGTGGATGATGTGATGAACTGAACTTCAAATCTGTCTTCAACTTCTTCCACAATGTACGCCAGAAATATCCAACAAACTTAGTGTCCCGATCTGAAACTATGGTCTTTGGCAAACCATGAAGTCTCACTACTTCTCTGAAAAACAATTCTGCTATATGAACAGCATCATTAGTCTTCTTGTAGGGAATGAAATGTGCCATCTTTGAAAATCGGTCAACTACTACAAAAATTGAATCATGTCCCCGCTGTGTCCTCGGTAAACCAAGAACAAAGTCCATGCTGATATCCTCCCAAGGCTTCTCTGGTACAGGTAATGGCTGATACAACCCTATATTCTGCTTCACTCCCTTCGCCATCTGACATACTCGGCAACTCTGTACAAACTTCTTCACATCTTGCTGCAACTGTGGCCAATAATAATTCTCACTAACCAAACCAAGGGTTTTATCACGACCAAAATGTCCAGCCAATCCTCCGCTATGCTTCTCCTTGATGAGATTCTCCCTCATAGAACTTCATGGAATGCACAACTAACTCCCTCTGAATAGCATATCATCTTGGATGATAAAATCCAACCATTTCATCCTATCTAGAGTAACAGGTTCTGTACAAACCTTCCAAGCTTCACCAAAATCAGGATCCTCTGGATACAAATTCTTGAGTTCCTTGAACCCAACCACCTCAATCTGCATCTCTGTCAGCAATAGTTTCCTTCTGCTAAGAGCATCTGCAACCCTATTAGACTTTCCACTCCTGTGTTTCAAAACAAATGTATAACTCTGCAAAAACTCAACCCATTTCAAATGCCTTTGATTCAATTTTCCTTGACTATTCAAATATTGCAAAGCTTGATGATCAGTATACAAAACAAACTCCTTAGGAAGCAGATAGTGCCTCCACTTTTTCAATGCCTGAACTATAGCATAAAATTCCTGATCATAAACAAAATATTTTCTCTTGGCATCATTTAATTTCTCACTGAAATAAGCAACAGGTTTACCTTCTTGGCTCATAACAGCTCCTATTGCAGTACCACTAGCATCACAATCTACTTGAAACACCTTATAAAAATTTGGAAGTGCTAAAACAAGTTGTTCTGTAACTTTTTGTTTCAACAATTGAAAACTCTTTTCTTCCCCATTAGTCCACTTAAACTCTTTTCTATCCCCTCCCATTGTTTCAGTCAAGGGTCCACAAATACTGCTAAAATTTCTGATAAACTTTCTGTAAAAGCTAGCTAGACCATGAAAAGATCTTACCTCAGTAGCACTCCTTGGAGTAGACCATTCAAGGATAGCCTGTACCTTCTCTGGGTCCATTTTTAGACCTTCTGCTGAAACTACAAATCTCAAATACACTAACTCTTTCTTCACAAAACTGCACTTCTTCAAATTAATCAACAATTTCTCTTTTCTCAACTTCTCAAATACCATACGAATATGCATCATATGCTCCTCCAATGTCTTACTAAAGATCAAAATATCATCTAGGTAAACAATGACAAACTTACCCAAAAATTCTTTCAGAACCTCGTTCATGAGCCGCATGAAAGTGCTCGGTGCATTGGTTAGCCCAAAAGGCATGACTAACCACTCATATAGTCCTTCCTTTGTCTTGAAGGCAGTCTTCCATTCATCTCCTTCTCTGATCTGAATCTGATGATATCCACTTTTCGGATCTATCTTTGAGAAATACACAGCTCCACTCAAACAGTCCATAATATCATCCATTCGTGGCAATGGAAACCTGTACTTGATTGTAATCTTGTTTATTGCCCTAGAATATGTGCACATTCTCCACTCTTAATTCTTCTTTGGTGCTAATACCGCTGGTACAGCACAGGGACTCAGACTCTCACGGATCAATCCTTTCTATAGCAGTTCATGTACTTGTCTATTCAACTCCTCACTTTCTGCAGGTGTCATTCTGTGTGCTGCCTTATTCGGCAAACTCGCTCCTGGGATCAAGTCCATCTGATGACTGATCTTCCTAACTGGTGGTAATCCATCAGGCATGTTATCAGATACAATCTCCTGAAACTCATTCAACAAATCTGCAACTTCTACAGGAACATCTTCTACTTTCTCTTTACCAGCTTTTGGAATTAAAGCAAAACATACATGCTCATGCCTCATACCATCTAGGAAATTTCTTCCATCAACAAAAGTTATCCTTGCATTACCACATACCTTTTCTTCAGTCTCCTTCAATGGTTTTAACTTATGCCGCACTCCATCCTTTGTCAGGGAATAGGTATTCGCATGACCATCATGTACAGCACATCTGTCAAACTGCCATGGTCTACCCAACAACATATGACATGCATCCATAGATATGATATCACACAATACCTCATCTTGGTATCTGCCAATCTTGAACTTTACCAGGCATTTTTCATTGACCATGACCTTGTGGTCATCCTGTACCCAGGCAATCTGATATGGATGTGGGTGTTTCTGTCTCTTGAGCTTCAACTTTGTCACCATCTCTTCTGACACCAAATTGTCAGTGCTTCCACTATCAATAATCACATCACAACATTTACCTTCACACTTGCACCTGGTGTGAAACAAGCTCCTCCTTTGCTCAAGTTCATTCTCACCACTCAACAGGACTCTTCTGTTAATCAACATTTCTCCTCTTTCAGCATCTTCAGAATTTGATGATCTAGCATCTTCATCTACATGTGCAACTCTGGCCTAGCCTTCATTTCTCTTGTCTGTTCTGCCTTGGCGTTGAGGACATTCAAATGCCCTATGACCTTCTTCTCCATAGTGAAAACATGTTCCACGGAAGCCACCTCTTCCAGATCCTTGTCCCCTTCCTCTTCCTCTCTGATCTCTACTATTCTGATCCTGGAAGCAATTAGAATTATTTCCTCGCTGATTCTGACTGCTACTGGCCTCATCCTTCTTTTTCGGATCTTCATTTCGGCCACCATATGACCATCCACCAGATCGTCCACCGCGACCTCTTCCATTTTGTCTGATCTCAAACTTCTTGTTCAGCTTTTCCTCTACTTTTAGGGCAAACTGGTATGCCTCTTCAATACTGTTCATTCGAACCAGATTCAGCTCCTCCTGAATGCTTGGCCTTAACCCATTAAGGTATTGGGAAACTTTCTCCTTATCAGCTTC
Organism: Chamaecyparis obtusa; assembly: GCA_027943335.1. Taxonomy (NCBI): domain Eukaryota; kingdom Viridiplantae; phylum Streptophyta; class Pinopsida; order Cupressales; family Cupressaceae; genus Chamaecyparis; species Chamaecyparis obtusa. The sequence continues at coordinate 22,672 of BSBK01012126.1, read as the reverse complement.
TGCATGGCCCGTTCTGATGACAAGTCGATAGAACTCCTTTGTATACTCCTGAACAGATCTTCCTGCTTGCTTCAAACTCTGCATTTTCTTCAGTAGATCAAGCTCATAATCAACAAGAATGAACTGTCACTTCAATTTATCCACCATCTGATCCCATCTTGTGATTTTATCTTTCCCTCTTCTATTTCACTCCAATTGAATTTCTTGCCACCAGATCTTCGCATGACCTTTCAGTCTGGCCTTCGCAAATTTGACCCTATTAGGATCCTCAACATCTTCATACTCAAAATAATCCTCACATTCATTGATCTAGTCAATCAATTCCTCTGGGTTAAGATTTCCAGAAAATGTAGGAACCTCAATCTTAGGTCTTTTCCCAATCTTGGAAATCGCCCGAAAAAGTCTTTCTTCCTCCTGGTTCACAATTTCGGCTTCTCCTTCTTGATATTCTTCTTCGGCTTCATCCTCGCTTTCATCTTTGACATTAAGATTCATTCCTCTGTGAATCTCTTCTTGCAATGCTCGCACTTGTCTCTGCAGCTCTCTAACCTCAGGTGTTACAACACCAGCTCTTCCGCCACGTTCCCTTCGTGGAGGCATTTTCACGATGCGCACTGAAACCCTAGCCATGGTCCTGGTGCAAACTGCCTCACGGTCGGTGATCTGTTTACACACTCCAGAACTCCTGCTCTGATACCACCTGATGAAGGGTGCTCCCCTTAATACCACAAACACATAACAGAAATAGAGAAACAACAACAATATGCAAGAACAGAAAATTGGCTACTTATTATCTCCACAAATGTGGAATTACAAACTTTCAAAATTACAATATGGAAAGCCACATGGGCATTCCCTTACAATATTCTATAGGACAAAGCCTCGAACTATTACCCAGATCTACTACCCAGAACTGTTTTGAACTGCCTAAGACAATAATACAGCCTTCCTTATATAGGCAATTTTCCACCTCCTGGGAAGGTTCCAGAATTTTAGCCAATAAGGCCGACCAAACTTAGAATTATTTTATTTTACATTTTATTACATCATAGTTGGCTCAAGATAACCTTTGAAACCCAAACAGAAATTTTGAAGAAAATTATTTTTCGCCATTTCAGGTGGCCCAACTTCCGAAGACCATAAGTCATCACCAGTTGACCCGATCGGCTATTATAACCCCATTTCAGAAATGCCACGAAGCGCTCTACAGGCTTGACTCACGCAAGCACCCGTCACCCAAATTTTTGACCTCATCCGAGGCCTCTAAAGCCTTCAAAATTGAGTTCAAAGTTTCTGTACCCTGCTGCCAAAACCGAAAATCTTCAATATCTTCCAATATACACTTGATCTGGCAATGAAACTTTACTGGCAGACTTATATGACCAAAATGAACCTCCAAGAAAAAAATCAGATCATTCTGAGCACATACGAAAATTACCAAAAATAGTAACTTTCCATAAATAGCAGCTCTGTACAAAATAGCCCTTATTGAATACAAAAATAGAAATATTTTTGGGTGATGCAAGATTACTCTTACACCCAGGATGCTCCTGCATCATCTCCACTTCCAATCAGTTCACCTATGGCATCAAATATTTTGGCCTTCCTATGATGAAATTCCACTCGGTAGCTAGTGCTATTAAGCTATGCAACACTAAGCTGATTATAATTAAGACCCTCAACCCAATAAGAATTTTCACAAGAGATCTTATCAATCAGCTTAATCAATCATTTTCCTCTAACAGGACATGGTGCATCATTTCCAAACTTTACACTCCTACCTTTATAATGGTTTAAGGTATCAAACTTACTCTTATCTCTAGTCATATGATGTGAACAACCACTGTCAATAATCCATTTATCATATTTTTTTCACATAAGATATTAATGCAATTTTCTCATCCTCATCAGATTCATCTTTCATTGCAACATAGACAACTTCAATTTCAAGATCATCACTATCAATGTCAGTCCCTTATTCAAGAATGTAGCAGGATTTCTTACCTTTCCCTTTGTAGTCTTTGTATCTTCGATAACCTCTATCTTCTTGAAATTTAAGTTATCATAGTTAGAAAGTTCAAAAGTAGTAAGCTTGCTGACCAAACTTTCTAAAGTAAGGGCATTAGGAGAGTTACATCTAGATTCTTGGATTGCAAAAATTTTGATTGCATAGATAGGATGCAAAGTTCTCAATACTTTTCCTGTTACAGTTTCATCCTCAATAGTTCCATTTGTTCCTCTAATAGCATTTACAACTTCTTTTATTCTACCACAATATTGTGCAATATTCTCACCTTCTTGCATTCTCATTTCATCAAATTTACCTCTTAGGCTCCCAACTTTTTCTCTCAAAACATTCACATCACCACCATAAATGCTTGCAAGGGTGTCCCACATTTTCTTTACAATACTGCAGTCTTTGATGTCTTCAAATTTTGGATAACTTAGGGCAGATGCAATCTCCAACATTTTTTGGTTGTGCTCTTGTTTAGATTTTATTTCCTCAGCAGTCAGAGGTGCAACAAGTGTGACATAGTCATGCTCAATATAGTACTTAGCAAAATCACCAATATCGTCCAGATGCAGCTTCATCAAACTTTTCCATGTAGGAAAGTTTTCCTTATTCAGCTTAGGTACCTCCTTATACATCTTGATCATTTGCTTCAAGTACCTTCAAACTTGTTCTCTGTAAGCACCAATAGCTCTGATACCAATTGTTAATATGCTTTAGAACAATAGAGAGGGGGGGTGAATCAGTTTTTCTCAGGTCTAGATGTATATAACAAACTTTTAAACTCTTCAACAAATCATATCCAATAACCAACACCTACTAAGTCATTACTGATTGCATAACAAAAACATATAATAGTGCAGTCCACTTATCCAATAGCATCTAACTTGTAAAACATAAAAATGTTTAAACCAAAACATTCACAGAACTATAAACACCAGGATTTATAGTGGAAACACAATTTGGGAAAAACCACTTTGTAACATGTTACTATTATGTTCACTCTTCTAAAGTGAGCTCGGTGAAAAGCCAACCTTGTCAAAGGTTACAAACACACTGTCAGATGTGACCCGGTTAAAGGATTTAAACCACTCTGTTAAAAGTGCACCTTGTTATAGGACTTACATACACTCCATTAGAATGCAACCTTGTTTAAAGGATTTATACCTATGACTGTTAGGTCAACCTTTGTTGAAAGGATTTTGACTGTTACAATGGTTAGAAAGTAGTAGTAATATTGATCTGAGAAACATACAACTCACTTTGCAAATATTAGATCCAATTCTGTACACATATGATGGCTTACTGATTGTGAACCTTTTTCATCTCCATCACTGATCTTCTCGAAACCCTTCAAGCGATCACAAAACTTCTCCTTTAGCCTTTTCTTCTTAGACAGTCAATAACATCAACAATACTTCTAGCATTCACTTCTTTCTCTACCTACATTCAACCTCTCGCTTAGGTTTCCTTAATACTACCTCTATTAGGTCAATACATCTTTTGCCGCTTAATCTCCTTCGTAGATCTTAGGGTTAGGTCAGATTCATTAAATCTATCCTACATTATGTTCTTCAGCTTGTATTTTAAGAAATATCTCGAATCTCTTAAAGATTTACAATAAAACATTTTACAGTGCATTAAATTCTTTCATACAATCAATAAATAAAGTCAACACATTTTACATAATCCAAGAATTCAACGATGTCGGCTAGAAATCTGAATTCTTCATCAAATGCAAAATACTAACGCTCAGTCAATAATGTGTCCAACTTCTCGGTCTTCTCTGGAAAGCTCGGTCACCACATAAACTGTTTCCTCAGCTAACACAGCCTTCCCCGACAATTAACTAGTGTTTGGTCAACACTGATCTTACTCGACATTTACTAGCTTGATCGACACAAACAACACTCGGCTTAAACTAGATTTCTTCACTTATGCTCGGTTAAGCCTACCAATTTAGTCTTCATTCTTACTTAGATAAATAATACATTGTCTTATCATTGTGCCACATAATCAAGTGATAGGATTTTAGCAACACTACTTGAGTGTGCACTCGGCTAAGAGATTTACAAAAAGACTGTCAAGTCTACTCTATTAGGAGATTTTACCAAAAATCTATTACAATTATTAGAAAGCAATAGGTAACTATTAGTTAATGACAAGTTAGATTGCCTAATATAGATCAATAAAGTATTGAATGTATATCACCTTTACTATGATGAATCTCTGCTCTGAACTACTTGGTTAGCCTGTTCTAATTCTGCTCAATCTGATTTCCTCTTAATACTGATATGCTTTGTCTGACAATTGATAAACTTCAAGGTTGGCTAATGCTTCAAGTGCTTCTTCATTCATACATCAATTCACAACAAAATGGTGTAAACATACAATTATATAGCATACTACTTTATGCCCCTTAACAAAATTAGGTTACAATATCTTAGAGAAAACCCTAAGATCAACGGTGTATAAAAATAACCTATATCTAACATTTACAAAAGATCTTCATCGTATCTCAACAATAAAAGATCCTCAATCTTGGTAAAACATTTTATGATTCCATTGTAACCCTTTGCATAGAAGAATGTGGCATTCCTGATTACTATGTCATTTTCATGTGATCCTCGGTAAACACTGTATAAACTATCAGTGATTATACTAACGCTCGGTGTTTACTATCACTTGGTATCGGTGTCTGATGCTCGGTAAAACTATCTGCTGCTTGGTAAGAGGACTTAACCGACTGGCTCATGACGCTCACTTTTACTGACTAGGATAATATAGGTAACCAACCGATGTCTTTGATAACCTTTGATACTATTGACAACTTTTAACGCTCAATAGAGATAACAATCTCCCCCTTTGGCATTAGTATCAAAACTTGAATGTATATAGACCTTATGTCTCAAAACTTATATCTCTACCATATACATATATCCTTATCAATAAAAGTTTCTATATACCCCCCCTCGGTGCATGCTTTGGTAATGTGTAATATACTTCACAAAAAGTTACATATTTGGCATAAACATGTTATCCCCCTTTATCTTCATCTTCTATATACATGTTTTCCCCCTTTTTGATAGTAATACCAAATACAAATAAAAATGTATACTTACAACTTGTCAAAAATGTGTTGATGGGTTTCTTCAATGACTCCAAGAGGTTTCCTCATTCCTCTTTCAATTTGGTGAGAGAAATGTGCTCAAGACCGACTTGTGCATGCATGTCAAATATGTTGTCCAACACAAAAATCTCTAGTGTTGCAACAAGCGTTTGTGCCCTAACAATATATTTCTCAAAAAAGTTTATGTATGGAAGGAGTTTTTTCTATAATTCAGTAACCTGATTAGTTATCCACTCTTCTTTCTTCTTGAGATCTACTATTAACCACCTAAGTTCTTGCACTTTGAGTAAATGCTTTGAAAGAGCTTATGGCTCGGTTGTAGCTGCATTTGCACTGACTTTGATTTCATTCTCAAATTGTTTAATCTTTTCACTAATCTCTCCAACAAATGTTCCACCAGTGCATAGCTTAAACAATATTTGGGAAATAGAATTAGTAATACATTGAATCTTAGTTATTACCTCTGAAAGTTTAACCTTGTTAATAGCCACTTCTCGGCTGATTCTCTCTGCAAGTTTATCTTGTATCTTTGACTCTACTCTCTCTTCAATTCTCTTATCAACATCAACATCTGGGGCATTGATTCCTTCAGTGAGATTAGAAATTTGGTCCATAATCAAAGTATCTTCATCTATTTTTATCATAGGTACTACCTATTATAAGATATCCCAAACATTTTCTAATATCTCATTTATTTTGCTCTCTTGTCTCAACTTTTCCTGTGCTACTTTTCTTTTGCATAACTCCCCTTATTTTCTCAGGGCTAAGGGTCCTTGAGTCACACTTGGGTATCACAATTACTTCATTTAGAGTGACCGGCCCTTTTTCTTTAATTTTCTTCTTCTTCTTCTTCTTCTTCTTCGGTTCCTGTGGTGAACTCTTGGCAATGGTGACAATAGCTTTGTCTTCTACCCTTAGAGTGTTCCACCCAGTTGACACACTATCTTCCTTCTTCTGCTCCTCAGTAGCTAGTGTGTTAGTTGAATGAGATGGAGCCTTGGATGTAGTGTTAGGTGGCATATCCTCAGTTTCCTTAATCTCTTTTTGTTCCTTCATTTCTGTTTCAGTGGCCTCTTTTCCTTCAGGCTCATTTGTCTCTATAGGTATCTTGGTGCTTTGTTCCCCTATTGTATCTTTAGGTTGCTCGGGGTCTGAGCCATCAGGTTGTTCCTGAGATAGAATCTCTACAGCTTCAACAAGTATAGGAAGCTCACCTGGTAGTGATGGAAATGCACACTCGGTAACTTGTGCTTCATCCTGTGTGTTGTATTGTACATTATTCACATCATCATCTTCATCCCTATCATCAAGATCACCATTTTTTATGTCCTCACTGAGTACATCCTTGTCATTTGTTTCCTCAATCTGAATCACTTTTGGATTCGGTGCATCTTGTGAACTGTTCTTGATTTCTTAACCAATTGTTGTATCAATTACCTTGGTAAATGATACCTTTGACTCTTTAATCTTCTTTTCTACATTATCCTCAATGAATATTCTTTTACCTTTTGAATTGTGTCTCTTTTTAGACAAATTTTGAAATGCATTTTTCTCATTTTGCTCTCTGACAGCTAAAAGTGAACTCCAGATAAGTTGACTAGACTCCTCAAGATCTGCCAGATTCTCATCTATTATTTGCATAGCTTGATTCTTGACTTTGAATCTCTACACATAAGTATCCATAAGCTCTTTAATCTCATCAAGAGATAAGTCTAGTGCAATCGATATAAGGGCTTGTTCCCTCATCCTCTTCTCAGTGTCCAAGGCATATGACCACTTTTGATTTATTCGGTCCTCTAATGTCTTGGGTAGTGATAATTCAAACTCTAATGGAAATTGTTTGAAGCATATCATCATCTGGATGACTGCTTCCTCAATTTTGTTTTGGTCTTCATTTGACATGCTATCAAACTTACTACGTTCCAAATCTACAAGATTTCCATTCTTGATTATATCTATAGCAACTTCATCTATTGACCTATTCTTATTACTAACAACCTTGAATTTATTGTTTTCATCTTCATCATCCTTAAGGTCTTCTCTTTTTCTTATCAATTTTCTCCTTTTCTTCGGTACTTCTTCTACAGCCTTAGGTCCTTTCTTTACATAAGTCTTTGTTGGTGTACTAGCCTTTCATTTTTCTATCTTCACAGCTACCTTCTTTTGTGGTGGTGAAGCACCAGTTGATGACCTTGTGCGTGCACCTGTTTGCATTTGCAACTACCTCTTCTTTGGAGCTTGAGTGGGATAAAATGGTATTGGTTCTTGATCTTCTTCGGATTTGGTTTCTTCACTATCATATGGTTTGTCAGCAAACATTAACTAATCTTTGGTTGCTGCTTCAACTGGTGACTCCTCAGATGAGTCAGATACATTCTCAAACTTCTCAGACAAAATTTTTCTCATTTTCTTTTCTTTTCTCATTATTTTACCGATGACATGACTAGTTTTAATTCTTGACTTAGCTTCTTCAAAGGTTCCAAACCTTTTGTCCTCTATGTCCTTCAGTAATGCTAGTAGTTTCTTGATTGATTTCAGACCAAAATCATAATTCATTTCATAGCCCATTGGTGCTAGCCATTTTATTCTTGGTTCTATAGCTTTAATCATTGTATGGTTGGTGTTCACTAGAATGCCTTTCCTTAGGTGATGTTGTTACCAACCTTGCCTATCCCCTTAGCAACACTCAAATAGATATAATACTTTCTTAAATAGCAATAGTCTTACCAATTAAGGTTTGACATCAATGAAAATACAAAAATTGCTTCAATTGCAGTTTCCAACAATAACCTCATGAAGTTTCTCACCAGTGCACATATTCTATAAATACTGAACCCAATGGGTGATTTCATGGTGTGTGCTAATACTTCTTTGAAAGGTCTACGAGTGGTCCTTATGTAGGAAGGATGTTTGATTTATTATGAATCCCACAAACTCATGGAGAATGAATTGAACTATCCTACACATCATCTTGAGTTAGTAGTAGTGGTTCATACATTAGTCTGATGGAGACATTTTCTATTGGGACATCAATTTGAACTTCATAGTTATCACTGCAACTTACAGTATATCTTTACCTATCCTAATCTAAATACTAGGTAGAGGTTATAGATAGAGTTTTTTTTTGAGTATGACCTTGAGGTCAAGTACATCTAGGGTAAGGAAAAAGTGGTAGCTGATGCCTTGAGTCACAGGAGGCATGAGATATCTACTTTTACTCTTGGTATAGATTTATGGAGTCGTATACTCTAGGAACTTCCTACAAATACTTGGTACAACAAAGTGAGTGTTGAGATTGAGTCAGAGAGACCTTTGGAAGGAAAGTTTTAAGGTTATGTTTTAGATTCAAATAGTCTTTTGCATTATATGAGATAGATATATGTACCTCCATTAGTGATCTTTGTACCTTGATTTTATATGAGGCTCATTGTGCACCTTACTCGGCACATCTAGGTGTCAAGAAGATGCATGGGGACCTTCGACTCTATATTACTAATCGGGTATAAAACATGACATTGTTGATTCTATGGCAAGATGTCTAGAGCATCAAAGGGTTAAGGAAAACCACAAACATCTAGCATGAATTTTACAGCCTAATCTCATTCCATCATGTAAATGGGATATCATCTCGATGGATTTCATCATAGCTTTTCCTATGACTCCTCATAGACATGATACCATCATGGTCACTATTGACCGGTTGACGAAAGTGGTATGCTTTTCTCCTATCAAAGAATCCTATACAACAGCTTCACTAGCTAGGGTACTTATGCAAGATATTGTTAGATTACATGGTATCCCCTATAGGGTTATATCAAATAGGGATCCAATATTCACTTCTGCATTTTGGACTTCTTTGCAGCATGATCTCAGAGCACAGCTGAATTTTAGTTTGATGTAGCACCCTAAGACTAATGGTCAGATAGAGAGGGTTAATCAAGTGCTAGAGGATATGTTAAGGATATTCTTCATGGATAGACAAAATCACTAGGAGGACTATTTATATTTTGTCAAGTTTTCCTACAATACTAGTTATCATAGTTTGATTGGTATGTCATCTTTTCAGGCATTGTATGGTCATCCTTTTCATACACCTTTGAGTTGAGATAGGATAGAGGATCATGTTCTATTAGGTCCTCAAATTCTTTGAGATATGGAGTAGCATGTGTATCGCATCCAAGAGCATGTGACCATAGCTTAGGATAGGAAGAAGAAGTATGAAGATTCTCATAGAATGGATAGGCAATTTTTAGTTGGTGTTAAGATGTTTCTAAGAGTGCATCCATAGAAGAGTCTAATCCCTTATGGAAAGGGATCAAATTTGGCACCTCCTTTCATCAGCCCATTTGAGATTCTTGATAGGATATGATCGATTTCTTATTGTCTTTCTTTGTCGCCCATATTATCTCACATTCATGATGTTTTCCATGTTTCAGTTCTTAGACAATATATTCTAGATTTGCATATGTTATTGATTAGAATCCTTTATAGGTAGATGATGTGTAGCTAGGTTTGGAGCCATTTCACATATTTTAGCAGCGAGAATTAACCCTCAATGATTGCACTATCAAGCAGGTAAGGGTCAAATGGGACCCTAGTGATGAGTCATCAGTGACTTGGGATGACATAGTGAGTAATGGATTAGGAGAGATAGGGTACTAAGAGGGGAGGGGTGAATTAGTGCCCACAAAAACTTTCACTTAAAAACCTTTCAGATCTATAACAGTAACCAACCTTCCATAATAACTTATATCTAATGCATGCATCATTCATCCATTCAACTTGTAAAATTAAATAATGTGAAATCAACCATATAATAGTCCCATAACACAAGTATTTTGGTAACGCAAAAACCCTTGTTAGAAGGTAAAAATTGTGGTGGGGATGGCACCCAAAAATTCTTCACTACTATAGATAGAAAAGGTTGTCCTGTTAGGGCTACAAATTTTGATCACTTCTGGTGATCTTACCCTGTTAGGAGTAACATATTAGATCAGCTAGATCTAGCTAGTGATAGGATTTTAGCAACACTACTTGAGTGTGCACTCGGCTAAGAGATTTACAAAAAGACTATCAAGTCTACTCTATTAGGAGATTTTACCAAAAATCTATTACAATGATTAGAAAGCAATAGGTAACTATCTGCTAATGACAAGTTAGATTGCTTCATATAGATCAATAAAGTATTGAATGTATATCACCTTTACCGTGATGAATCTCTGCTCTGAACTACTTGGTTAGCCTTCTCTAATTCTGCTCAATCTGATTTCCTCTTAATACTGATATGCTCTGTCTGACAATTGATAAACTTCAAGGTTGGCTAATGCTTCAAGTGCTTCTTCATTCATACATCAGTTCACAACAAAATGGTGTAAACATACAATTATATAGCATACTACTTTATGCCCCTTAACAAAATTAGGTTACAATATCTTAGAGAAAACCCTAAGATCAACGGTGTATAAAAATAACCTATATCTAACATTTACAAAAGACCATCGTATCTCAACAATAAAAGATCCTCAATCTTGGTAAAACATTTTATGATTTCCTTGTAACCCTTTGCATAGAATAATGTGGCATTCTTGATTACTATGTCATTTTCATGTGATCCTCGGTAAACACTATATAAACTATCAGTGATTATACTAACGCTCGGTGTTTACTATCACTTGGTATCGGTGTCTGATGCTCGGTAAAACTATCTACTGCTTGGTAAGAGGACTTAACCGACTAGCTCATGATGCTCACTTTTACTGACTAGGATAATATAGGTAACCAACCGATGTCTTTGATAACCTTTGATACTATTGACAACTTTTAACGCTCAATAGAGATAACAATCTCCCCCTTTGGCATTAGTATCAAAACTTGAATGTATATAGACCTTATGTCTCAAAACTTATATCTCTACCATATACATATATCCTTATCAATAAAAGTTTCTATATACCACCCCTTGGTGCATGCTCTGGTAATGTGTAGTATACTTCACAAAAAGTTACATATTTGGCATAAACATGTTATCCCCCTTTATCTTCATCTTCTATATACATGTTTTCCCCCTTTTTGATAGTAATACCAAATACAAATAAAAATGTATACTTACAACTTGTCAAAAATGTGTTGATGGGTTTTCTTCAATGACTCCAAGAGGTTTCCTCATTCCTCTTTCAAGTTGGTGAGAGTAATGTGCTCAAGACCAACTTGTGCATGCATGTCAAATATGTTGTCCAACACAGAAATCTCTGGTGTTGCAACAAGCGTTTGTGCCCTAACAATATATTTCTCAAAAAAGTTTAGGTATGGAAGGAGTTCTGTCTATAACTTAGTAACTTGATCAGTTATCAACTCTTCTATCTTCTTGAGATCTACTATTAACCACCTGAGTTCTTGCACTCTGAGTATATGCTTTGAAAGAGCTTGTGGCTCAGTTGTAGCTGCATTTGCACTGACTTTGATTTCATTCTCAAATTGTTTAATCTTTAGACTGATCTCTGCAATGAATGTTCTGACAGTGCATAGCTTAAACAAGATTTGGGAAATAGAATTAGTAATATATTGAATCTTAGTTATTACCTCTGAAAGTTTAACCTTGTTAATAGCCACTTCTTGGCTGATTCTCTCTGCAAGTTTATCTTGTATCTTTGACTCTACCCTCTCTTCAATTCTCTTATCAACATCAACATCTGGGACATTGATTCCTTTAGTGAGAGTAGCAATTTGGTCCATAATCAAAGTATCTTCATCTATTTTTATCATAGGTACTACCTATTATAAGATATCCCAAACATTTTCTAATATCTCATTTCTTTTGCTCTCTTGTCTCAACTTTTCCTGTGCTACTTTTCATTTGCATAACTGCCCTTATTTGCTCAGGGCTAAGGGTCCTCGAGTCACACTTGGATATCACAATTACTTCATTTAGAGTGACCGGCCCTTTTTCTTTAATTTTCTTCTTCTTCTTCTTCTTCTTCGGTTCCTGTGGTGAACTCTTGGCAATGGTGACAATAGCTTTGTCTTCTACCCTTAGAGTGTTCTACCCAATTGACACACTATCTTCCTTCTTCTACTCCTTAGTAGCCAGTGTGTTAGTTGAATGAGATGGAGCCTTGGATGTAGTGTCAGGTGGCGTATCCTCAGTTTCCTTAATCTCTTCTTGTTCCTTCATTTCTATTTCAGTGGCCTCTTTTCCTTTAGGCTCATTTGTCTCTATAGGTATCTTGGTGCTTTGTTCCCCTATTGTATCTTTAGGTTGCTCAGGGTCTGAGCCATCAGGTTGTTCCTGAGATAGAATCTCTACAGCTTCAACAAGTATAGGAAGCTCACCTGGTAGTGATGGAAATTCACACTCGGTAACTTGTGCTTCATCCTGTGTGTTGTATTGTGCATTATTCACATCATCATCTTCATCCCTATCATCAAGATCACCATTTTTGATGTCCTCAGTGAGTACATCCTTGTCATTTGTTTCCTCAATCTAAATCACTTCTGGATTCGGTGCATCTTGTGAACTATTCTTGATTTCTTGACCAATTCTTGTATCAATTACCTTGGTAAATGATACCTTTGACTCTTTAATCTTCTTTTCTACATTATCCTCAATGAATATTCTTTTACCTTTTGAATTATGTCTCTTTTTAGACAAATTTTGAAATGCATTTTTCTCATTTTGCTCTCTGACAGCTAAAAGTGAACTCTAGATAAGTTGACTAGACTCCTCAAGATCTGCCAAATTCTCATCTATTATTTGCATAGCTTGATTCTTGACTTTGAATCTCTACACATAAGTATCCATAAACTCTTTAATCTCATCAAGAGATAAGTCTGGTGCAATCGATATAAGGGCTTTTTCCCTCATCCTCTTCTCAGTGTCCAAGGCATATGACCACTTTTGATTTATTCGGTCCTCTAATGTCTTGGGTAGTGATAATTCAAACTCTAATGGAAATTGTTTGAAGCATATCATCATCTGGATGACTGCTTCCTCAATTTTGTTTTGGTCTTCATTTGACATTCTATCAAACTTACTACGTTCCAAATCTACAAGATTTCCATTCTTGATTATATCTTTAGCAACTTCATCTATTGACCTATTCTTATTACTAACAACCTTGAATTTATTGTTTTCATCTTCATCATCCTTAAGGTCTTCTCTTTTTCTTATCAATTTTCTCCTTTTCTTCGGTGCTTCTGCTACAGCCTTAGGTCCTTTCTTTACATAAGTCTTTGTTGGTGTACGAGCCTTTCATTTTTCTATCTTCACAGCTACCTTCTTTTGTGGTGGTGAAGCACCAGTTGATGACCTTGTGCGTGCACCTGTTTGCATTTGCAACTACCTCTTCTTTGGAGCTTGAGTGGGATAAAATGGTATTGGTTCTTGATCTTCTTCGGATTTGGTTTCTTCACTATCATATGGTTTGTCAACAATTGTTAACTGACCTTTGGTTGCTGCTTCAATTGGTGACTCCTTAGATGAGTCAAATACATTCTCAAACTTCTCAGACAAAATTTTTCTCATTTTCTTTTCTTTTCTCATTATTTTACCAATGACATGACTAGTTTTAATTCTTGACTTAGCTTCTTCAAAGGTTCCAAACCTTTTGGCCTTTATGTCCTTCAGTAATGCTAGCAGTGTCTTGATTGATTTCAGACCAAAATCATAATTCATTTCATAGCCCATTGGTGCTAGCCATTTTATTCTTGGTTCTACGGCTTTAATCATTTTATGGTTGGTGTTCAATAGAAAACAGATATCCATCTAAAATTTCTCAACCAATTCATTAGGAATCCTACTTCTCAGATTCATCTTAGCTTTAAAATCTTTAAAATATTCATCAAAAACTTTGTTCATATCATCTCCCAAACTATTCAACATCTCAGAAATCTGTATAGTGATCGGTTTATCTATTGTCTAGTTCATTTTACCAACTCCTGGAAAATACTTTTGTAGATAGAAAAAAAAACAAACAAGGAGTGAAACAAACTTACATGTTTTTGCCTTTTGTAACCTTATTGTCTTCATGTTCTCCTTTAATTGTGTCAACAATACTTCTACAAGATCTACCCGGTGATCTTTCTTTATTAGTTTGTATGCCATGTCAACTGCACTACAGGGTAGATTGTTTAATCTGCTCAACTGAAATATTTTGTACCCAATTACATGTGATGAAAATTTTACTACTGGGTCTTTGATTGTAGATATCTTTAGTATGGGACCATCCCATGTTGCTTCGGTACTCTTTTCAACATCTTCTCGGGATGAGCTTCAAAAATATTTTGCTTTGTCAATTGTAGGATAACCGGTAACCCTACTGATCATTTTCTTTGTAACCACAACTATTTTATCCAACCATAACTTTCCATCATGGTACCGACTCAATACAACTCTAATCCATTCTATTTTGAATTTCTATGAAAAATGTATTGTGCACGATAAACCTATTTTCTCAATCTAGTTAAATTCTAGTTTCAACTTCCCATCATTGCCACACAATTCTTGATACATAACAATAGTCTCAAAATCTCCTACTTCCCCAATCTTACAGTGAATGTATGAATGTATGTCTTCTGTTAACAAAACCCTAGGTGGGATGCTTGAGAAAGCGCCTGTTGAATCCATTTTTTATGCAACTTCGGGGTGAGGCTTGTACTTTGGTTCATCAAAATTTGTTGAAACTATTAAATTAACTTCTTCCACAACTTTAGAAGAACTCACGGTAGATGCCATTTCAACAAACTAGGTTTTCCAATAAGTACAAGAAATATGCTTGGTATGGTTTCAACTTACTTGGAATGTATCGAAGAGTGTGCTCAGTTCGATCTACAATATCTTTGAATCCTTATGAAAAAAATTTAGCTCAAACTCTCTCTATGAAATCGTCGCTCTTCTCAATTTCTTTGAAAAAATGAACACTATCTTCCATGTATATATAGAATTTTCAATATTCCCACTCAAAACTTTATGCAATAAATGCTTGACCTACTTTCTAGTTCATGACAACTATCATCTCAGTGACGACTCTAGATTATCAACATCTTGGTTAACACAAGACTTCTTTTAATTGTTGATACTATTATTTGGTTAACCTTGAATAGTGATTACTAACAGCTAATCAACACTTGGTCTCACTTTTACCAACTATGTGACTTTATCAGCTCATAACATATAAACCATAATGCATATTTATTCATGCAGATTTGGTATTTGCACATCACATATAAGGAACTGTATGTAAGATATGCTTATTTGAAATGTTAGTCCCATACATACCTATATCACCTTAGGTGGAGGTACTGATGTCACCCAATTCAGTGGATGAGGTTTCACCGACAACATTACTTGACTCGGCATTCTCATCAAATGCCTTCTTCCACATATCGTTCCTTATTCTCATGATATCTACAATAGTGTTTCCACTCTCAAATACATGACCTTCTTCTGGTGCTTAGTCTCTGCAATCTTTTCTTAAATGACCAACCTTATGACAATGCAAACATGCCATTCCAGTGCTTGTTTAGCTTCTTTATTGTCCAACCCATCTTTTCCTATTACAATTTTCTACAATGTGCCCATATCTACCACACGCAACAAAGTTAACCCATGTGTTATAATCCCAAACATAAGAATTACCTTGTCTCTTCGGTTGATAAGGCTTCTGTTGTGTCTTCTCCTTAGGAGTCCATACTTGCTTCATTTTTGCCTTACACTCTTGTGCAGTGTGTCCATGCTTATTACAAGTATAACATAACTTCTCCATAGTAGTATTGTTAGCATTCTATTTAGCTCTACATTCATAAGCTTGATGACCATACTTTCCACAATAATAGAAATATCCATTGAACTTAGGAGTGACGAGAGGTTTACCTTATGCTTTGCTTCTACACACATTAGATGTATGTCCCAGTTTGCCATAGTGGTAACATGTCAAAACTTTAGGTCTTTGATTTTGATTTTTGTCGACCTATTCAGCTTGTTGTGATGATTCTCCTTTGTCGGTATAGCCTAGTCCAGCTTTGCTTCCAAATCTTCTTTGATTAATCAAAAAATCATCAATCTTCTTGGAATTGTTCTCAGCTAGCCTCATCATCTCATTATGTTGTTTTTGTGTCTTTATTTCATTTCTCATTTTTTCATTCTCTTCTCTAAGTATTGCAATATCTTCAAGTCTTCTAGACAATTCTCCATTCACTCAGTTGACTTCTTGATTCACAGTCATCATCTAATTAGATACTTGAAAGTGACAATCGGTGAGTCTTTGTATCTCACTCTCTTTAGCTTGTAGTTGTTTAGTTGTATGTCTTCTATCTTCAATAGCCAGATTCCTTTCTTGCTTAGCCTATCTAGCATTGTTCATCATTTCTACCATTCTCACCATTTGAGATTCTTGACCAATTTGCAGTGCTTTCACTTGTTTGGTTAAATGTTGATTCTTCTTAGACAAGTCAGAGATTATACTTTCATATCCATCAGAAGTACTCCCTGAACTAGATCCGATGTGGTCAAATATATCATCAATTGCTTCTTCATAGTAGCCAATCTCATTTTTCAGAATAGCTAGATTCTTCCTTTCAACCAGTAATTTCTTCAGTCCTTCCTTGGCTTGCTTATACTGTTCAACAAACATCTACATTTGAATCTTCTGATTCCAAATAGTCTTATCTAACTTAAACCTCTCCATGACTTAGATCTTTACCCTTTAGTGTTTAAACTATCCAATAAGAGAACTGTGCTCTAATACCAATTGTTGGATTAGGAGAGATAGGGTACTAAGAGGGGAGGGGTGAATCAGTGCCCACAAAAACATTCACTTAAAAACCTTTCAGATCTATAACAGTAAACAATGTAACCTTCCATAATAACTTGTATCTAATGCATGTATCATTCATCCATTCAACTTGTAAAAGTAAATAAAATGAAATCAACAATATAACAGTCCCATAACACAAGTATTTTGGTAACATAGAAACCCTTGTTAGAAGGTAAAAACTGCGGTGGGGATGACACCCACAAATTCTTCACTACTACAGATAGAAAAGGTTTGCCTTTTAGGGCTATAATTTTTTATCACTTCTGGTGATCTTACCATATTAGGAGTAACATATTAGATCAGCTAGATCTAGCTAGTGATAGACTTAGCAATACTACTTGAGTGTGCACTCGGTTAAGAGATTTACAAAAAGACTATCAAGTCTACTCTGTTAGGAGATTTTACCAAAACTCTATTACAATGATTAGAAACTAATAGGTAACTATCTACTAATGACAACTTAGATTGTCTGATACAGATCAATAAAGTACTAAATGTATATCACCTTTACTATGATGAATCTCTTCTCTGAACTGCTTGGTTAGCCTGCTCTGATTCTGCTTAATCTGATTTCCTCTGAATATTGATCTGCTCTATCTAACAATTGATAAACATGAAGGTTGGCTAATGCTTCAAGTGCTTCTTCATTCATACATCAGTTCACAACAAAATGGTGTAAACATACAATTATATAGCATACTACTTTATGTCGCTTAACAAAGTTAGGTTAAAATATCTTAGAGAAAACCCTAAGATCAATGGTGTATAAAAATAACCTAGATCTAACATTTACAAAAGATCTTCATCGTATCTCAACAATAAAAGATCCTCGATCTTGG
Source organism: Chamaecyparis obtusa (assembly GCA_027943335.1). NCBI lineage: Eukaryota > Viridiplantae > Streptophyta > Pinopsida > Cupressales > Cupressaceae > Chamaecyparis > Chamaecyparis obtusa. Next base: position 4,882 of record BSBK01012126.1, on the reverse strand, counting down.
TAAAATGTTTTCTGATTTTGTTGTAACCATTTTCATAAAAGAATGTGCCATTCTTGATTACTATGTCATTTTCCCGTGATCCTTGGTAAACACTGTATAAACTGCTCGGTGATTATACTGACACTCAGTGTTTATTATCACTCGGTATCAGTGTCTGATGCTCGGTAAAATTGTCTGATGCTCGGTAAGAAAACTTAACTGACTGACTCATGATGCTCACTTTTACCGACTAGGATAATATAGGTAACCAACCAATGTCTTTGATAACCTTTGATACTAATGACAACTTTTAATGCTCAATAGAGATAACAGTGAGATTATGAGATTTATATCCCTGTTTGTTTATAGGGTTCCAGGAGTCGGCCTAATTTTAAGGGAGGTGGATGTAGTGCCCACCCATATTTTTCTTTTTTAGTTTTATATTACCAAACTCTTTTAGCCCACTTTCATGTGTGCATTGGTTATTTTATCTGTATTATGATATTTTTGGATGTATGACATTACATGGTGATTTGATATTAGATAGTTTTGAGATATCATGTGTTTGTAGTAAGATGATGTTAGTTACTTTGATGATTATTATTTATATGTTTAAAATATTTTTTATATTCATGGTTTTACTTATCTCATACTTGCATGTATATGGCTATCATGTATGTTTTACCTTTATGTTGGGCATGTTTGATGTGGTTAAGGTACATAGTCATAGTTACCTTCTTGCAAGATCCACGTGATGTCCTGATCCCCACCATTGTTGGTTATGTATATATTTATATGGATTTACATTCTTATCTTTTATGTAGGTTTGCAGATACCGGATATCAACTTCCCTAAATTGTCAAGAGGAGTGTGCCCTATCGCAATGTTTCAATGGTAAGAGAGAGGAGATAACATTCAAGTCTAAATCCTAATCTAAGCCATTTTATTGTCCTAAAATAGTGGACAAGTTTTTGATATTATACCTTTATAAATTCATCTAGGTGACGTGAATTCACAAGCCTTTCCCTTAAGCATGATTATCATTTTATTAGGTTCAGATGGTTTTTCTGATCTATGGCTACTTAGTGTGATTGTTGTGAACTGATTCAATGATTTACTAATGTTAAGGTTTTAGGATCATTACAAATGTAATAGCACTATCTCATTGTATGTGTTTTCCAAATGCAACAATCTCTTGCATTTATATTGAGAATGAGCCAAGAAGAGACATGTCCCTTCATGGGACATGTTTATTCATTATTTTATAATTAATATAATGACAATTATGATTATATATATATAATATCTCTTGAGTATTATATTAATTTATCTAATATTTACATAATAATTATTATTATTATTTTATCAATTTAACTATTTAGTTATTATGAGAATAATTATAATCTAACTTTATATATACATATATATCAATGTATATATTAATATCAATTATTATATATATTGATATATATGAATATATATAATAAATTATTTCTCATAATAATCATATAGTCAATATTATTTATCTGACCAATGATACAAATATCAACACTCCCTCTTAGCTAGGGAGGATAAATCAATCCAATGTCAACACTTATGACACTTGGCAACATCAATCATATGATGTAAGAAATAAAGGCATCATCCTCAAGATGTAGTCAATAGAAGCATAGTCTCAATATGTGGATTGCCTCCATTGGTGATTCCATCCATAAGTTCTTAGGTGGATTGCCTCCATCAACGATTCTATCCACAAGTCTCGAGTGGATTGCCTCCATCGGTGATTCAATCCACAAGCTCTCATGTCGATTGCCTCTATCAATGATTCTTGTTAGGAATGAATGCTAAATGTTTGGCATCCATTTTTTAGCAGTTGTTGTTGCATTCATGACTATGATTGTCATTGATTTCAACACAGTGATTTACCGAAGACTTGCAAAGAAACAGACAGAGTTTGGATTAGCGCACGTGGGTTACTGTAGTTGGAGCTATGCAATGTTGAGGATATACTCTTTGATATGTTATATATCTATGGTTAAGAATGTAGATAGTAATTCATTTATTCATGGAAGTTATGAGCATTTTTGTGGAAGCAATATTCAGGCAGTGTTCCTGAGTAGCGGTTTGTGGAAATCGGATGATATCTCCTAATCGGGATGGAATCTGGTTTTGCACTATTAAAGGAAAGTTGAAGACACATTGATAGTGACGTGGATGACAATGTAGACTTTGAGGTCACATGAATGAAGATTTATTGTATTTGGAAGCCAACAATTTTGTGTAATTTTGGTGTAGCATGTGGAAATTTTTATGTTATAATTGTATGCTGACTCATTTGTAATTATTTGAGTGTGGGATAAAGGAAGGAATGTATTTCCTTTTTGGAATGTTGTTATTTTGATATGGTTGAGAGCGGTTGTGTGTGATGCTGTATGCATGAAGTGAAGAAAAGAGCTAAGTATGAAAGCGAATTTGTGAAGGAAGACATGAGAGGTATAGAGATCTAAAATTGAGATCTGATGTAATAGTGAGTGCGGTTTGGCACAATCAGAGAAGAGGTAACATATTATTCTATTGAGTAATACAAAGATTATTTGGATAGTGTGTTCAATGATCTTAACCTGAAGTTGTTTGGGCAGTGGGTCCTTCTGTCTTCCATAACTCTTAACAGGGTTAGAATCTTTTAACAGGGATTCAAAATCTCCTAACAGGGATTCATATGTATTGAATGTATTTCATAAGACTCCTAATAGAATCCATCCTTTCACAAGGAATATTCATATTAGTGCATCTTTTTTGGGCATCATTCCCACTGGGGTTTACTCTTTCATCAAGAGGTTCCCTATTCAACATATCTTGTGTCATTGTGTTATTGTGTATGATTATCTTTCTATGGTTGGTAATTATATTGCTTATATGGTTTAATGCTGTTGAAGATGATAAAAGTTATAATTATCTGATAACTAATTCACCCCCCCCTCTCAGTTATCTTGGTGGACTTTCTTTCTAACAATTCTATCCACAAGCTCTCGTGTGAATTGCCTCCATCGGTGATTCTATTCACAAACTCATGAGTTTTGGTGTAGATTGCCTCCATCAGCAATTCTATCTACAAGCTCTTGTGTGAATTGCCTACATCGGCGATTCTATTCACAAACTCACAAGCTTTGGTGTGGATTACCTCCATCGGTGATTCTATGCACAAGCTCTCGTGTGAATTGCCTCCATCGGTGATTTGATTCACAAACTCACGAACTTTGGTGTGGATTGCATCTATCGGCAATTCTATCCACAATTAAGATCACAAAAATATCTATCACAATAGAAATTTATTGCAAGATCGTCACCTTCCAATAACTTTAACAAATACAAGTGATAATCATTTGGAAGTCATCACTTCCTCATGATTTACACTAGCGGCAGGCCCATTAAAAACATTCATGATTCATTAGTATAATAATCAATTATATCAAGATTACCTTAGAAGTGTTTCACCTTCAATAGTGAACTCCCTCTCAATCAACATGATCAAGATTGTCACAAGTTGACTGAACTATCTGCTCCATCTGAAGCTCAAGTTTATCAAATTCTTGACCTCTTTTGAAATGTCAGACTCCCTTTGTATCTATTCTCAATCATCAATTCATTCACAGGCATCAAGTTATTTCTCCCTTGAATGTAATTATCTTGTGCTTCCGTCCTGAAGGTATGTCAGAGAGAGATTACAAATAGCTCACTAAACTATCTTGACCAAAAATAACAATGATAGAAGCATACAATATTTTACTAACCAATAGTATAGCATGAATTACAAACTCAAAAATTATGTGCATTAATAAAACATGAAATACTTATCTTTTACAAATTTCAAGTATTTCATTCTATAAGGTGAGCCCATATAGAAAATATCATGCAAATTCAAAGAATGATGTCATCATTCTCGAACATTACTTGAATTAGTCACATGACTTGTCTTCAATATCCAAAGGTTCTATACACTATTAAAACCTTCAATTTGATCAGATCTCCCTTCAAGTGGTTAGGCTTATAAAGAAGGAACCTCGCTCTTTTACACTTTTTTTTTTATAGACCCGTACATAGTCGGCCATAAATTTTGAACCTGGAATTTTCTCTTCAATCGCTCTAGTGAGATTCTTGTAAATTTGTTTATCGCCAACATATCTGAAATTTAGCAAAATCCAACTGTGCATTTGTGAGATATGGTCCTCATACCAAGACTATATTTTCTGAGACAATCACACATTCACCATCAATAAACTACTCTCTTACATTTGTAACTTGGCTCTGATACCATGTTAAAGTTTTAGGATCATTGCAAATGTAATAGCACTATCTCATTGTACGTGTTTTCCAAATGCAACAATCTCTTGCATTTATATTGAGAATGAGCCAAGAAGAGACATGTCCCTTCATGAGACATGTCTATTCATTATTTTATAATTAATATAACGAAAATTATGATTATATATATATAATATCTCTTGAGTATTATATTAATTTATTGAATATTTACATAATAATAATAATAATTTTATCAATTTAACTATTTAGTTATTATGAGAATAATTATAATCTAACTTTATATATACATATAAATCAATGTATATATTAATATCAATTATTATATATATTGATATATATGAATATATATAATAAATTATTTCTCATAATAATCATATAGTCAATATTATTTATCTGACCGATGCTACAAATATCAACAACTAAGGTTATGTAGTGCCCGTTGTGTGCTAAAATGTTGTCACACTTCTATGAATCATTGTATGCAAGGAAACTCAAGAATGAGCCCTCACAAATCGATCCATAGCTCTCTATGCATGGAGTTGCAAGATTATGGATTTGCTCTCAGTTAGAGCTATGAAGC
>BSBK01012125.1:580000-765000 GCA_027943335.1 Chamaecyparis obtusa | reverse complement strand
TAAAAAAATACAGTAAGTAATTAAATAAAATAAATAACAGAACTTAAAAATAGGGAAATAAAATAAACTAAAGTTTGGGTGAAAACCCTTAGTTATTTTCATTTGGTTATGAGCTTATTTATAGGATTTGTATTTTTAGAAGATAAGATTTAGTTTAATTAGTTTATTGTATGGATTTCAAAATTCATGTTTTTAGCAACATAGTTGCATTTATTGACATAGGGGTTAGATGTTTCTAGGATAAAATTAGATTTTCTTGGAAATACATTGGGTTGTTATTAATTTTAAATCTTTTTAGTTGAAGACTTGGACTTGGAATAGTCTAGAAGATAATTTGGTAAAATAGAGTTGTTTTATTTTCATTTAAATTTTATTAGTTGGAGATATTGATTTTATGCTAGAGATTAATATAGAAGTTTATTAAATTGTTATTTCTATTTAAATAGTTGTTTAGTAATATAAGTAAAGTATTTAGTATTAATTAAGTTAGTAAGTTTAATGATAAGATTTAAATTTAATTCTTGTCCTAGGTGGTATATACATTTTGTTAAATTAGAAATTAAATTTCACTTAGTAAGAATTTGATTAGAATTCAATTTTGGATTAAAATAACCTGTTATTTAGTACATCCAATATTTTAAGTGATTGATGATTTTAATTTAGATTATTAAATCATTATCGATTTGATTAGTGAATCTTTTACATTAGATTTAACTAAATGGGAAGTAATATATATTTGTATCAAATTAGTTTTAATTAGATTATTTAGTTGTAGACTTTAATTAACATATTGAATAATTTAGTTTAATCTATCTATTTAGGATAGATTTAAGTTGAATCTTAAAATTTAATATATTCAACCTATCGTTAGTAAATCAATTTGGATATCAATTAAATTGATAAATCCATTATCAATTAAGTTAAACATTAGTCTTGGATCAAATTTTTCTTTCAACTAGTAACGAGGAATAACATTCATGTTATTGTCAATATCTCTTTTAAGTTAGTCAACTCTAGTTGTCAGGTTCATAGTAACCTAGTTGACCTTATAAGTAGTCGATAGTGTTACAACCTTGTTTTGTATCTTGTGGATTCCTTTGGTCAAACCTAGTCAACTAAGGCCTTACTTCACCTGACCTGTTACTAATCTTGTATCAGTTAGTGTGAACCATACTAAACATAGAGGCTCATGTATCTACAATAGTAGTTAAACATTAGGTTTAAAAAAAAAAAATTGTAGTTGTGTTTTGCTCAACTTTTGGCATGACATTTGTCTCAAATCTTCTCCAATCAAATAAGTTTTTTTTAAATTTATTTAATTCACTTTTTTGAAGAAAACAACTTCCTCTAAAATAAATAAATATTTTATTTTATTTATTATTTTTTATGCACAATTGAAGGATTTTTTAATTATTTAATGTTAATTAAGTTTTCAATTCCATCTATTTCTAAAACAATGTAGTCACTTTTATCTTGCTTTCAATCAATTTTATTGAATCTCATCCGACCAAAACAAATCAATGTCTTTTAATCTCAACTGTCTGTTGAAGTCCTAAAATCTATAAAATGAAGGCGATTCTTCATTATTTTAAAAGGAACTATGGGTTTTGAATTATCATGTTTTCATGATTTCAGAAAATCTAAGAGCTCACAATTGCAAAGAAAAGGAGAAAAGACAAGGAAGGATTTATTGTTTGATGCTTGCATATTAATTCCTTTGAATTATTTATTGTATGGATTCAAATTATTTCATTTCTTTCTTGAATAGGAGTATTGATTGTAGCAATCTAGATCTTGTGGCTAGATCTAACTTGGTTGTTGCACGTATATAGATTAAAAATATTTTACCCCTGTTATACTTGGCCATGAGGCCTAGATGACCTAGGACATGTGCCCAATGTAGAGACATTCACATGGTGCAAACTCATCTTGTGAATCTTCAAACGTGCATAGTGTTGTTGAAGCATTATAAAATACTACCCTTGTAGTGTAACACCTCATTCCACCACCCACCAATGCCCATATTTGACCCAACAAGTTTAAACTCTAATTTTTCAGTCTCATTTTGTTCCTTTACATTAATTTATTGGCTTCTCTTTACACTTCTTCACTCATTTCTCTCTCCATTTTCACTATCACACTTGAGCTCCATTCTAAAAGATTCTTGGTCACAATCTTGAGCTTTTTGGTTTCCTTGGGACAACTTGTTCATGGTATTTCAATCATCCTTGCCTTCACTCTGTAAAGCTTTGGCCTTGTAGTGGGGGAAGGGAAGTTACTCTCGCTGCGTTATTTATATTATGATAGCATATAATAGTTCATAAAATTGTTCTTATATTATTGTTCTTGTCCTTTTATCTTTATAATTATCTATCACTATTTATCATGTTTGAATCGACTATTGTGGAGGCAAAAACACCAAAATAAGGATATGACTGAGACATGTCTTCAAATAGCCACCCAACAATTTTCTTTGTCTTTGTGTGTGTAGGTTTGTAGGAGAATAAAGTGGTCTATTGACTCCATCAACTTGCATTCACCGTGAGATCATTCCTTTCTCTCTTCCTTGGATTTTCATTGTTTCCATAGTGTAATTGTATTTTTCATATTTTATCAGTACTTTATTTTATACTCAATCATTCTAGTTAGTTTATTTTATTTTTTCTTAAATTATGTGTCATCTTCTATACTCTATTCATACGGGACGTATGCATGCCACATATTTTTCTTGTACCCATGTGGTCATCCTTGACCCATGTGTGCGGCTTGGGTAGTGAGCTTGTGGAGCTCAACATTGTATCTCTATAGTTTGTTTTTTTTACTTCTATTTTTAGAATATCATTTCATGTTAGTAGTTAGAAATTATTCTAAATTTGTTGCATCTAGTGTCTTAGTTTTTTAGTCTCTCTATCATTTAGTCTTCTTGATTACCTAGATCACCAAAGAACAAGTTGAAGTGAGGTGGCGCGAGGGATGGTTCATCTTTTGAGACTTTAATTGGTCTTGAGGTTGGTGAACTTTTCCTTCTCCACAAATATACATGAGAATATGCTTGAGTATGTGCATAATTAATTAATACAAGATATAAAAATATGCACAATGCAACAAATGTGCATGCTCTAACAAGTTAGGTGCTAAAACATCATATATGGTTGTTGAATCATTAGAGAAAATATGCTTCAAAATATTGTGAAGGTCTTTGAAATCTTTGCATATAATACTCTTGTGTTGACTGACCATATGCCAGGTTTAACCCTCCATGAGGGGAGCTATGTGTGGGGTCGTGGGCTCAATGGGTCTACTACATGGCACACATCGACAAAAACAATATTCTACTTTTTTAGTATACACGATAGGTATGTAGACATGTCCCCCCTCCATCAATTTTTTTTGAATTTATTTATAAAAAAATTTATGATGCAAAAAATACTACATTTTTTTTTCATTTTTTTGACCTTTTTAATAAAAATACATAAAAGATTTTTTTAATATTTTTATTAAAAAATTGTACTGTCTAGTATTTATGGCCTCTATATAGCCAAGGAAGCAAAATATTTTTAATGACTTCAAGTGATAGTGTTTGATTTTGATGAATTGAAAATCTATAGTTAATTTGTGCCTCCTATCATGATGGAAAGGTCCGTCTTGGCCCAAAAATATTAGAAGCATCAACTACCTCCTAGATTTGACAACCACTTGCAAACTTCAAACATTTCAAGATTTGTCCTTCAATGCTTAATTTGGATGATGCAAAATTCAATCTTTGTATTTTTGGACCTCCTAAATGCAATGGTGACCTAAAATTTGTACTAGCAAGCTCCAAATTTGACTTACAATATAATACTGCAAAAAGGATTCCCCAACATTCACCAAAACATGCACTCAAATCTATCAAAAGACTATCCATTAGAACTTAGTAAGCTCACCATGTAAGATTTGGCTTTGAAGATAGTCAGCCAAGATCTAGTGGCTTAATAATAAGAATAATAACAAGAGAGAATCAATATTACAAGAATAATTTGTATTCTCACCATGAATGTAATAGACTAGATGATATTACAAAGGAGACCCCTTGGTTAAATAGGCTAAGGTGAGACAGAAGAAGGCATAAGATAATGATACATTTCTTAATCTTATGAAATGTCACATAGAGTGGTAACTTATCACCACATTTTGGTGGAAAATGATAGTGTGACATGGTCACTAAATATGGATCACCCTCCAAAGGTGGAAAAGTGATAAAATGATAGTTCCTTGGATGGTGGAGGTCTCACTCAAGTTGGAAAAGTGATAATGTGACACAACACCAAAAGTGGGAATGTTCCTATGGAAACTTAAGTACATGTATGTTTTAAACCTAGGAGAACTTACTAGGTGCAATACTTAAACACACCAACACATCCTAAAGCACAATACAAATCATTATCCAAATTTACTCCTCCAAAAGCTTCCTCCGCTTCTAGACCCCATCTCTCTCCATCTTAGAATCTCCCATCATCCAAATTCATTTTGGTCCTCTACACCCTAAAATTGATTATCCTAAATCTTCCATCATCTTTAAAATCTATTTTGGACCCCCACGTCCCAAAATCCATGCCCACTTCTTCATTTAAATCTAAAAATTTAAAATCCAATTCCACAACACAACTCCAATATCCTTCAAGATCCTTTTGATTGGTCTTCTCAATGGCTAGTAGGGAATAATTCAACATGAATATGAGATACCACATACTATGTTTCATAGATTGATCATTGGCTTTTCTTCATTATAGTACTTGATATCATGATCCTAAATGTGTAGTGGTATTTTCATAATCCTTTTGCCTTGAAATTTTCTCTTTGAATGAATGGCTCATCTTCATATCTAGCATTATGTCATGGATTTTATTCATATTTGACTTAAAAATTAATGATGGGAAAATTTCACTCTCATGGTTATCTCTGTTAGCTGAAAAACCATAATAATCACTTCTTCGCTATTTGGGTGGTTATGCAAATTGTAGTCATAGGATAGCTTTGTCCTTTACTTACTATTTATCATGGGACACTTCGTCATGGGATGTCCATAGTGCAATGAATTTATTTTGCAACACCTATTTCTTTTGATCCTATATGTTTCACATTTCTACCCTAGACGCACTTATGGTGATGTGATCAATATCACATTGTGATAGTCACAATTGAAGTTATTCCAATTTTGTATACAAAAATAGTATTTAACTTCTTGTACCTCATCATCAAATTGCTTCTACTTCAGACTAAGAAAAGTATTCTTACTTTTATTCACTTTAACACTTTATTAAAAACTCAACTATAATATAAAATCTAATACAAGAATGCAATTTATAAACAAATATATAATATTCTTAAAATTAGTTCATTTTAGAAAAAATATTAAACATAAAAAATAGAAGTTATAAAATATAATACATTAGAATCACAGTAAGTTCACAAATAAAATTAAGTTGTTACATTTGAAAAAAATAATTCTTCAATACATATATATGTCACAACCCATTTTTGGCAGTCAAATTAAATTCCTAAAATTTAGGATTTAGTTACGTTGAGTAAACACTTGTTATCTTTGAGTGGGCTTTTTAAATGAAGAGTGAAGACAGACAAAATTTAATAAAGAACTCTCCCTTGCATGCTTAATTTAAGACATGAAAGAGACAACTGCGGGGATATTGGCACCCTTTTTTTTCAAACTCTCTACTGATAACTGGGTGATGGGGGACCGGGATCTAATGGAGAGATATATTCCTTTGTTAGGAAGGGAGTGTATACTAGAAATAGTATCTTCATATAATTAATATTGAACAATAAGTGAAATAGAAACTAAATAATCACAATATAGCAATCTATTTAGAAAATGAATGAACAATTAAGCATCCTATGGTTCTCTAAACAAGAGTGTTAATGTGAAGCTCTCAACAAGCCTCCATTAATGACAGTCCTAGAATGAGAAATGAGTGATAAAGCAAGCTAATTAACTCAATTCCAAATAGAAATGCTCAGATTTGTGGATTCATTATTGATTGATTTTAGCCTTCCTTTTATAGATTTAGGCAAGGGTAGGGAGTGTAGTTGTGTTGATCATGATTAAGCTTGAGTTGAGTCTTTGGTTCCACCCTTTGAAGACAATTTAAATATTGTGTCCTCAAAGCTTGGGACAAGTAGACAAGATGAGTGGACAAGATGCTCTTTCACTTTGAGTGATTGAGATTGAATTTGGCTTGATCCATGTGAGTTCCTTTCTTAAATCCTATTGGTTGAGGCTTTTTCCTCCTATTTGGTTATTGAGAGAAATTAGGATTTAATCAATTGATTTTAATTCATTTATTTAGCCATGTGCACCCCTTGAATGGGTTAATTTGATTTAATTCAAACTATACAATTGATTAGATTAATTACACATTGATTTATTTTCACTTGATTTAAATGCTTTTACTTGCTCTTTTGGATTTATATTTTGAATTATATTGAATTAAGACTCGATTTTAATTTTGAATGGCCAAATGTTTGTTTTGATTCAATTGTCTTGATTTTACCTTAGTTTTTCCTTGATTAATCACATGAATTATCCTGTCCATTTTTCAGTGATTACAAATGCCCCTCTTTGAGTTGACATGTGAAGCATGTCAATTCAAAGAATGTCTTGATTTTATTGATGAAAGATCCTAATTCTGTTGATGGTCGATCTTGATGCCTGATAGAAGATGCAGTTCTGATGATGTTCGATATAGTTTTGATGGTCATTTTGATTGATTTGAAGTCCTTGATGGTCGCTCTGATGTTAGTTCGATGCAATACCTGATTTGATGTGATTCGATATTTGATGCCCCTTTCGATTGATTAGTGAAAAATTTCCTAATAAAAGATTACACTTTTGATTTGATGATCATTCTTCTGATTCGATGATGTTTTTGTTGATGCTGATTATTCAAGTGGTATGCCCCCTCGAAAATGAAATGAAATTTGATAGATGTTTGAAATTTTTGACGGTTTAGGTCAATTTATAATGAATTTTGATTTCATTTCCGATAATGTTTTTGTGTATGTTTGATTACAAATGCCCCTGATTTGGCAGAATTGGTTATTTTGAGTTCCCGGGCCCCCTCTGGTGAAAGATTCCCTTTTTGGTCAAAGATACCCTTTTTAGGACAAAAGGGTTTATATAAAGAGGTTAAAAGTCATTTTCACTTTTACTTTTACTTTTGAGCTTTGATCTCCTTTGACTTTCTGACGATGTTTGTCCCTATTCGCGAGCATAGATTTGAGTGTGGGTGACGTTATCACCGGCCACAGAACTAGGGACCTCTGGTGAGTGCTTGATCTTCTTGATTTTTTCAATTTACGCATTTAATTTCCAGAAAATTGAATTTTTCATTGTAAAACCCTCTATTTTTCCTTTTTATTTTCCAAATAGCACTTTTGCCCCTTTAAACAATGTTTTTACCTCTCAAGTAGTGCTTCCATGTTTTTAGCCAGTGCTTCCGTGCTTCAGAACAGTGCGTTTACACTCCTGTTCTTGGCCCTAAACCACTTTTGCCTTGTTAAATAGTGCGTTTAATGTTGATTTCGCTTTCGCCAATTAGAATAGCACTTCTAAATTTTAAAACAACGTTTTCAAATTATTTTAGCATGTTTTCTTGAAATGGCACTTTTAAGCTATTAAGTAGCGCGTTTAAACTTTTAAACAACGCGTTTGTGTTTTAGCGCTTTTAAAGCCTGAAATAGCGCTTTCACCCTTTTAGGATAGATTTTAAATTGACTTAGTCATGTTTCAATTTGTTCACCATTGTCGATCAATTGATTGGTTAAGGTAACGAACTTGATATTATAGCGAGTTGTAAGATGTCAGTATGAGTCAGTCATAATTTGAATGTTGGATCGTCAATCTAGATTTAGATGATGGGTGATGATGAATTTTCCGTTCTATCTGAGTAGAAACAAAAAAATTGATTATGGTTTGATACTTTGTAAATGTTTGATTGACTTAGGATAATCCAAGTGATAACTAATTTCAAAACTGATGTGATTGAACTTGCTTTTTATAGATAGTGCTTAAGTCACTGGGTGTTTGCAGTTCTTATCCCTTACCTTTTAGTATGATCTAGGACCTCAGTGTGGTTGATCATAGACATATCAGTCTATGATAGACATATTAGTCTATGTGGTCTTTCTTTCCTTCTTGCTCTTCCTCGATTCTAAGTGGATCAGGGTTTGATCACTGTTATGGCTGAGCGATGGCACTCAGACCATAACACCTTCCATTTACCATTGAGTGAGATGACTATCACTCCAGAGGATGTGTATCACATCCTTTGCTTACCGAACAAAGGAGAGTTGGTCTACTATGACACTATTTATGATGGGTCTACATGTCGACGAGTTTTTCTGGATCCTACCATTGGAGACGATCATATCTAGTGGGCCTAGTTCCTTTCTTTTTTGGTGCTTCTAGCAGTTTTAGGTACTTTGATTGGTGGGTTTCTTCTGCTAGATAGGCATGGCCATGGTTTCATATGTGGATGGGGTCCTATCCTTAAGGACTTGATGGTGCATCCTTAGAGATTTGATTGGGGTTCATGCGTATTAGCTTAGTTGTATCATGAGCTACATATAGTGGTTTATAGATGATCCTCTACGCTTACTGCCAGGGTGATCTTGTTACAGCTTTGGACTTGAGAGCATATCCCAGTGACACGTCCTATCATAGTGTGACGACAAGATCCAGGTTCGCCATTCACTTGGATGTACGAGGGTATGGTTATTCAGACCCATATGGGTAAGCTAGATTATTGGCGTCGTGTCATTGATGATACATATGTTGTAGTATGGAGGCCATATGTTGGTTGTGAGGCTTGGCCTGAGGATGACTCTAAGCTACCTTATATTTTTTTCCCTTGATGGATGATTGGGCATTCCACTTATATTATTGAGAGATTTTGCTTCAAGAGAGTACTGCGTCAGTATGGGTGTAGGCAGGGTATGCCATAGGGAGTAGCGTTGTATGCTCGAGTGTAGGCAGAGAGATCATTGTGGGGTACCTATGTAGATTATGGCACATCTATTAGAGAGATTTGAGACCTTGGTTATCTAACTTGGTCTATGCGAGAGCATATTATGGATGCTAGTATCACAGATGATTATGCTGAGTGGTTGCATTAGTATCCCTTTCCTAGGTTCACAGATCCTGCTGAGAGGATTCCTGGTATTGATGAGCTATCAAATGGTGACGGTGGTGATGTAGGATATGATAGAGATGATGATGGAGATGATGATGATGGGATGGTGGTAGGGGTAGGATTCAAGCACGACATGGATGACATGGTCATCGAGCAGCAAGAGCAGGTAGAGTACATATCCCAGTGATTATTGCTGCTCCTATTCCTCCTGCGGGTGGTCAGGGTAGAGGTGATGCAAATAGAGTACTTCATCAGGTTGCTAGGGATCTAATAGTGAGACAGGGTTGACACAAAGCTAGATGTCACAAAGAGGTTCAGGCACAAGTGGCACAGGTTTTATTAGATTAGGCACAGGGTCCTCCTACTCAATAGGGTATACCGACGATTATTCCACAGGCTCCACCTTCTTAGGGACTTGCTTCTACTTTTGCTTTTGCTTCTACTTCAATGCCCTCTTCTTCATCACATCCATCTTCTTCCAGTTTTGTTCCATAATTTTTTGTTCCATCTTCTTCGATGTCTTCTTCATCCATACCTCCACCACATGGTCCTGCCCCAGCTTTAGCATCAGATGTCATATCTCTTCAGACTCAGATGTTAGCGATGCAAAAACATGTTACTCATCTAAGTTTGATGATGTAGACATTCTTGGCAATGATGAGTCAGCAAGGATTATAGGTGAGCTCGAGTCATCCTCTAGATAGTGCTCCTGGTCCTAATGGTACCGATGGTGTTGGTGACTCAATCGGTTGATATATTTCAATTGCTTTATACTTTGATGATATATGATCTCATTCTCTTATTGATGTCAAGACATTAGACTCTTATTGTATCATTTTATTTGATCTATATTGTTGATGTTGATACTGATACTTTGATAGACATTGATTATCTGGATATTGCTTTTATGATCACTTTGATGGACTTTGATATGTTGTTTACTTCATGATGATGTTATAGAATTTGATACTCATTCTAATAGCTTTCACTATATATGATGTCATGATGTTTTGGATCTCCTTTTTAGGTGTTTTAGCATGATATGCAGATCTGGATGGTTCTATCTCCTATATGCTTTGTTTTATGTTTTTTAGAATGCAGTTTTTGATATGTATGCATATGTTCTATTGATGCTTAAATGGTTGTCTTATGTATGATATATAATAGATGGATGAATGTGATGATTTGGATTCTAATGATTAATGCTTTACATTTATAGATGTAATGATATATAGATGGATTATATGGTTGTAATGACTTAAATGATATGCAATACCTAATGACGGTTATGATGTTCTATTTGAAATGCAATGATGTAATGGGTATAATGATGTAATGATTATTATTTTAATGAAATGCTATGGTAAATGCACTTTAATGGATGTGATATGAATGATTCTTTTTTTCCATGGATGATGCATACTAGATGAAATGAATTTTGAATGATGCAATCTAATGCAGTTAATGAACTTAATATGATGAATGCAACCTAATGCAATTTAATGGACTTAATATGATGAATGCAACCTAATGCAACAAAATTAATGGCTTAAATGATGAAAATGCTTAAGTGAATGTAAGATAAAGTGATTCTAGTGAAAATGATTTTAGTGATTTAATGTAATGTAATGCCATGGTGATAAATGAACCTAACTAATGCAAGTGAACTAATGAAATGCACTTTTGTTTTTTATTTTTGATTTCCAACACACTCGATCACATATAGTTTTTGATGATCCTTTTGATTTCTGATTTGACTACACCCCCTTTCTTTTCGTCCATTTTCCCTCTTGCACCTTTAGATTTTGAAGTTAAAAAAGGAAAATACTTTTAAATGCATTTAACCTAAGATGTATGCAACTAACTGTCATTATTCAAAAATTTGGAGCTTATAATCATCATTGAGTAGTTTTTGAAATTCCACTTTTTAGTACAACAATCACTAGTTCAACCATGATGATATGAATACTTTTTGCACCTCTTGTGTTACTTTCCCATCTCTTATCTAGTACGACTATCACTGATTGAAACCAATCCTGAGAGTGCGAATACTGATTTTGTTGGATTATATGTTGCAAGTGTATTTTGGTATTATGATATTGAAGATCAAAATATCCAAGGTATCCTTTTGCGTAAACAAACAAAGATCTTAGTTTTATCCTATGTACAAGTCCTCCATGATTCTTTGATGATCACGTCCCTAGAAAAATAATACATGATTTAACACTTTGATCTTAATACAATCATTCATAAATCCATAAAATATCATCCTTTCATCATAGCTTATCTCATTTAAACACTTTCATCGATTTGCTAGAAAGACATGATTTCATCAATCAAGTCAACACTTAAAATTTTTTTTTGCAATGTTTTTCAAATCCATATTTCAAGTATAGTTCCATCCATTTCATACTTTTAATCCTGATAAAGATAAGGTCATGTAAGATCTCAGATCAAATTTTTTGTTTAGTTTAAATTGGATTGGGATTGTAGATTTGATGAAGTGTTTCCACTTGTACTTTTGATGACTTGATTTTTTGATTAATTGAAGTTTTCTTTGATGAATCCTTCCTCCTTTTGAGTAAATTTCCCCCAGTTTGATATGATTACATTTGTGGGAATTAGGACAGTTTGCAGATCAGGTGACCAAAATCTCTAGGTACTTGCAAATGCAACTGTGGGGTTTTATTGTGCAATATTTACAAATGCTGGCAAATGCAATATTTACAAGGTGACCTTATAGGTATGCAACTGACTTAGACTTTCAATGGCATCTATTTACCAGGTTTTCACTGATTGAATGGATCTTGCTTTCTTTTTCTATTTTTAAAGCTTTTTTCTTTTTTTTGCTACCAAGGTGCCTATTTGCTAGGTTTTCACCAAGATACTTTTTCTCTTTTTTCAATTTTTTTCATATCATCAAGGTGCCTATTTGCTAGGTTTTCACCAAGACAACATTTTTTTGAGGATCATATATGAATGTTTTTGGCTTTCTTCATGCTCAATTTTCCACTGTTTTTGATCTTTTCTGCTTTTCCAATTTGTTTGTTCTTTTCTATTTTTCATTGTTTTTTTTTTTTGTATTTTCAAGATCGCTTTTGACTATATACAATAAATATGATACTCACCATCTAATTTTCTAATACTCTTTATACTCTTTCATCTGTTTCATGTATAGAACCTCTTTAGGTGAATGCTATTGATAGGTTCTTGTAGCTCTTCTCCATCACAATCCACTAACTTATAGGTGTTAGTGCCAAAAGATGAGGTGATAACAAAAGGTCCTAACTAATTTTCTTCCCATTTTCCTTTCTTTTCCCTTTCTTCTTGGTTCTTGGGATTCTTTCACAAAACTAGGTCACCTATTTGAAATGTTCTTGACTTAATGTGCTTGTTATAAGTCCTTGACATTCTGTTTTGATATACCCTTAAGTGATCAAATGCTTGTTGTTGTTTCTCATCTAGCAATTCTAGTTCATGCAACCTAGCAACTCTATAATCTTCCTCACTTATCAAACCATGAAGAGATATCCTTAAGGATGGAAGTTCTACCTCCAAAGGTAAAACTACTTCTGTTCCAAAGACTAAGGAAAAAGGTGTAGCTCCCGTTGGCGTTCTAATGCTTGTTCTATAAGCCTATAAGGTCGGGTTTATTTTTATGTGACAATCTTTTCCTGAATTGTCCACCGTTCTCTTCAATATCTTCAAGATGTTTTTATTTGTTGCTTCGGCTTGCCCATTACCTTGGGGATAATAGATTGAAGAGGAATAATGTATCATGCATAACTTTGTACATAACTGTTTTAGATCTTTGTTTTTAAAGTGTTTTTCATTATCTGTGTTGATGGCATGAGGTACGCCATATCTAAAAATTATGTGATTTAGAATGAACAAAGATATTTGTTTGCATGTTGCAGTTGACAAGAGTACAACTTCCACCCATTTAGTGAAATACTCTGTAGCAGTGATGATAAACTTATGACCATTGCAAGCTAGTGGATGGATCTTCCCTATTAAGACCAATCTCCATTGATAAAATGACCATGGTGTTGTCATCGAATGATGCTCTTGGGTTGGTACATGGATCAAGTTTCCATGAAATTGACACTTTCGACAAGTCTTAGCAAAATGACAAGTGTCTTTCTCCATCGTAGGCCAAAAATATCCTATCCTAAGAATTTTCTTAGCTAGGGTTAATCCATTTGAATGTGACCCATAGATTCCCTCGTGGATTTATCGCAAGGCTACATTTGACTCCTTTTTCTCTAAACATCTAAGAAGCATTCCGTCGAGACTCTTACGATACAATGTTTCAGATATTAAGGTATATCGAGTGGCCTTGCAGATGAAGCTTTTCTTTTGGTTCCTGGTTTGGTCCATTGGTAAGATTGGTCTTTGAGGTAAGTGTAAATGGCTCCATACCAAGGTGATTCTTGTCCAATTAATAAGAAAATAGTATGAGGATGGGTGGGGTCAAATGCAGGTTGTTCCACTTCTTCTAGCAGAAATTCATATCTGGTGCTTTGATCTGGTAGTTGTAGAAGTGAGGCCAAAGTTTCTATTGCATCTGCTACTCTGTTCTTTTCTCTAGGCACTTGCTCGAATGTAATAAGAGTGAAGTACTTATTAAGGTTTTCCACCATGTTCTTGTAAGGCACCAACTTGTCATCTTTGGTCTGATATTCATCATTAATCTGATTAATGACTAGTTGGGAGTCTCCATAAACCTTCAGTTCTGTTGCCTTCCATTCCAAATCCAACTTTATGCTGATGACTAAGGCTTCATATTCTGCTATGTTATTGGTACATGGAAATAGCAATTTATAGGATTTTGGAATTGTAGACCCTTGCGAAGTTATCAATAGTATGGTTGCTCCTGATCCATGTTGGGTTTATGAACCATCAAAGTATAGTTGCCATGTTTTTGCCTCTATATTCACAATCTCAGAATCTGGAAATTCTACTTGAATCAGATGATGATCTTGTAGTGGTGATTTTGCTAGTTGGTCAGTAATGACTTGCCCTTTGATTCACTACAACATTTGGGGTCAAATTTTGATGCCAATTTGCAATGCCACACCAATTTGTGTTCTTTTTTGCAAGTGCACTCGATGGTGTCGTAATAGAAATGCTAATATCATAATTGCAACACCCTTTAATTATAAACAAAAAAAAAGAAAAAGAAAGTGTCATTTGTAATTTTTGTGAATTCGAAGAGCTGCCGCGAAGATGGCAGTGCACTTTTGCATGGCGCAAAGAGGGAATTCAAGTTTGGCATGCGCGAAGAGGCCTACACCATGTGGGAAGAGGGCACTGGTACTTGAGGTAGGCATTCAAGCTTTGTCTTCTCATTAACTCAATTTCAGTGGCATTGTTTACATCTTAGCATTTGGAATGCTCGATGACCCGCGAGCTTTGAGAGCTAGGGCATCATTGCTATTACCTTCAAGGCATTGTGTGAAGTGTTTGATCTCTCTTTATTTTTTTTGCTGTTGATATTCACTATGTGGTACTCCCTGTTTATGATCATTTCATGAGGAAATGCCTTGATGGCTCGCGGGTTGCAAGCTAGGGCATCATACATTGTTCATGAGCTCACTATTTAATACTGGCATTGTTTACATATTTTCATTTGGAATGTTTGATGACCCATGAGCTTTGAGAGCTAGGGCATCATTGCTATTACCATCAAGGCATTGTGTGAAGTGTTTGATCTCTCTTTATTTATTTTGCTATTGATATTCACTATGTGGTACTCCCCGTTTATGATCATTTCATGAGGAAATGTCTTGATGGCTCACGGGCTGCAAGCTAGGGTATCATACATTGTTCATGAGGTCACTGTTTAATACTGGCATTGTTTACATCTTTTCATTTGGAATGCTTGATGACCTGCGAGCTTTGACAGCTAGGACATCATTTCTATTATCTTCAAAGCATTGTGTAAAGTGTTTGATCTCTCTTTATTTATTTTTCTATTGATATTCACGATGTGGTACTCCTTGTTTATGATCATTTCATTAGGAAATGTCTTGATGGCTCACGGAATGCAAGCTAGGGCATCAAACATTGTTCATGAGATCACTGTTTAATGCTTACATTGTTCATGAGCTCACTGTTTAATATCTGGCCAGGCCATGTTAATGGTACCAGGCCAACCCAATCAGCCCAACAAAATGTGTTATGTTTATCTTTGTCAAATACACTCATTCAACATTTTGTTCTTGTTCTTCACAAAAATATTGCATCAAAAGTAATTGTAAACAATGATTCAAAGAAAAATGAAACAACTACAATAGATCAGACCTTAAAAGAATACAATCAAGGAGAAATAGTGCCCTAATAGTGTCCTTTGGATCTAACCCCATCTTTTCCTTTCTTGCAGGTTTTGGATCATACAAGAGCATACTGGATTGAACCCTAAGTCAACACTTCATTACTTGGAAATGTTTGGTACCTTCATTATTTATGTTCATCCACTTATGTATATTTGCATATTCATTCATATTCTTCTGAAAGTTGGCTATTAGTGACCATATAGGACCATTCTTGATGAATTTGGCATGAAATTTTATAACATAGTTTCTTAGCATTTGATCTTTATATGGCAGCCATGACTTGAGGTAGGCATTCGAGCTTTGTCTTCTCATTAACTCAATTTTATTTTGATGGCATTTGTTGATTTAATGGAAAAATATGAATGTTAATACTGGCATTTTTTTCATCTTTGCATTTGGAATACTCGATGACCTGCGAGCTTTGAGAGCTAGGGCATCATTGCTATTACCTTCAAGGCATTGTGTGAAGTGTTTGATCTCTCTTTATTTGTTTTGTTTGTGATATTCACTATGTGGTACTCCCTGTTTATGATCATTTCATGAGGAAATGTCTTGATGGCTCACGGGCTGCAAGCTAGGGCATCATGCATTGTTTATGAGCTCACTGTTTGAGCACGTCATGTCCCTATTTGATTGGCCGGTGCTCTATTTGTTATATTGATGCTATTAGATCAAATAGGGACATCAGTAAGAAAATAGGACATCAGTAATAAAATAATACACTTACTATTTTGAATTTGAGCCCTGGCATCATGCAATGTTATTGCTGTCAAAATAGTAAGTGTATTAATGTATGATCTAATAGCAACAACCTCATTGATCATTACCTTTCACTCCTCCATCATTATAGAAGAGATAACTACCTACAACTATATTTCATAATTCCTCATTTGAAGTATATATATATCAAGTATAATTATGAGTTTACATAATATATTTAGTCTTAATAAAATCTTATAAAACAACATAAAACTAACCCAAAATACTTTATCTTAATAAAATCTTAATAAAAAAATATATTTAGTCTTAATAAAATCTTATAGAACAACATATATTGTGTGAAGTGTTTGATCTCTCTTTATTTGTTTTGCTGTTGGTATTCACTATGTGGTACTCCCCGTTTATGATCATTTCATGAGGAAATGTCTTGATGGCTCGTGGGCTGCAAGCTAGGACATCATTCATTGTTTATGATCTCACTGTTTGAGCACCTCATGTCCCTATTTGATTGGTTGGTGCTCAAACAATGAGCTCATAAACAATGCATGATGCCCTAGCTTGCAGCCCACAAACCATCAAGACATTTCCTCATGAAATGATCATAAACAGGGAGTACCACATAGTGAATATCAACAACAAAACAAATAAAGAGAGATCAAACAATTCACACAATGCCTTGAAGGTAATAGAAACAATGCCCTAGCTCTCAAATCTCACGGGTCATCAAGAATTTCAAATGAAAAGATGTAAACAATGCCAGTATTAAATAGTGAGCTCATGAACAATGTATGATGCCCTAGCTTGTAGACCACAAGCCATCAAGACATTTCCTCATGAAATGATCATAAACAGGGAGTACCACATAGCTAGTGAATATCAACAACAAAATAAATAAAGAGAGATCAAACACTTCACACAATATATGTTGTTTTATAAGATTTTATTAAGACTAAATATATTGTTTTATTAAGACAAAGTATTTTGGGTTAGTTTTATATTTTTTTATAAGATATTTATTAAGAATAAATATATGATGTAAACTCAATATAACAAATAGAGCATTGACCAATCAAATAGGGACATGAGGTGCTCAAATAGTGAGCTCATAAATAATGCATGATGCCCTAGCTTGCATCCCGCGAGCCATTAAGACATTTCCTCATGAAATGATCATAAACAGGAAGTACCACATAGTGAATATCAGAAGCAAAACAAATAAAGAGAGATCAAACAATTCACACAATGCCTTGAAGGTAATAGCAATGATGCCCTAGCTCTCAAAGCTCGCAAGTCATCGAGCATTCTAAATGCTAAGATGTAAACAATGCCACTATTAACATTCATATTGTGCCATTAAATCACAAAATGTCATCAAAATGAAATTGAGTTAATGAGAAGATAAAGCTCAAATGCCTACCTCAAGTGCTAGTGCCCTCTTCCCACACGGTGTCGGCCTCTTCATGCACACCAAACTCGAATGCCCTCTTCGTGCCACGTAAAAGTGCAGTGCCGTCTTCATGACAGCTCTTCGAATTCACAAAAATTACAAATGACACTTTCTTTTTCTTTTTCTTTTTTTTTATAACCAAGCTAGTGTCACAATTAAATCAACAAATACCATCAAAATGAAATTGAGTTAATGAGAAGACAAAGCTTGAATGCCTACCTCAAGTCATGGCTGCAATATGAAGTGCATTTTCCTGAGTGCACATGTTCTGTAGCATAGTTCCTTTTAGAAGTGTATGGATTAACTATGCACATGCATAATTGTAGACAAGGATCAATAATATGGTGTTAGACATTGCTTAGATCCTTTGGATCTAACTTCATCCTTTCTTTCTTTGCAGTTTCCAGATCATAAATGAGCATACTAGATTGAACCCAGGGTCAACACTTCATTACTTTAGGCAATATTAGGTGCCTTCATTATTTATGTTCATCCACTTATGTATGTTTGCATTCATTCATATTCTTCTGAAAATTGGCTATACTCATATTCTTCTTGTGTCTGAGTCTTCTAACTATGATCAATTTAATGTTGTAAATCTTCACATAGAATTTGATATCAACTGATCATATATCCATTCCAAATGATATAACTCCATTTGAATAAACATACATGCCAACCATTTGACAAAATGTCCATATGAAATCTAGAGCAATACATTAATTTTATAGCGAATTCATGATTTATGATGCCTTTGGTTTCCTACAAAGCCTTTGGCGAAATCTGTCAGAATATTAAAAGTTTGGTCGAAGTAAGTGTATAAATGAAGGATGAAACACATATGAAGCTATGAGAAGCTTTGAGAAGGTGACATGAAGCTAATGAAAGGAGGCATCTCAATGATGTTAAATCATAGGGGATTCTCTTTGTTCTCTGCAATGGAGTGAGCTAATTGTGAAAGTATAAATAGATAATTTTAACAATGTATAAAGTCCTTCACAAGATGTAATAAAAACACTGGCAAGGCATGAGAACTATTTAACAAAATGCCACAATAGTGGCATCTCATGCAATGCTAAGATGTTTAGTTATATGCAATGTTGAGATATTCAAAATATTGTTAGATAAATAGATAATTTTAACAATGTATAATGTCCTTCACAAGATATAATGAAAACTATGGAGTGAACTATGTTTGTTTGATTATATAACTATTATCTTATGTCAGGTATCCCACACAGTCTCATGGATTGTTAGGTACAAGTCAAGTCACTGCATGAAGTGCAAGTTCCAATGAATAGGTATTTGTCAGAATTGTCTTCCTCGAGCGAGGAAAATTTAGGAATGAAAGAAGAAAGTGAAACATTTAGTACGTGTAATTCAATAAGATTGACTCGAGGTCAAAAGATTAGAAAGAAATTCAATAAATGCATGAAATTTTTCCTTGCTCAAGGGGGGTCGTGTTCTTATGATGATGAGAGCAAAGGCAACTCTGAGTTGCCATTAGGTACAAACATCTATAGAAACAATGGGTCCCCAATGAACTTCCTTCAATAAACACTAATTTTTGTGTTAAAGAGAGGATATATCACATATCACCGTCTTCATTACATGGTTTGGGCCTATTTTCCATGGATGGCATAAAGGTCTCTTACAACAAAGTTGTCGAATTGATGGAGTATGTCAGACCTTGTTATGATTATAGTAGTTGGATGCAGATTGTTAAATATAGAAAAAAGTATGTGTAGGTATGCACTTGCGGAAAATTATATAAAATAAAAAGTCAGTGAACAAAGTCAAAAAGTGGCTGTATACATTGATGGAAGACCCAAAGCATCAGGGAATATTGCAGGTTTTATAAATAGTACATGACCTGACTCAACTAAGAAGCAACCCAATTGCATATTTGAGGCGTGCGAGGGAAATCACGTATTTGTATGTGCGATCAAATCAATACGTGGAGGTGAGGAGCTACTTATCGATTACAATTTGAATCGCATAGATACAAAAATCCCCATCATTATCATGGACAAGGTGGTACATATTTTGATAATTGTCTATTATTCAACGTAACTTAGAATAAGAACACATGTGTTTTAACATGTCTGAATGATTTTTTTTGAAATACAGAGCTATAGTATGGATCAAGAGCCACACGATACGCATGGCAGTGATAGTTCTCATGGGACTTCTTCTTCCCGATAGGTAAAACTCATTGTTGTTGTACAAATGCACATACAATAAAAATGTTAATGCATATTTTTTGTTATTCTACTATTTTGGATTGCTTTTAAATAAAGGGCTAAGAATATTGTTCTCACAAACGAGTGCTGATCAGAAAAAGGGAAAGGAACAAGTAGTCCATGAGGAGCCGCTGAATGAGCAGGATCCATTTGATGTTGATTTTTTTATCAGAGGTTGATCCTATGGTTGCACTGGAAAAGGTCCTTCGTGCAATATCAAAAGAGTTAGCTCGAATGGCTAATATTCAACCTCACACTCCTGAAATATAGAGGGCATCAGATATGTTGATTGGTTGTGTTCAGAACTATAGAGTAAGTATTAATGTAGTTTTTAATTATAACAAAAGTTCAATAATGATTTTTATAGTATACTATTTTATTTATGTCATTAACTAAAATATATATGTGTTCTCTTTACAGGTTATGTTAAATAGATTAAAGGGCATTACCTTATATGCAAATACTTCAGATGGTACATCGCATGTTTTATCCTCCATCTTGTCCATGGTTATCCATATTTTTTTATGCTCTAACAATATTTTTGTTCAGCACCTGCTATTGAACCTATGTTGAGTACAACGCCTAGTACAAGGATGAGATCCACAGAGGTAGTTCCGCCTGCAATGTCGGCAACACGTAGCATGACCACAAATGTGATGGCAACACCTACTATTATTAAGTAGAATCCTCTTTTTCTCTCTTATTTATCATTTTTTTATTTTACTTGAACTATATATTATTTCTTAGGGGGCATTTTGCAATAATGGATTCATTTTATATAGGAGGTGATGATGCAATTCCTGGATGTACTCGTGTTAAATGTACGGGAATAATACAGTGTGATCAATTGCTCGTGAGCAATGAAGATGGACTTCCCTTGAGAGTAGTCCAGCTTCTAGGTACTTTAAAGACTGATCCTTTCTTTTACTATACAATATAATACTCATAATGTAATGCACTAACCCCTTGTGTGGTCCCTTGCAATAACTAATTATAATAATCTCATAATTATCTTCCAGGGAATAATCTATTTTATGAAAAACTTAATGATGAATGTTTGAACATTTTCGGGCCGACCATACGCACATGGTATCATATTTTGATTTCATTGTAAGATTAGATTTCGTTTCATCCCTTTCTTCAAGTATATTAAAAGGTAGCTTCACTTCATTTATGAATCTAATAGTTTTTTTCTTAAAAGGTGGTCAGTACAAGATAAAGGGTTAAAGAATAAACTCATTGACTCTATGACAACACTTTTTGGACCTGAAGTCTTTCATAGACTTAGACTCCTTGACAAAGCGGGCATTGTTTTGAAGTATATTAGGGAAAACTACAAGACCTAAATAGAACACAACCCTTATTATGAGCAGCCACCCTATATTCCTATTAATGAGTGGGAGGATCTTAAAAAGGATGCACTTGAGAGAAGTGCAAGACATAGTGGATGAGTAGTATCACCCGAGGAAAGAAGGTACGTGATAATGTTAATAATGAAATTATGTACTATTTACTCTTTATACTTATGTGATCTAACATATTTCAAACATCACATAGGTTTCCTAACACAAAAAAGATAACAACAACAAGAAAATAAAAACATGGCAACACAGGCTTGGCTCGGGTGGATATTCAAAATTTGTTGCACGAGTTGTAAGTATTAGTAAATGAAAAATCGTATGCAAATATTTATAATTAAATTGCAATCAATTTAGTTTTGATGAAATTCACTACAATAAAAATTCATGATACCAATAAAAAATGCAGGCCTTGGAGTTCAAAAAACCGATTACAGAAGAGGACAAAAAAATAGGCTACAAACAAGGCTATAAAGTCGTGGTTGAACGATATCGAGCAATGAGTGCACAAGGTTCTTCTGCTGGATCTGTTGATCTGGTAAATAAGCCAATTGATTTTTATTTCAAGTTGAAAACTTTACCAATTACTATATTTGATGTTAAGTTCCAACATAAAGTGAATATATTTATTTTAAGTAAGGAAACACTGATTATATATTTGTTTAAAACTTTAAAGTGAATATATTTATATGTATTAAACTGAATGATTAACATTTCTCAGTATTTTTCTTGTATTTATATGTATATATTGTTGATAAATGCACTAATTATTTACATTGGAATGCAACCTGTCGAAATTGATACTGCACCGGCCGAGCACGACGGAGGCATCGATTCTAATGTGAATTGTAGTACTCAAGGTATACATTTTCTATTCGAATTTTAATTAATGAATATTTAATACAAGAAAACATGTTAAATTGAATTTGGCGTAGTAATAAAAATTTAATTATAATGTATTGGGATTAATAAAACATTTTGTATTGCAGTTGCAGAGGATGTAGAGGACGTTGTTCCTGATGAGCATGTTGAGGTTCAAGCCGTCAGGCAAGATGATGTGGTTGGACAAGGTAAAGAGCGTCACGTTTACATTTTTTAATGTATTGAAATGCTTGTAACAATAATGAATATATTTTTAAATTAACCCCAATTATGATAATATGTTTTTAATTGAAGCCTTTTATTTGTTATTGTAGAGGACCCATCTTTGCAAAGGACAGTGAGATCAAGTGCACAACTAAGAAGAAATGATGCTTTGGACATGGATAAGCCTCTACAACAATATAGGGAAGCATAAAAAAAGAAAAAACCAAAAAAAATGACTCTCATTTATGCAACTTATTTGATAATGACTGATGTTTATTTCTCGATGTTTATTTGATAATGACTGATGTTTATTTCTCGATGTTTATTTGATAATGACTAATGTTTATTTATACGTGTTTGAGCTTAGTTCCATGTTTATACACTGAGTTTCCTTTTATACACTATTGTAATGTTGGAGGGGTTTTTGCTAAATTTTAGTGGATTTCATATTTTGGGAGAAATTAGTATTAGAATGTTCAATGGGTTCTTTTCTAAAACACAATACTTGAACAACAAAAAAACTTGTAATACAAATGTTGATTGCAACTACCAAGGTAGAAGCTTCACAAAAAACCTTAAATCATCATCTTGTCTAGAATGGTTAATCAATTGTTTAAGGTGGATTAGTTGTAATGATGAGATGCACCATTTAGATGTTAACTGTGTCAGTCTCTTGGTTTTAGGCAATACAGAAGGAGATGCCTAGTTGAATATGCAATCTCAATTCATATACATAGGATATTAGGTGGAGCTGAAAAACACAATAGGGTTGCATTTTTTATAGAGGTCTTTAATTGCATATTTTAAGTTTTAGACCATCGCAAACATTATAATTTTGACCTATTAAAAAAATGTAAATGTGTTGTGTTTTTTCAACTCCATTTGCTATACATGCATATTCTTCTTGTGTTGCATGTGCATTCTCGATTCAGAGTGGGAAAAATCTTATTTTCGGTGCAAGGGAGAGAAGCCATACACATAAGTGATGAAGTTGAGGGGAGATGAAGGAATACCAAATAGTGAATTTGGAAATTTTCATCAGAGTAATTACAGTGGAGGTCTAATCAATAGAGAAGATAGTAATGATCGTAGGAGAATGAATAGTGGTTACAGTTGTAGCGGGGAAGAAAGTGGAGTCCATCCATGAAGAAACTTGCTGACAGAGATGGTGTACAAGAAACAAAGGAGACTAGTGTACTTTTTAATAATAACAAAAGTTCAATAATGATTTTAGATGTTAACTATGACAATCTCTTGGTTTCAAGCAATGTAGAAGGAGACACCTAGTTCAATATGCAATCTCAATTCATATACATAGGATATCAGGTGGAGCTGAAAAACACAACAGGGTTGCATTTTTGATAGAGGTCTTTAATTGCATGTTTTAAGTTATAGACCATCGTGAACATTGTAATTTTGACCTATTAAAAAAATGTAAACATGTTGTGTTTTCTCAGCTCCATCTGCTATCCGTGCATATTCTGCTTGTGTTGCACGTGCATTCTTGATTTAGAGTGAGAAAATCTTATTTTCGATGCATGAGGTAGAGAAGCCAAACACATAAAGAACATGAAAATAAACACGACAGCTACAAAACATAAATGTAGGTATCACAACAGCTAAGAAACATAAATGTAGGCATCATGGTCCCAATTGTTTGGAGACACAACATAATTGAATGCTACACCTAGACAATGCAACACAACCACTACTCCTGTAGTTCGAAGTGGACACTGCGGGATCCAAAAACCAAAGATACCTACAGTGTCCACTTTGAACTGTAGGTATCTTTGGTTTTTGGATCCCACAGTTTCAACTTTGAACTGTAGGAGTAGTGGTTGTGTTGTATCATCTGGGTATAGCATTCAATTATGTTGTGTCTCCAAACAATTGTGACCATGATGCCTACATTTATGTTTTTAGTTATTGTGTCCTAGGACCCCTTATGACCCTTTATGACCCTTTACGATCCCTAAGAATACATCTTAGAGGTCTTAAAGTGTCGTAAAGGGTCATAAGAGGATCCTAGGAGGGGCCAGATGAGCTTCCACCTTCACATGGTTGGCCCTGTTAAGTAGAGAATGTTAAACAATTATCGAAACAAAGAGAAGATCAATAATTTAAGATCTTAATCAACGTATGATAAATATATATTTCTTTTTAAAAAATAGTGTGAGTCGTCATAATTACGACGGAAACCAAAGAATAATCGATGACAAAACTAAAAAAAATGACTATTTGTCGAAAATATCAATCACTTCAAGGAGCAATGATCGCTTCAGCTCGCCTCAAGAAGTCTTGACCCAAGATCAAGTCATATCGATCCATCTCAATGGCTACCAAAATCAATAGATCTCTGTCAAGAACCCAGTCGCAAAGAAACACCACAGACTGCACCGCGAACCCACTGTGAAGAGGCATCCAATGTCTCATAAGTCACATCAAATGACCTGCTTTCTATAATCCAAGTCTCTCAGCTCGGTTCACCTAGAAGAAGACTTCTCCCAAGTCATCAGAGACACCATAGTGATCTACAAATTGAAGTCTATAGACTCGACTCAATAATCTACGAGCTGCTACCAAATCTACTGCAAAATCATCTCCGAATGACATAACCAAATCTACAAGAACACCAATCGAGTCAAACTCGATCGACAAATATATATATATTTTAAAAAAAATTGTGACTTCCGTCGCAATTACAACGGTACTAGAAAAGTGACGACAATCTGTCAGAAACATCCGACGGATAACCGCCTCATGAATAGCATTTTTGTCAGTAAAAAATCTACCAATGACACTTTGACATTGGAACATTATGATGATTAACCATCGTAGGTACAACATTTTCATCGATAAACTAACTACATCCGATGGAGATCTATTGAAAGTGGGACGACTACAAATAGACCTGACGATGTATTCACTGTGTTGAAACCCCCTTTTTGCGATGACTAAAGATGTCACAATTATGATGCCAATCATAACTGTCACTTTTTTTGACTGCAAAACTATGATGCCTAGTGGTGTCACTTAATTGATGGTATACTGTCTGAATTCTGACAATCCGCCATCGAAAAAAGGTCTCAAATGTACTAGTGATTGATTTATGGTCTATATAGTCAATGTAAAATTCTCTCAATACCATCACCCATTTGGCTAACCTCCCATTCAATGTTGTTTTGCTTAACAAATACTTCAAAGGATCGATCTCGGCAATGAGTCTTATCTTATGAGCTAGCATATAGTGACATATTTTTTGTGAAGAAAACACCATAGCCAAGCATGCCCTTTCAATGAAAGTGTAGTTTAACTCATATTTGACTAGAGTTCTACTTATGTAGTATATTACTTTTTCCTTGCCTAATTCATCTTCTTATGAAAAAAGTGCCCCCAATGATTGCTCGGTTGCTGAAATATATAAGATCAAGGGTTTGCCTCTTATTGGTGGCATCAAAATTGGAGGATTCATGAGGTACTTCTTTAACATGTTGAAAGCTTCTTCAAACTTCTCATCCCATTTGAAAACTGTGTCTTTATGGAGAAGTTGGGTGAAGTTGTGACATTTTTTCGCCAATTGGGATATAAACCTCCTGATGGATTGAATTATTCCTTGTAGTGACCTCATTTGGCTTATGTTTTGAGGTGCTTCCATCTCCATGATGGCTTTTACTTTAGTGGGATCTACTTCTATTCCCTTTGCGGATACAATTTAGCCTAGCAGCTTGCCTGATTGGACCCCAAATGCACACTTTTTTGGATTGAGCCTCACTTTGAATTGTTCTAGCCAGACAAAGATTTTCTCTAGAATTGGTAAATGCTCCTCTCTTGAATGAGACTTTTCTAATATGTCATCAACATAGTCCTCCATGAACTTATGCATCATGTCGTGGAATATAGTGGTCATTGCTTGTTGATAGGTTGCTCCGACATTCTTCAAACCAAACGGCATGACATTCCAACAAAAAGTTCCCCATGCACACATGAAAGTTGTTTTATCTTGGTCCTTAGGTGCTATCTTTATTTGGTTATATCTGCTAAATCCATCCATGAGTGAGAACATCTAATGTCATGTTGTTAGGTCCACAATGACGTCTATACTTGGAAGAGGAAAATCATCCTTAAGACATGCCAAGTTTAGGTCTCTGAAGTCTGTGCAAATCCTGATGGACTTATCTGCTTTTGATAGTGGCACTATGTTTGAAATCCATTGTGCATAATCAATGGCCCTAATAAATCCCACTTTTAACAGTTTCTCCAATTCCACTTTTACTAGCAATGCTATATGTGGGTGCATCTTTCTGAGCTTTTGTTTGACCGGTTTGGCTCCTTCTTTGATGATCAGGTTCAGATCTAAGCCTGGCATATCATCATATGACCATGTGAAGTTGACTTGTTTTTCCTTAAAGAATTTAATGAATTCTTTTCTTTCTTTGCTAGATAATGATGCTGCTAGATGTATGATCTTTGGCTCAGTTTTTGACCCAATGTTTATCTTTTCTGTAGGCTCGATCAAGATTGGAGATCTCTCTTCATAATATTTAGGTAAAGCATCCAAAATTCCTTCCTTAGGTGCCTCAGTTGGGTTTTCACCTTTGAAAACATCCTTTATTTCTTTTTCTTTTGGATCTAATGCTGCCACAACATGGTTTTCAACTTTAGATTCTTTTCCTTTTTTACTTTTTTTTAAATTTTTTTTTTTTTAGTTGGATTGAAAGTTTGGATACTCCCATTTATTGTTTCTTCCTGATATTCCATAGCAGAATAAGGTTCAACTGCATTGAGATATTGGGACACCACATTGTCATTCAAAAAGGTTGGGAGGATGGTTGGTTCGATGGAATCCCATTTGATTAATTCCGGGTATATGAGAGTTAAAGGATCAACACTTTGGCTTGGTTTAGTGGGATTTAGGGATAAGACCTCATTTTATGGTTCGTACATTGTATCATTCAATTCTATGACATGTGCTTCTTCTAAATGTTCCAAAGAAGTAGGTTCAAAGTCTTCCTTGTTATACTCCTCTAAGGTTTCCGTTGGATAAAAGTCATGTGGATTAAACCTAACGTTTGATTCCTCCATATTAGGTCTCCATGAAGGTACATAGGGTTCACCTACCCATTGATTTATTGTAATCTTCTGAATTTGAAGGTTCTCTAAAACCACTTGATTAGAACTAGATGCTTGATTTGGACTTGATTCTGCTATTTGTCCTTTGTCTTTGCTAGAAGTGTATGTATGAATCACATCTATCTCCTTATCATGGCATGAATTACTTGACAATGAGTCCCATTCCAATTCATTATAATCTTCATCACTACAGGATTCTAATTGCAATATCTGATCATAGAGTTTAGGATAGTGTTTTTGAGTGTACCCTTGCTCAAGATACCCTAATCCTATTTTCTCCTTGCTATCTCGCCATGTCATTTCTATAGGTTCAATGAGTCCTTCATTATTCATGCCTAAAGGTCCTTGGCCTTTGTACCCCATCTTTTGCATGATTTGAAATACTTTCCCATATTGATGTGCGGGAATGCTTATATTTTGAATGTGTTTGACATGTGCACTTGTTTCTTCATCCTTATAAAGCCAATTTAGGATCTTGTTATCATCCCCATCCATGGATGATGAAGTGCTAGCCCTCACAAAATGGTCATTGTATTTATGGGGTATATTAGGTGGTCTTCCAAAGGAGTTAGGTGATAAGGGCAAGTCCATCATGGATAAGGAGTATTCGCCTACTCCTTTTTGCTTAATTTTGCATTACTCATCGAAATTATTCATTATTTGGTCCATTTTATGATAGTGGGCCTCCTTGGTGTATACTTGGAAAGATTTAGTTAGATCTTCTTTTGGTTTTTCAATAATATTATCCTTACTAACCTTCTCCTTTCCCTTTGTCAATGTAGCTAGGTTAGTGAGTTTTGTTATGTCTTCAATGACAACTTCCTTTTCTATATTTTCTTTTTCCTTCAATAATGGGATGTCTTTAGAACTTTTCCCTTGCTCCATTTGATTAGGTATAGATCCCTTTTCATTGTGTGGAACTAGAGAGTTTTTGATAAGCTTGATGTTGTTACAATATTGGAAGGGGTTTGAGTCCCCACTTACCATTATTTCCTGCCCTAGATAAGGAAACTTTAAACATTGGTGGTAATTCGAAGGAATGACCTGCATTTCATGGATCCATGGCCTCCCTAACAAGATATCGTAGGTCAAATTTAAATCTAACACTTGGTAAAATGTTTCCCTTTGCATAGGACCAACTCTTATGGGAATTATTATGACTCCTTTTGATGCTCGTTCTTCATCATCATAAGCTTTGATCGTTATTTTTTTCTTTGAATCAATAGCCTCCTTAGAAAATCCTAGGGCTTTGACCAAGTTTAGGGTACATATGTTTAAACTGGCTCCTCCATCAATAAGCACTCTTTTCACTCAATGTTTGTGAATAAGAACCTCTATGTGCAAAGGTAAATTATGTGGATGGTTCAACGACATGTCATCTTGCTTTGAAAATGATAAGCAATGAGGAGCAATGAGATGTCCCACCATATTTTGGAACTTGTTCGCATCTAGGTTTAGTGGCACATTTTTTTCCACTAAAGATTTTTCTAGAATTTCCTTGTGCGTAGGTGATAACTTGAGAAACTCTAAGATTGAAATTTGAGTGGGAGTCCTTTGTAATTGATCCACCAAGTTATATTGCTTTGATGATGAAGGTGTGTTTTGGTTGGGTAGAACAATCCTCAGAGCATTTTTGGGTAGAGTGATTTTGGAAGCTTGCTCCCTAGTGACAACGTTAGATGATGCTTCTTTTAATTTCTCTTTTACCATGATAACATTTATGGAATTATCTTGTTCTCTTAGAGTATTGATTATGTTATCATAAGTGTGAGAAAAGTTCACCTTCTCATTACCTTTATTTTTTTATTTTGGTTGTTATTAGATGATTCACCCTTTTCATGGTTTAGAAATGGGTTCTTGAAGGCCATATGATCCTCATTGTTTTGAGGCCCTTCAATTTTGATAGTTCCATCATCTATTAGGTCTTGCACTAAGTGTTTCAACCTAATGAATTCATTGGTTTTATGACCTCTATTTCGATGATACTCACAATGGTGAGAGTCATTCCACCAATTAGGTTTAACTTGAGGTTCATAATCTCTCAAATTAGGTAATGTGATGATCTTTTTAGCAACCAAGGTCCTTAATGCATTCTCAAAGGGTTCACCTAGAAAGGTGAATTTTCTCTTGTTATAAGTGGAGAAAAAGGGTTTGGGCTTATTTCCATTAGCATTATTATAAGGATTATTATTAGTATTGTTGTTCGGGTTGTTGGAATTGTTGCTGGAATTATTGGAATTGTTGGAATTAAATGGAGCCTTGTTCGATTGATTAACATTATATGAAGATTTGGATCCACTTGATAAGTTAAAAGGGGTGGCCTTCAAATTGTTGGCCTCTACGACTCCATTGTTCACAAGATTTTTATTGTTGTTTTTCAACCATAACTTAGGTTTATCATTGTGATTATTGGTTCCCCTATTATTAGTATAATTAGATACACAGTGATTGTTGTTGGTATTGGTATTAGATTTATTATCTTTGGATAATTTTATCTCTCCTCTCTTCACCAATACGTCTTCAATTTTGATCCCATTTTCTATAAGTTTTTCAAATGTTGGGGGACATTGAAGTTGTAATCGATAATTCATCTCCATGGTCAAATTGTTTGTAAAAATCTCCATCTTCTCCTTCTCGGGGATACTTCATGGATACCTTGTGAAAATAGTCCTCCACCTTTGTAGGAATCCTAAGAAGGATTCACCATCTTTCTATTTGGTATCACACAATTTGAGCATTGTGATTTCATGCTCAATATTATAGGATTAGTGGGTCACAAACTTAGAGGCTAATTCCTCAAAAGTCTTTATTCCTTGTGGGAGCTTAGAGAACCATTCCATGGTGGGACCTCCCAAGCTCCTAGGAAAAAGTCTCATTAGATACGTAGTGTTGTGCATGAACTCAATGCTTAAGGCACAAAACTCCCTTAAATGATCCTATGGGTTTGTTTTACCCATATACTTACCATATTTAGGAAAAAAGGTATTGAAGGGAAAAGGTGTCATGACCAAGCTTTTGTCGAATGGAAAAGGACACAAAGCTTCAATAGAAAAGGGCTTGGGTTCGGTGGCCTTTTTCATTAAATCTATTTGTTCTTGAAATGTTTTCAATTGTTTGGTCATAGCATTCATGGGGTTATCTTCTTCTTGATCCTTCTTAAGTTTCTCTATATCATAGTCATGTGGGAGCTTTACCCCCGCTTGGGCTAAGTTTAGGAAACATTTCTCCCTATCCCTATCTATCAATTTCTCCATGACTTCTAGGAAATCGTCATCTTGGGCTGCTCTCTCAACTCTTTCTTCAAGTGTTTCTTTAGGAGCTTGATTGGCATCATTAGTGTTATCATTGTTTCCTCCATGTTGATGATCATAAAATGCAGAATTTTGATCCATATTGTTAAGTCTTTCTTCAAAAAGGTTTGGGAGACTATCCCCTTGATTGTGATTGTTGAAAAGGCTTTGGTATTCAAATTCAAGAACTCTTCTAGCTATGCAAGTGCTATCTCCTTGTAAAGATACTTTGAACTTATGGGAGTGTGTGGAAATAGACATCCAACAAGGTTTTCGTTTGAATTGATCTTTTGATTTGACAATTGTTGTTTTTAAATGAAGAGATTAAAAATATAAGATTGATCTTTGGATGGATATCTCTCACTTGTCTTATGTTTTTCCAAACACACAATCATGAATACACTTGTCTCTTTTTAACCCTTAATACAAAATGTTTGATTTTGAAAGAACGTTATTATGGGTTTTTGTACAAAAGACACTTCAAGCAATCTACCTAGCTCAAGATTGGTTCATAAACATGGCTCTATTAGGTAGTCTTTGCTACGTTAACAAGGTTTTAATCAATATTCTATTCAAAATGGATATTAAACTTTCATCCTCCAAGTATATTAAGAGGCTTCCCACCATCGGTATATTGGAGTTTTGCGCAATCCGTGAGGACTACTCGAGGAAGTTTGAAAATTTAACACTCTTTTGTCACGCACCCCATTAAGGATGTATGTATTTCATTTTATAGTGGGTTGGATGATCACGGAAAAGGTGAGTGTATCCCACTTTGGGCTGTCCCTCTCACCGGCCCTTTTAAGGCAAATCTTAGGAGGCGAGCCCAACTAAAGATCTAGCATTTTCATGGAAAGCAAGGAAATGGAGTTAAGAGATATTTTTTGGGAATTTGATTCACCAAAAGGTGAAGAGCATATCCCTAACTCTTTCTTAATATCCCAAACACAATAAAAAATGTTCAATTACTAACCCACTAACTAGAGAGAATCGAGTATTGCTACTCTCTTCTACAAATAAGGGGTTTTTCGATTTTATGTGCTTGATTTCCTCAACCTTTCTTCTTAATTAAAGAGTTTAACATTTTTGGCATTCTGATTCACTAAAAGAAGTGAAGAGCATAGGTCTAATGCTAAACTTTCCAAACAAAGATAGGCCATTTTTAATTACTAGATTTTTTAAAGCACCAAAGCCACAATTTAAGTACAAAATTTGACAAAGTTTTAAGGCTTACCTTTTTCCTTGTAGCTAGCAAAGACTAGGGGCATTTTTGAGTTATTTTCATGTTTTAATGCTTACCTTAGCAATCGTTCCTTCCAATGTGCTTTTCCTCCAACAAGTTAGTCAACAAAACCAAACAAAGTGAAGAAACAAAGATAAAATTGAAGAAACAAAGACAAAACTGAATTTTAAGCCTTATTTGAAAATTTTAAGAAAAACTTGATTTAAGGTGAAAATATCCAATTTAATGAAACAAATTTAGTCTTGTATGCTTCTACAACTTTGATGTAATGATCATATACTTGAGCCTCTTGCTGTGAATTCTCCAAGACAAGTTTTATATGAGCAATGTTCTCCTCCTTGATTTTCCTTGTTAAAGCTTTGCCTTCTTGATTAAATCTGCTCTTTGGCTTTTTCACTTTTCTATGATCAGTCACTCTATAGAGTCATAAAATTCATTTTTTGACAGTCAGAATATAAAAATTTGCAAATTATGTAAAAGCACTGCAGAAATGATTAAAAGCGCTATTTAACTATTTAAAATCATTGTCGATTAGCTCAAAAGCGCTATTTAAACTTTTAAAAGAGCAGAAACAGATAGTAAAGCGCTAAACAATCAAGAAAAAGGCTTCTAAAAGTAAGTAAAAGTGCTAGATAAGGATGCATAAGAGCTCGGTAGTCAGGGAATAAGTGCTGTTAGAATTTAAGATAGAAGTCAGAAGGATTTAAAAGCGTTGTTTGACTGTGCAAAGGCACACAAATTTGTCGTGGAAGCGCTGAAACAGTGCTTAGAAGTGCTTTTTAATTGCTCAGAAGCACCGTTTGAAGTCTCAAAAGCATTGTTTCATTGCAAAACCAAGAGTTAAACATGCAAAAATTTGGACAAATATGAAGATTACGAGATTTTTAGAAAGTGAAGTCTAAGGCCCCATGGTGGGCGCCATTTTGTATACTAGAAATATTATCTTCATAGAATTAGTATTGAACAATAAATGAAATAGAAACTAAATAACCACAATATAGAAATCTATTTAGCAAATGAATGAACAATTAAGCATCCTATGGTTCTCTAACTAAGAGTGTTAATGTGAAGCTCTCAACAAGCCTTCATTAATGACAGTCCTAGAATGATAAATGAGTGATAAAGCAAGCTAATTAACTCAATTCCAAATAGAAATGCTCAATTAACTCCTAAAATTCCTTTCTAGCTATAATTCTCAAGAGGTTAGATGCAATTCTCAGATTTGTGGATTCATTATTGATTGATTGTAGCCTCCTTTTATAGATTTAGGCAAGGGTATTGGGTGTAGTTGTGTTGATCATGATTAATCTTGAGTTGAGTCTTTGGTTCCACCCTTTGAAGAAAATTTAAATATTGTGTCCTCAAAGCTTGGGACAAGTAGACAAGATGAGTGAACAAGATGCTCTTTCACTTTGAGTGATTGAGATTGAATTTGGCTTGATCCATGTGAGTTCCTTTCTTAAATCCTATTGGTTGAGGCTTTTTCCTCCTATTTGGTTATTGAGAGAAATTAGGATTTAATCAATTGATTTTAATTCATTTATTTAGCCATGTGCACCCTTTGAATGGGTTAATTTGATTTAATTCAAACTATACAATTAATTAGATTAATTGCACATTGATTTAATTTCACTTGATTTAAATGCTTTTAATTGCTCTTTTCGCTTTAGATTTTGAATTATATTGAATTAAGACTCGATTTTAATTTTGATTGGCCAAATGTTTGTTTTGATTCAATTGTCTTGATTTTGCCTTGATTAATCACAGGAATTATCCTATCCATTTTTTGGTGATTAAAGGGAGTAAGCGGGGGTGCATGAGGGCGCATGGAAAAAGGGAATCTGAGAATTATTTTGGAAGGGGGAAGTGTTGGGTAATTTTCTATTTTTGGTATTCCTCGGTAGTGTTCTTGCAGATAGAGGGAGGAGTTTTGAGGCATTCTAATTAATGTTCACATCTTGGAATTTTTGCTATGTTGGTATCTTGGGAAGGAAAAATGGTCTTGGATTGGGGGACTATTGTTTTCCTGGCTAGAGATTCAAATGTGATTGTGGTGGAGTATGGATAAGAATATGTAGAACTAAGGTATGGATTTGATCTGTCCAATTACATAGCTCCAATTTTATTAGATTTTGTGATGCATATTTGGAAATTAGAATTCCAGGACATTTTCTATATGTTGTCTTCTTGTTCATGTATTTCCCATGTATATTCTTCCCTCCTGGTCATTTTCATTTGTTAGAGTCTTCATGCATCTCAGTTTCTTGATTTGGGTTTGCAAAGTGTGCCTTCTTCATTGTGTGTGAATGGTGTAAGGATGAGTGTTTATGTACACTTGTATGTTTTTTTGTCTTATATTAGTTGTATGTTGCTCCTCTATGTCCAATGCCTAATTAGCTATCATTTGTATCAATATCAATGCATTCCATCATAATTTTCTTTTGCCATTACTTTTTTAAGTATTACCATGCTCTGTTTGGTTGCAT
The DNA here is from genome assembly GCA_027943335.1 of Chamaecyparis obtusa. Taxonomy (NCBI): domain Eukaryota; kingdom Viridiplantae; phylum Streptophyta; class Pinopsida; order Cupressales; family Cupressaceae; genus Chamaecyparis; species Chamaecyparis obtusa. The sequence goes on along the minus strand of BSBK01012125.1, from coordinate 730,468 downwards.
TCTACATTGTGTGGCTTTGATTTATATCTGAAGTGCATGACCGAGTCACGACCCCTTTTCAATAAATAATGTATAATGTTGTTAATGCATGATTCCGTCAAGTTTTGCATTTGGACTATGTAGTGGCTCTTCGATTCAGTTCTTGTTCTTAGTGATGACCTTTTTAACATTCACCTTTCTATCTTTTGGACAACGTTGATCTCCTCTTCTAGTCCCTCAAATTTGGCCTTAGTCTTTAGGTGTTTTATTTGTCCTGGGCTATGTATTATATGGAGTCTTTATATAGAGCTAATATTGCAATAACGATTGTGCCATTCTATTGGGGTATTTTTTTGGGTGCATGTTTCAAGGAAAACCTCCATGATTTGAGCCATAGTTTTGTCTTCTTTCTGATGTTGCCTTGACTTTCACAACCCACACATTATCCATATCCCTATTTTTTTTAAACTTGTAATGCTTGGTCAATTTGGTACACATAGCACCAAATTATTTGTGTATCTCAACTCTCTTGTGTGTATTTGAATGATTTCTTCAATGCACTTTCCATGTTCATGCATTTTGGGTCACTATTTAGGAGTGTTGATTAATGAAGTTTGGTCAATGGTTTGGATTCCTTAATTTGGCAAGATCTTTATTTGCTTGTGACCTGTGCAAGAAAATTTCCTTGATGTCGTTATACTTTCACGGTTCGGAGTTGGCTAGTATCTCTTTTGGATGAGTATTCAATGTCTTAAATCGTTATGTTTATGTTGTTAAACCTCTTTACACATGCCGACCACTAAATAGGTGATATTAGATTTCATTTTCCATGATGGACTAGTAGTATTAATGTTGTGTCTCTGTTGAGCATGGTTATTTTGTTGCAATGTCCTTGCCACATTTTTTTTAATCAAACTATATATATTTTAATGTACTTTTGTTATTTGAACCATTATTATTGGGATGAGAAATGTCTCAGGTGCAATCTTCTTGTGAGCTTCATAATAACTTAAGACTAGTGAAGCTTCAGAATAGATTAATGGTTTGAATGAATTGGTTATCTTGTTATTCTCATATAGGTAGAAATCATGTTTTTCCAATCAATCTAGGTGACCATGTGAATAAGTAACGAGTTCTACGGAATCCATTTTACACATACCAAGTACGATTCCTTTTGATTTTAATCATAGTTGAGTCTTTGATTTTAGGCATAGAAGCATGTCTATTAGAGGTGTATTTTTTGGTTTTTAGTTTTGAAAAGGTGTTGGTATATATAACACAGTGAATGGTTAAGATGCTTTAGCTTGTTTAGATTGAAATACTCAGAAATAAAAGTTAAATCTGCAATATAATGTGAACCATAGTCTCCTTATGTTTACTATTGAATGACATGATACTATTTTAGATGACCTTCCATAGTAAACACCGATGAATAAAGAATGATGAAAGATGAATTTTCTTACCTTATCTCAAATCCTGATTACGTGAATGATAGACAAGTAAGTTCAATAATCAAACATGGAAATGGAATTTAAATACTATTTTGTAGGTGGATATAAGAGTAAGGAAAATTATTTATGTTTATTTGTAGAACTGAGATGTGATAATTCTAAGAGAAATGTGCTAAACAAGAAGATTATTTGATCCTCTAGATATAGGTTTTTTTAATGTTTAGTGCATTTATTGAAAAGTCTTGACTACACAAAGAAATGTTTTGAAATATTGAGGTATTCTCTTGATTCAATTATCATCACTTATTTAAACCATATGCATGAAATGAAGCTAGGAACTTTGAGGTGTTATCAAAGAAAAGATTGTTGCTTCATTTGTCATATCTTTAATGTACTTTTTGAATGTCCATGATAACAATATATTACTCATGATCATATTAAGGAGAATTAATTTACCTTACTTGTTCTATTTTAGATGTGTGGATAGATATTAACCTTTTCATGATGATCATTGCATGTAATAACTTCTTTGAGAAAATTATGAATTACCATTATGTTCCATGTGTGAGATGGAACCTCAATTCTATGAAATGGAAAGGAAAGGAAAAGTTGATGTTTCTATTTTCTTAATTAAGATTTATGTATTGGTGTGACCATGATTTTTATTCTAGAGTATAGAAATATTTTGGCACACTAATTCCATTACTTCAGTCAGTTTTACTTTGTTAGACTACCTCTAGCTAGGCTGGGTATCTTTCATGTTAGGAAAGATTATAGGGAAGTGTTACTACTTCGTGGTAGGGTGGAAATGCACTCCCACAATATTCTTGCCCTTGTCGACTTTTGTGAATAGGTTTCTGAAGCTTTCTTCAGGAATAACTTTCCTTTACAGTGCTATACGCTTCTTAGAATTTGACATGGTGGTATTTCTATACTTTTATGTTTACATTTATCATTAGAAATGGAAGTTCATATTTGGTCTAATTCTAATCTTACATTGTTTTGATTTGATAGTTGGTCGATATCTCTTTGACTTGGTATTTAGACAAGATGGTCGAAATCTTTATATTGAGCCGATATAACATTTGTTATTGTGATTATGCTAGTACATTCGACAGAGGGTTGACATTCCACTTTTCTTGGACTTAGAAGTATTCCTTATCTTTTTGACTATTTTGGTCATAATTATACTTCTTTTATTCCTATATTCTCAGAAATATCTTTGTATCTAGTCAATTTGTATATTGAACCTTGGACTTGTTGACTGACTCCATTGTCTTTTATGCAGATTGCTGATGTGGTTTTGTGTCGAAAGTTCAATCTTTACATATATGGTATCAGAGCTCTGGGTTCCATATTAGGGCCTTGAGTTAACTATGCTTAGATCTGACCCTTAGTCGTATAAATTGTGAGTCGATTAATGCTTAGTCTCTGAATGAAACTATGGCTCCCTTGGTTGACTAGAGTGTCTTCCAGTTTCAGATAATCTTGATAGTAAAGGATAGGATGATCCTTGACTTGTGTTATTGATTTGGTAAAGAGACACTTGAGGGATAATACTTCTTATGCGTGTGAAATTTTCTGAATGTCCCTATTTGTTCTTGAACTATGAAGTTTTAAAACAATTCTGTGAGCTTGAAAATTGTCTACCTTGAGTGGTGTGATTGCTTTCTGTTTCATATTGTAAAATGTTAGAATATGTGAAAGTTATGAGGTACATTGTGTGTGGGATACACTTAAAAATTTAATGCCTTTTTTAAATTTTTCTCTACATTACAATGGCAAGAGATTTCAAAAGAAAAGATAGAATTAACAATTCATGTGGGTTGTCTTTAGTGGATAGAGCAATGTTGTTAAGGTAATTGAATGTGTTATTACATGATGATGTAAATTTTGAGATTTATGTTCTAGAAGTATGGTCATGTTCTTTAGCGTACCTTGGATGCAAGGTGACATGTATCTTATACTCCCTCTTTGTGGCTAGTGTTAGTCACTCTGTAAATGTGATTTGGTTTCAATTTATGTTTTATTTTGAACTTTGATGAACTTTCAAAGTGGTGAAGTACAAGCTTGAAATTTTAAGTTCTCTTATGACTACCTAGCCACCAATTTTGAGTTTTTCAATCAACTGAGATTTTGTTAACACTTATTTCTTTGATTTTTCTTATGACCATTGAGGATTTGAATTGAAATTTGCAACTTGAGATATTGTGATTTCTTATCATCTTGTAGTGGCTAGAATATGTGTTTTATGCTGCTAGTCCTGTGATGTGAAGTGATGTCATCTGTCATGTTTAGTGTAAAACATTGATAGATTGTAAAAGGGAGTAGATTGAAAAGAACATACCATTCCTAATCTTTCATTCATATGTTACTTGAAATATGTTTCAACTATTATGAAATGATCAAACTGAAATGACATGCAATGTTTGTGTATATTAGAAATGCATTGTATGAAATAATTAACATTGATTGATATTATTTGATGTGAGTTTTGATGCTATGAGGAGCATTGTATGGATATTCATGGAATGATGGAATCCATTGAAAATAAATCTTTTGACAATAACAAGATATTACTAGCTCTTGGATGATTATATTTGAAACCTTCAAAGACATTAATATGAGGTGATTGAAATATATGTGTACTAGTTGATGCATTTGATGATTAACGAGTAGGTCAACATATTTTTTTAATATAGAAATGGAATATAGTTATTTGGTTATGAAGCACTATTGGTATTTTGACAGAATGGTCAACACTTTATTCCTACATGACTGCTTATGATGTGTTATGATTTCTCACGATGAAAGGCATTATTCATAAGACTAGTTGATTTGTTGTATGACTTTTATGATTTTGTTAATGCAATAATAAATGGAAGAAAATAAATGCTATACATGTGTTTGTATCATTTTTGTACTATGTGTGTGTATTGGAAAGTTTACCTTTCGGTGAGGGTGCTAATGTGGAAGAAGTAAATAGGGAAGGGTAGAAAGGGATGTTTCTCTACCTACCAATTTTTATTCCTGGTTATAAAAAGATGCTTTGGCCAAAGCTTGTTCGCATATGTTTTTGAAAATATGTTGCCCATGTTCCATCTCCCTGCCACATTCATGAACAATAGAAAGTTTCATGGCTGCACCAGATACCCCCTACCTTTTATTTTTTGGGCATTGCATGGTTGGGCATTCTACAAGTAGGTAGAATCCCAAGGAAGTGTAAAGCTTTGTGGATAGAACAGACAAGTGTCTAAGCCACACTCTCGTCTCGAGATTTGTAGATGGACAACTGACTGTCCGATGGCATAGGAGATAGGGATGTATAGAAGGAAAAATGTCTAATTACAATTAAGTATCTTGTTCATGATTGACCTTTATGGTTATGCTTTTGGATGCATTATTATATATGTATAACATACATTGATGTGTTGATTTTATATGTTGATGAATTATCATGATTTATTTGGATGCTTATGCTTAGATGAAGCACACTTGCATTACATTGATGAAAATGTGAATGCTTATTCATATTAAGATGTGAGACTTGTAGAACTTATATTATTCTACAAATAAAAAAACAAATCTTTAAAATATTATTGTGACAAGATGGGCATGAGGACTAGGTCACATAAATGGAAAAATGGATCCACTAATCTTTTCAGGTGATTTTTGAAATGGACAAATGACTTTCTCACCTAGTAAGTACCACATGTTAGATGGTACATATGAATGATTTATTTACTTATGATCAAGTTAAGGTTTATAACTTATTTGTTGAGCATTTGCAGTATTCCACTGATTATTTTTGGAAATTATCTTCCATGAAGAATTGTAATTGATTGAACTAATATAAGTGTCTACATATAAGTATGACAATAATTTGATACGAAGTACTCAATCCATTTGTTACGTCAATATGATGCCAAGGTATGGTAAGAAGCATGGGTACGTGTGTGCTCTTTTGTAAATTGAAGGTATTATGCAGATTTATGATGAAGGAATTATATATCTTGATTATGCTGAAAAACATGTACTAATAATTTGATGTTGTTCCTATGTATGCACAGATGGAACGACATATTATGATAGAGGGGGAATATTGTCAGAGAGAGGTAACTCTAACCTTGTAAAATTGAAGGGTAGTAATGAAATTCACACACTCACATAGAAAATGTTCTTGAAATAATTATGATTCAAGTGTGTTTATTATTGCTTCAAATGTGTTTGTTTATGGTGTGAATACTTACTAGAATGCATAACTAATGAAAATTTGGCTTTATGTGAGCAAATGAAATTGAAACTTGTTGATTTTATGTTAGAATCTAAAAGTATATACATGCATTACCTTGAACATTTGAATAATGAAAGATTATTAATCATGTCAATTATAAATTTCTTGATTTTTTCTTTGAGCATGATTGCAAATTTTGAATTATGCATCGAGACGATGCATTCTTAAGGTGGGAAGGATGTCACAACCCATTTTTGGTAGTCAAATTAAATTCCTAAAATTTAGGATTTAGTTACGTTGAGTAAACACTTGTTATATTTGAGTGGGATTTTTAAACGAAGAGTGAAGGCAGACAACATTTAATAAAGAACTCTCCCTTGCATGCTTAATTTAAGGCATGAAAGAGGCAACTGTGGGGATATTAGCACCCTTTTTTTCAAACTCTCTACTGATAACTGGGTAATGGGGGACCGGGAAATAATGGTGAGATATATTCCTTTGTTGGGAAGGGAGTAACTTGGGGTGCATGAGGGTGTGTGGCAAAAGGGAATCTAAGAATTATTTTGGAAGGGGGAAGTGTTGGGTAATTTTCTATTTTTGGTATTCCTCGGTAGTGTTCTTGTAGATAGAGGGAGGAGTTTTGAGGCGTTCTAATTAGTGTTCACTATGTTGGTATCTTGGGAAGGAAAAACGGTCTTGGATTGGGGAACTATTGTTTTCCTGGCTAGAGATTCAAATGTGATTGTGGTGGGCTATGGATCAGAATTCGTAGAACTAAGGTATGGATTTGATATGTCCAATTCCATAGCTCCAATTTTATCAGATTTTGTGATGCTATTTGGAAATTAGAATTCTGGGATATTTTCAATATGTTGTCTTCTTGTTCATGTATTTCCCATGTATATTCTTTCCTCCTGGTCATTTTCATTTGTTAGAGTCTTCATGCATCTCCATTTGTTGATTTGGGTCTGCAAAGTGTGCCTTCTTCATTGTGTGTGAATGGTGTAAGGATGAGTGTTTATGTACAGTTGTATGTTTTTTTGTCTTATCTTAGTTGTATGCTACTCCTCTTTGTCCATTTCCTAATTAGCTATCATTTGTATCAATATCAATGCGGTCCATCATAATTTTATTTTTCCATTACTTTGTTAAGTATTATCAAGCTCCGTTTGGTTGCATTCTACATTGTGTGGCTTTGATTTATATCTGAAGTGCATGATTGAGTCACAATCCCTTTTCAATAAATAATGTATTATGTTGGTAATGCATGATTCCATCAAGTTTTGCATTTGGAGTGTGCAGTGGCTTTTCGATTCAGTTCTTGTTCTCAGTGAGGACCTTTTTAACATTCACCTTTCTATCTTTTGAACAACGTTGATCTCCTCTTCTAGTCCCTCGGGTTTGGCCTTAGTCTTTAAAGGTGTTTTATTTGTCTCAGGCTATGTATTATTTGGAGTCTTTATATAGAGCTAACATTGCAATAACGATTGTGCCACTATATTGGGGTATTTTTTTTGGTGCATGTTTCAAGGAAAACCTCCATGATTTGAGTCATAGTTTTGTCTTCTTTCTGATGTTGCCCTGGCTTTCACAACCCACACATTATCCATATCCCTATTTTTAAAAACTTGTAATGCTTGGTCAATTTGGTACACATAGCACCAAATTATTTGTGTATCTCAACTCTCTTATGTTTATTTGAATGATTTCTTCAATGCACTTTCCATGTTCATGCATTTTGGGTCACTATTCAAGAGCGTTGATTAATGAAGTTTGGTCAATGGTTTGGATTCCTTAATTTGGCAAGATCTTTATTTGCTTGTGACCTGCACAAGGAAATTTCCTTGATGTCATTATACTTTCATGGTTTGGAGTTGGCTAGTATCTATTTTGGATGAGTATTCAATGTCTTAAATCATTATGTTTATGTTGTTAAACCTCTTTACACATGCCAACCACTAAATAGGTGATATCAAAATTTTTTTTCCATGATGGACTAGTAGTATTAATGTTGTGTCTCTGTTGAGCATGGTTATTTTGTTACAATGTCCTTGCCACATTTTTTTAATCAAACTATATATATTTTAATGTACTTTTGTTATTTGAACCATTATCATTGGGATAAGAAATGTTTCAGGTGCAATCTTCTTGTGAGCTTCATAATAACTTAAGACTAATGAAGCTTTAGAATAGATTAATGGTTTTAATGAATTAGTTATCTTGTTATTCTCATATAGACCTAGAAATCATGTTTTTCCAGTCAATCTGGGTGACCATGTGAATGAGTAACGAATTCTACGAAATCCATTTTACACATACCAAGTATGATTCCTTTTGATTTTAATCATAGTTGAGTTTTTGATTTTAGGCGTAGAAGCATGTCTATTAGAGGTGTCTTTTGTGGTTTTTAGTTTTGAAAAGGTGTTGGTATATATAACGTAGTGAATGGTTAAGATGATTTAGCTTGTTTTGATTGAAATACTCAGAAATAAAAGTTAAATCTGCAATATAATGTGAACCATAGTCTCCTTATGTTTACTATTGAATGACATGCTACTATTTTAGATGACCTTCCATAGTAAACACCGATGAATAAAGAAAGATGACATATGAATTTGCTTACCTTATCTCAAACTGTGATTACGTGAATGCTAGACAAGTAAGTTCAATAATCAAACATGGAAATGGAATTTAAATACTGTTTTGTAGGTGGATACAAGAGTAAGGAAAATTATTTATGTTTATTTGTAGAACTGAGATGTAATAATTCTAAGAGAAATGTGCTAAACAAGAAGATTGTTTGATCCTTTAGATATAGGTTTTTTTTAATGTTTAGTGCATTTTATTGAAAAGTCTTGACTACACAAAGAAATGTTTTGAAATATTGAGGTATTCTCTTGATTCAATTATCATCACTTATTTAAACCATATGCATGAATGAAGCTATGAACTTTGAGGTGTTATCAAAGAAAAGATTGTTGCTTCATCTATCATATCTTTGATGTACTTTTTGAATGTCCATGATAACAATATATTACTCATGATCATATTAAGGAGAATTAATTTACCTTACTTGTTCTATTTTAGATGTGTGGATAGATATTAACCTTTTCATGATGATCATTGCATGTAATAACTTCTTTGAGAAAATTATGAATTACCATTATGTTCCATGTGTGAGATGGAACCTCAATTCTATGAAATGGAAAGGAAAAGTTGATGTTTCTATTTTCTTAATTAAGATTTATGTATTGGTGTGACCATGATTTGTTATTCTAGAGTATAGAAATATTTTGGCACACTAATTCCATTACTTCAGTCAGTTTTACTTTGTTAGACTACCTCTAGCTGGGCTAGGTATCTTTCATGTCAGGAAAGATTCCGGGGAAGTTTTACTACTTCGTGGTAGGGTGGAAACGCACTCCCACAATATTCTCGCCCTTGTTGACTTTTATGAATTGGTTTTGGAAGCTTTCTTCAAGAAGAAATTTCCTTTATAGTGCTATACGCTTCTTAGAATTTGACATGGTGGTATTTCTATACTTTGATTTTTACATTTATCATTAGAAATGGAAGTTCATATTTGATCTAATTCATCTTACATTGTTTGGATTTGACAGTTGGTCGATATCTCTTTGACTTGGCATTTAGACAAGTTGGTCGAAATCTTTATATTGAGTCGATATAACATCTGTTATTGTGATTATGCTAGTACATTCGACAAAGGGTTGACATTCCACTTTTCTTGGACTTAGAGGTATTCCTTATCTTTTCGACTGTTTTGGTCATAATTCTACTTCTTTTATTCCTATATTCTCATAAATCTCTTTGTATCTAGTTGATTTGTACATTCGACCTTTGACTTGTTGACCGACTCCATTGTCTTTTATGCAAATTGCTGATGTGGCTTTTGTGTCAAAAGTTCAGTCTTTACAATATATAAAATAGTACATTGGTTTGGATGACAAGTAAGAGATGAATGGTGCATTTTGTGAGGTAAATAGTACATAGCAAGAGTAGACAATGGGTTTTATTGGCTTATGCTATCTATGCAAGAAGGAATCGAGATAGGAATAGTGCATCGGAGTCTTTATGATTAGAGATGAGAATACATTGAAGACTGAATTTTATCTCGGATATGAGCATGAACAAGGAATATTTACATGATTGTATGGTGTAGAGCTTTCTTTTATCCAATTGTCCAAACCAAAAATTCAAGGGAGGTGGGATTCAGATTGGAAAGGATTTAATTATTGAATATAATTGGCCAAAAGTCACTAATTATATGTTTGAGATTGACCTAGACAAATTGAAACTCCCTTTATTAGCCTTTTTGAGGGGATGGAGATCGAGGAAGAAGAAGTGGATGATCAGATTGTAGAACAAAAGGAAGGAGGCAAACATGGCATTTCAGTTAAATCAATATGGAAAGAGTTTTAGGAAGGGGTCGAGAACAATTAATTTTAGAAATTATAATAATGCATCATTAAGAAGAATTAGTAGTCTTTGTCTAAAATGTATGGATAATTGTGAATTTATATAAGAACATTGATTTTTTTTTGTAATAATTTTATATAGATGTTTTCTACATGGTGTTAAGTTTTTGTAGAAATTTTGATGTTTTGTTACTTTTATGATTTTAGTTGAGACCAAAACTTTATAATAGTTATTTTTTCTTTTAATAAAGAGATCTACTCCCATACAAATAAAACTTACAAATATTTTTTATATAAATAAATAAAATAAAATTATAAATATATAAATTGAGAAATACAAACTATAAGTTTTATTATTCTTAAACAGTTTTATAATATTTAAAGTATATTAAAAAATTATATGTATTAACATGTAGAATGTACAAGTTATAATTGCTTATACCAAATATCCACCTGGATAGACCAAGATATTTCATAATTTAAAATTAAAATCATTTAATGATCCGTTGTCCATAGTTCTATAATACTACAAATATTTTTAAAAACAATTGTTAATACCAAATATCTAAAAGTTAAAATAATTTAATGATTCATTGTCCACTTTAAAATTGAATAAGGTTTTAATTTATGTATGACGGCTAGTACTTGGCCACCTAATGAATGGAAACATGTAGGACAATGGAATAAAAAATTATAACAGGAAAACATATGAAATTTGCATGTTGACACTTTATACAACTAGGGTATATATAATAATGCTCATATATGTGTGGATCACATGATCTACATTATAACTCTCTTTTTGTATTCTTTAGCATGTGTGGAAACAAGTGGATATTTCATTGTAAGGTTTGGGCCCTTTATGTTGATTGCTTCCAAAAAACTATTAAAATTGGGCATGCCCATGAACCTCATTGTCCCTTTCTTTGTCTTAAATGGACACTCATGTAAAGTTGTCATTCTACTATATATATTTAACTCTTTATCTCATTTCTATAAATGAGACAATAGAAAAGATGTCTCTTTTATTTGAGCAAAAATATTTTTTAAAAGTATAGGTTTAATATTTTATAAAATTATCTTTTTTGAAAAAGTATGTAAATTATATTTTATTGAAATTTTAGATTATATGTTATTATATATTATTAATTTATAAAATGATAAATGAAAGTTATAGCTAATAATTTTTATTTTATAAAATTTGCATTGTCAATAGAAAATTATTTAAGAAAAGAGAAAAGAGAAAAGAGAATACATATTTTTCTATTGAAAATGGGGACAAGTTTGAGAAATCTATTGGTGGTCAACTCATGCATCTCTCAGATAGTATCAAAACAAAGCTTTTGGATATGTCTCAAAATGTCATGCCTAAAGAGGACGACAACCATCATGGTGTGAAGACTAGCACCTTTACTAATTGTTAGGCCACTATAGTGGATTTGGAGGCCCTAAAGAAGAAGGTTATGAGCCTAGAGAAGAAAATGGCGAGCCTTTGTCACTTTTGTTTTAAGGTGATGCATAGGTCAACGATCACACTCTACCTAATGCAAAAGAAAATATTGGGTGAAGGTGCTAAAGATGAAGGTAACAACAAGGATCCCAACAATTCCTTATTGAGGATTGTGGCGGTCTATTTGCTAAACTACTTGTCAAGGTTGTTTTCTATGTTTTTTATTTTTTTTAGTTGAAAACTTATAAAACTTTATATCATATAGTCTTATTTCTCTTGACATGTTTTGATATTATGGTCTAATTTACTATTAAAGCATTGTTCATACACTACAAATGACTTGTTGAAACTACCTTCCGACTATTTTTTTCTACAAGGCCAACACTCTTTACTGCTTCTAATATAAAAATAATTACATTTTTCTAACAAGATATATTCTAGTACATTTTTATTGATTTAAAAGATAAAAATATTATTAATTATAGAATTTTGACTTAAATTAATGATTATATGTTAACATTATTAAATTTCAACTCCTTATTTGTCTTTATTTATTCATGTGCTTGATATTTTAAAAATAAATTTAAAATTAAAATTAATGAGCCTAATAAGTAATTTTCAGTAAATTTATTTTAGAGTTCTATTGATTATGTGATAAAATTTAGAAATGTAGGAATTAAGAGGAGTGAAACTTTTTATTTAATTTTGACTATTAATAGATAGTTGTTCATTATTTTGATCACAATTTTCGAGCTTCGACCCGAAATTTATGTATTTGTCAATGGACCCTTGGTCTATTGGTGAAGTTGAAAGGTTCTTAATGAACCCACTAAAGATCAAGTCTTGCTCAATGTAAGGCTTTGACATCGAATAAGGGATGAAGCCAAGATTGATGAAATTTGAACTAGTCATTTTAAAATTTGTATAAGATCGTTTTAGATTACACAGATAATTGACCTTTATTTTTTTTAAAATAAAATTTGATAGCAAAAATGACTTTTATTTCATATAAACAACCTTTTACTATACATTTGATCCCTCAAACGTTTTTAGATCCTACTACATGAAAAAAATTCCTGTATACTTCTACTTACATTTTGTAAACTCAATATTATTAAAAACTTAATATATATATCTATCTCCATCTTAAAGATACTTTTTTGATCCATTTAATAATGAATAAAAAAATCAGCAACAATACAAATGACAACAAATTTAACTAAAAAATAGTAAATAAAGATTTGGGATTAGCATGGATATTTAATGAAGAAAGAGCTATTATAACAAGGGGGAATGTTTCATTTTGATTTTTGTGCTAAGTGCATAGAAACAGGTAGATACGCGTGTAAAATCATCATGAATAAATATATTCTACAACATTATAATTTAATTAAATTCATGTAAAGCTGACTTTGATGGGAACTTTTTATTATTTTATGAATGTATTAAATGAAAACGAAAAATTTCATGATCATTATTAGTTGTCTTTGACAAATTTATTGTACAAATACTTCTACTCTAAGTTTTAATTAGTTAATCGAAATTATTTATTTATTATATATACTATATTACATTAATCTCTATAAATGTAATGAGAATGCGACATTTTTCTCCCATGTGAATATTTAATCATTTAAATTTATATTAAAAAGTGCATTTGAGATATGTCATAGGTCATGTATTTAATTCTAACGAATTTGTGAGGGAACAAAATCTTTTAGATTTAATTGTAACATTGTAAGCAATAATAAAATAATTATTTTAGATTGAGTTGGTTTGAAATTTGATATTGTAATAATAAATGTGATAATTAAATAAGAAGAATAAATATATTTAATGTTTTATAATGATATTATAAAGAATTTAGTTCTTAAATGTAGAAAATTAGTGTTCATGATTTGATAAAGTTTGACTTTGTGTAGATTCATAAATTTATATGAGTTGAATCTAAACATTTTCAGATCAAATTATAAAAATACATAAATCTTTTGATGTGTGAGAATGATCTATAGCTCACGTAAATGATTTGTCAAAAACTTGTAGTATAAATCTCTTTCATGACTATTTTTTTTTGGTTTGATTTTGTTAAGGTAGTGTTATAAACACCTTAAAGATCTTTTTGGGTCAATAAGGTCATGTTGTCTTAGGATGACATCCAATCAAACTAGTTTTATATCTTTGAACAAATAGTTGAAGAGGATACATAAAGACTTATAGATCCTCTCATATGATTTTGATGTTGATGGATTCTTACCCCTTATAAATGATATGAGTTCTAGTCCACAATAATTTCTTAGTGGCAATTTTTTTCCAATTAGCAAATCTCACGGATCCTTGAAAATTGGTGAATTGTATAGGTACCTTTATCTGCCCCAATCACCAATTTTCATGCATTATTGACCTAATGCCAGTTAATTAGCCACATTTTATTTTAAACTGTCAAACATAGCTCCTACTTTTTGCCATCAACTTCTACACAATTCAAATATTTTTTATTAATATTTTTCCACAAAATTTTACATGCATGCAATAATCTACCAATTTATTCACCAATAAGTGATACATGGCTCATTATTTTTGGGGACCCATTTTGCCAAAAAAAATTAATTAATTTGTTCCTCAAGTCATACCCAATTTGCCAATCAAATTATTATTAAATGTTAATCATACATCCATAATCACCTTGAAAATTGAAAAGTACTATTTTACTGCCATGTGAGAATCACCAACCTTTTACTCCATGAAATGTAAACATAACACTTGAATTTGCAAAAAAAATAATCTCTCATTTTTTAAATGGCATGTAATTTGTCAAATTTTGATTAATATAAATACATTAGAAAGTGAGACTTGACATGTTTTGTTTGGTTCAAATTTGAGAGGCTCTTGATTTAAATCATAGATTAGATCTTAGGTATTTCTTATATGGACCTCATGAAAACCTAACAGCAAGTGACAATTCATTTAATATGAATATAAGATTATTTATTTGTTAAATTGTTAGTGTTTGTCATTTTGAGTTCACTGTTACAATGTATTCTTATAGCTTATTTGTTAGGAGTTAGTTTTTGTCATTTTTTTAGTTAGTGTTTATAGGGCATCTATTGTTATAATATTATTTATATATTATATTTTCCACTTTTGTTTATATGTTAGTGTCTTTCCCAAGGAATTAGGGATCTATCTAATCTTAGATACATTCTTTAACAAGAAGACATTTTTTTCAACTTCTATTTCATGAGTGATGTTGAGCAGCAAGACTCCTAAAACTGTTGAAGGGAGGCCATAAAAAAAAAAGAAATATAATATCATACTTTCATGGTCCATCAAAAGGAGCAAAAACATAAGTAGTTGTGCATATTAATGAAGATCAAAATTGTTAACCGAATCAAATGCCAATGTTGTAGAGAACATTTTATCCAAAGGATACCTAGGGTATCCAGACTAATTTAATCAACTTGGATAACAATGTCATAGATGATGTTTTCGATAATGCCCTTGATGTTGTTGTTGAAAATGTTGGTAATGTTGTTGATGACAACACTGCAACAGGTGATGATGGTGGAGTTACACAAAAGGGGAAAATAAAGTGGGAAATGAGGACATTTTAGATAGATTGGGTTTCAAGGTTCCCATTCATTTTTGAAGTGCCAAATCCAAATGCAAAGGAAGATCAAACAAAATGCAAGGGTACTATTTTTAATTGGAAACTTAAAAAGGACAAGAAATTGTAGCTGAAATTAGACACCATAGAAAATCAGATTAGTAAACTATATGAGAAACAAATCATATATGGAAAGGAACAATCAACACTTAGATTGAAAACAAAAGAATAATATCATCATATTAAGTATGAATTAAAGCTTAATTTAATGGTATCATGGTAGAAACAATCATGTCCATGTAGCTTCCTAAATTGCAACAAGTACAATTTTAGTCCTCTTCTAGACCCCATTTTAGTGTTCAAGGCTTCCATGCTTTAATTGATCTTCCTCCTATGCATTTAATTTAATTTACAAAAGAGGCCTCCTTTAATTAGCCACATTTTATTTTAAACTGTCAAACATAGCTCCTACTTTTTGCCATCAACTTCTACACAATTCAAATATTTTTTATTAATATTTTTCCACAAAATTTTAGATGCATGCAATAATCTACCAATTTATTCACCAATAAGTGATACATGGCTCATTATTTTTGGGGACCCATTTTGCCAAAAAAATTAATTAATTTGTTCCTCAAGTCATACCCAATTTGCCAATCAAATTATTATTAAATGTTAATCATACATCCATAATCACCTTGAAAATTGAAAAGTACTATTTTACTGCCATGTGAGAATCACCAACCTTAGACTCCATGAAATGTAAACATAACACTTGAATTTGCAAAAAAAATAATCTCTCATTTTTTAAATGGCATGTAATTTGTCAAATTTTGATTAATATAAATACATTAGAAAGTGAGACTTGACATGTTTTGTTTGGTTCAAATTTGAGAGGCTCTTGATTTAAATCATAGATTAGATCTTAGGTATTTCTTATATGGACCTCATGAAAACCTAACAGCAAGTGACAATTCATTTAATATGAATATAAGATTATTTATTTGTTAAATTGTTAGTGTTTGTCATCTTGAGTTCACTGTTACAATGTATTCTTATAGCTTATTTGTTAGGAGTTAGTTTTTTTCATTTTTTTAGTTAGTGTTTATAGGGCATCTATTGTTATAATATTATTTATATATTATATTTTCCACTTTTGTTTATATGTTAGTGTCTTTCCCAAGGAATTAGGGATCTATCTAATCTTAGATACATTCTTTAACAAGAAGACATTTTTTGCAACTTCTATTTCATGAGTGATGTTGAGTAGCAAGACTCCTAAAACTATTGAAGGGAGGCCATAAAAAAAAATAGAAATATAATATCATACTTTCATGGTCCATCAAAAGGAGCAAAAACATAAGTGGTTGTGCATATTAATGAAGATCAAAATTGTTAACCGAATCAAATACCAATGTTGTAGAGAACATTTTATCCAAAGGATACCTAGGGTATCCAGTCTAATTTAATCAACTTGGACAACAATGTCATAGATGATGTTTTCGATAATGCCCTTGATGTTGTTGTTGACAATGTTGGTAATGTTGTTGATGACAACACTGCAACAGGTGATGATGGTGGAGTTACACAAAAGGGGAAAATAAAGTGGGAAATGAGGACATTTTGGATAGATTGGGTTTCAAGGTTCCCATTCATTTTTGAAGTGCCAAATCCAAATGCAGAGGAAGATCAAACAAAATGCAAGGGTATGATTTTTAATTGGAAACTTAAAAAGGACAAGAAATTGTAGCTGAAATTGGACACCATAGAAAATCAGATTAGTAAACTATATGAGAAACAAATCATATATGGAAAGGAACAATCAACACTTAGATTGAAAACAAAAGAATAATATCATCATATTAAGTATGAATTAAAGCTTAATTTAATGGTATCATGGTAGAAACAATCATGTCCATGTAGCTTCCTAAATTGCAACAAGTACAATTTTAGTCCTCTTCTAGACCCCATTTTAGTGTTCAAGGCTTCCACGCTTTAATTGATCTTCCTCCTATGCATTTAATTTAATTTACAAAAGAGGCCTCCTTTAATTATGGTACACCCCTTTAATTAAATCCTCCAATTGAAATTAACTAATTAATTAATTTAATTATACAACCCCTTTATTTATTTAATGCTATAAAATATCTATAAGGACCCCTTAATTATGGGTGTGTCCCATTTATTATTTCAATTATTTCCCCCCTCTTGCATGCATATCTTCTATTTAAAAAATGGGTGGCCTTTTGTATTTATTTCGATTCCAAACCTGATTCCATGTAAATTTTTGGGATTTTTATTTCCTAATTGGCTCTTGATTTAATTTTCAGCCTTTTTTGCTTGGAATAGGGTGTCCCACAAGGCACAAGGTGAAATTGGTTGCCCTATACCTTGAGAGGTGTCCCATTCCACTTAAATGTGGCTAAAATTTAAATTGGAGAAATGTCTTGGGTTTTAGTAGGATATTCAAAACCCTACCTACCTTATTCAATTTTTGATCCCCAAAATGGATTGGAGAGGTTTAAAAGAAATCTCAACTCCCTCATTTTGGTATCTATCCACTACAATCTCATCTCTATCTAATCTATCTTCAAGAAATCATTTAAGAGATCAAGCATTCAATTCAAGGCAATATAATCACATTGATATTCAAGCATGGAAGACAAGGAGTGAAGTTAGATCATGGAATTTGTAAAGAAATCCATGATCTTCTTGTATCATCCTATGAAGTAAGCACCTAACTTGTTATCATTTTGGGACCATTTTGTGCTTTCTTTATTATGAATTTTAATGGTAGGACCTCATATGACACTTAAATGCATACTTAATTCAAATATGAGTCCTCCTCCTTCCTCACTATTGATTTTACTCAAGGTTGGCTCTCTCTTCTAGGCATGATTTTCTATTTTCTATACAATCCCATAATTAATTTCCTCACCTAGGACCTATTCATTTATTTTCCACTTTCGAGGCCTGCCCTGACTTTATGGCAACCTGCATTTTCTCCTCTCACTCCTTTTCACCTTCTCCAACATCCCCGTGAAATTTGAGTCAATTTTTCCTGGGACAAGTCAACTAGCTAACTTTTCCTTAGGTAGTCGAGTACCCAACTTGTCCCTCAAGTTTTGGGCCCAAATTTGGCCCAGAGGCTGATGATGAGGTTTTCCTCTAAGATTTAGATTTGTGATCGACCTTGATAAAACTTGAATCTTGAATGGAGGGAGTTAAGTATAAAAGGACGTCCTCTCCTCTCATTTTGCAATCCATCAATAATACACAAGCTATCCATCATTCAAGTGAAAACTATAAGAAAGTTCATTCAAGTGCAAGGAAGCCATCAAGAGACATCAAGAATTCAAGTCTTCTTATGCAATCAAGGTGTTTTATTCCATGTAGATCTAGCTTCTTTCCCTCATCGGAGGCCAAGAAAATGAGTTTTCTTATCAAGGAAGGTGATCCTTATTCATCTATCAATATTTCCTCTTCTTTCTCTTTCCCAATCAAACATTATGGTGAATTACAACATCTACTTCATAAGGTTTTATCTTTTCATGATTTCCTTTTAGGTTTTTGTGTTTAGTCAAAGCTATGGCATCAACATAGTTGATCACATTTAAAGAGATAATTGCATATACATGGTATGACATACTTCATTATCTAGATCTAGCCTCTACTAAATGTTAGTACACTCTTCCTTTATTTCATTTCATTTCAAGGTTGATTCCTAAACAAGGGTTTGACTAAGGAAAACCCCTTTATTTAACCTTCTTCTCCAGCTTTTTTGTATGCAGGGACAAGTTGCAGAGCTATGATTCCAGATCTGAGAAGTAAAAGTGCAGATATAGAATCTAGGAAAGTTTCATCATTTTTTGTCAGGAATAAGTCAACTAGTTGACTTGTACCCTAAAAGTTACCTTGTCCTTGTTGTTTTCTAGTGAAATTTTTAGTGCAAAAAGTTATAGGTCTCTAGTTTCCATATCTGCAATGACAATAGGATCCAAGGTTCTAGTGATTTTCAGATTTAGATTCAAAGTCTTATCTCCTTCATCTTGTTTCCCGGTGCACTTATTCTTCCTTCTTTTCCCTTGTACTTTACTTTATTAGATCAAATCAAATATCTATTAAGGAATATACAATCCCCACTAAGCATAGATCTTGCCTTAGCATCCATCCTTCTTTTTTTTGTGCCAATTAGATTTTCTTTGTGAGGGGTTTATATTCCAATATATGTGGGATTTGGGTTATAGTAGCTTCTATTTCAATTCTCCCATTTTCCTCTATACACTTTCTATCCTAGATGCAAGTTCAAGATAAAATTGCAAGCATCTTCATGAGAAATTTTACACTTGAGAAGGTATAATATTTCTTTCAAGTCTCTGTTACTAACATCACACTATTCCTTTGATGCAATTTCAATACGGGGTAAAAGTACAAACCTATCCTACATTTTAGGCTAAGCTATGCATTCTATCTGAAACAAATCTAGCCAAAATTTTTTTGGTTAGAAGGATTCCATATGAACCCATGTGGCAGATCTATGGCATTTGTGTGGTAGAGAGATTTTGGCTGCAAATGTTTTAGCCAAAACCATTCAAGCTAAATCCTTTTTGGATAAAACCCTAAGATTATATATACCCCAAAGGAAGCTTTAACCCCTTATTTTGCATCAAAAAATTTGGGAGAAGCATGTGAGGGCTTAGTAGATTCAGTTGAAAACCTCTAGGTAGGTTTTTTTTTTGTGTTTTTTAAAAAATTATATTAATGTATGGTTATGTTTATTTTTTAAAAATGTTTTTGATAATATAAATTGTAAACATAGACATAGACATAGACATAGACATAGACATGCACATGCACATGCACATGCGCATATGCATACCCATACACATTCACATACACATACACATACACATACACATAGTGTATATATATGTATGAATATGCACATACACATACATACATGTATGTATTTATGTGTATGTGTATGTGTGCATGTGCATGTGTATGCTATTTAAACATAGATATCTAGACATAAACATACACATATAGTATTGGTCATATTTGACTTTATCCATAAATAAACTTAAAACATTAGACCATATGCATATGCTAGAGATATCCCTTTGTAAACTTAATTAAATCTTAAGTATAAATATAGAAAAATATTATGTACATATGTGCGTACATGTATTTATGTATGCACATGTGTGTATGCATGTATGTGTATGTGTATTTGTATTTGTATGCATGTATATTTGTATGCACATATGTGTATATGAATATGTGTATGTGAACATGTGTATGTGTATGTGTACATGTGTATTTTTATGGACATATGTGTGTGTGTGTATTTATATGTATATATGTATGTCTATGTGTATGTGTACTCAAGTATGCGTACATGTTATGTGTATTTTTATGTGTATGTATGTGTGTGCATGTGTGTATGTACACACACACACACACACACACACACACACACACACATATATATAAATTTGTATGTGTATGCATATATGTATATGTGTGTATGCACATGTATGTCTATGCATACATGTATTTGATATGTGTATGTCTAGATACGTGTATGCAAGTACATGTACATGGACCAATGTTTATGTATATTTATTTGTGTGTATGTCTGTGTATGTGTATGGACCTATGTCTATATATATATGTCTATGTTTATGTATATATGTATGTGTATACATGTATGTGTGTATGTATATGTGTATGTATATGTATATATGGGTATATGAGTGTGTATATGTGTATATTTATATATGTGTATCTATACATGTGTACATGTATATGTGTATGTGTAAGAATATATATATTTGTGTGTGTGTGTGTGTGTCTATGCACATGTATGTCTATGATAGTAGTAAACTAAACATTTCACCTAAACTAATAGGTCCTCTTTGCATCAAACACAAACCAAACATCAAAACTTAATAAGCCTCTAGAATAGACTGACATATGTCGGATCTTGAATGATTCTATAGAGATATTATATATAGTCCTAGAAAATACACAAGTTTTTGTTAATGAATACATAAGTTGGATATACATCATACATTGGTGAATACAATGATGAACTATATGATCTAGAATTCAAGTTGAAAATGAAATTACATTTATATGAGTCCCCTATTGTTTATTGTAGCTAGATGGATAAATTAGAAAATGATGATAAAATGAATTGTTATCTTAAAGTTTTATTATGCAATGTGTGTGTATATTCTTTAATGTCGTTCTTATTAAAGTATCATGTTTATATGCTAAAATTTATTTCTCATAGTTTTAAATGTTATGTAGATCACATGTTCTAAATATTTCCAATGTTATGTTTTAGATGTTTCCAATGTTATGTATATATAGTTAGGTCTAAATTTAATCTTTCTTTCAAATTGTGTAATGTATGCATGCATATATCTAGATTTTTCCAATTTTATGTTTTAGATGTTTCCAATGCTATGTATATATAGTTAGGTCTAAATTTATTCTTTCTTTCAAATTTTGTAATGTATGCATGCATATATCTATATTTTCATTTATCATCATGGAATCTCACATTGGCTCATAACATATTGATTCTGAGCATTGTGTGCAACTTGGTAGTGAGCAGGATTCACATCAATTTTCTCAAACTACCCAGGATAGGGAGCGAATATATGCTAACACCATCGAGAGATTGTGACATGCTCTAGAGGAGCTAGACTGCACATTACACAATGTTGCTATCCTTCCCAATAGGGAAATGGAAACAAGTATCAGAGAGAAGTTGTTACATATTATTGATATTTCTCAATCATATAATCCTTATAATGATATAAGTATTGATGCATTATACACTTCTCTTTCCCATAGTGTTTCTGGTACAACAAAATGGAAAACAATTGATAGTGATGTTACACCTAATGTGAAGAGCATGTTTCCATGCTATAAGGGGAAGGGGAGAATTAGAGGATACATATCCACTAGGTGTAAAAATGTAATTGTGGTACTATTTATATATCTTAGATGGTTGGATACCTTTCATAGGTGGCCCTATAAGGATGAGTTTCCTCTTTATTTCAAAAAATAATTGTTTGCTGAATTTCATTTATATTATGATGTAGAATATACATATATTCTGTTGCATGATAGGTAGGGGGAGGGAAAATTCTCTAATCAATTTAGACCAGTTGATGTTCCACTACCTTCTAATAAGTGAACATTGGTGGTTCCAAACCTTTTGGTTCTTCCAAAACATTTGGAACTCTCCAATACATTAGATAGTGTAGAAGCTAAGACAAAGAGAGATATTTTTTTCTAGTATTGTGACTTGTTGAAATTGTAAAAATTTGGCTAAGTTTTTCACTTTTTCCTTGAAGTTTGGTATTAGAATATTTTTCCTTGTAAGAATTTTTCACGTGTCACCAAATTAAGGTTTACAGTCAAGTTGGAAGTCAAAATAATGGTGTATGGTTTGTGCTGGTTTTTTCTTATTGGTTCATGCGTTATGTCATGGCGGTCAACTAAAGTCAAATGTTTGTATTATCCTTTACCACTTATTTGCAAGTCTTGGTAAATTTTTTTATTTATGTGAACTAGCAATGTCTTATAAATAGTCGGGTGCAAGGTCGCGAGATTTTAAAATATCAAGTCTAGAGGGTTGTGATCTTGTGAAAGTGTTAAGTTGTATGTATCACATTGTTGCAAGGGTTTTGTCATGTTACATAAAATGGTTGTGATGTCGCAATGGTGGTTAAGTCAAGTTGTTTGTGCAAGGTCGTGGGGTTGAAGTTAGGTTAACATTTTATGTTGTGACCTTGTGATGAGGTTAGTGTGGTGATCAAGTTATACACTTTCACAACATCACATGACAAGTAATGGTTAAGTGTTCACAGTTGTGAGCATGTGATAGTGTCATTTAATGGCTAAGTCTATGTCTATCATAGGTTCGCAAGAATATTTTAGGGTTAAGTTATTGAAGTGTGAAAAAGTGATAAGGTGCCACATGTCTTAAGGTTTTGAAGTTAACTAATATTCTATGTAGGCACTACAAGATCACAAGATTATAATAAAGACTTGAATTTTACATGTGGTATTGCGAGATTTTGCCACATGCGCCATGAAGATTTAAAGGAAGAAAAGCCTTGTCGCAACATTGAAAAGGTTTCTGAAAGGATGCATCAAAATTTGTGAGTATGTGAGATGGTGAAATGTATTTTCTTGTATGAAAATAATATTTGAGGACATGGTCAAAGTTTACCCCAAGAGTGCAAGTATTTTTTATTGACTAAAATTTGGGCTATGATGTAGAGTGATTTTGACACGTGTCTGGTGGTGATGAAATGGTTTAACTTTAAAGGTTAATGATACTGTTGGCATGTCATCACATGGTTATATGAAGGTTAATGGAGTTTTCTAGGATGGTGTGAGATGTTGATACATGTCTTAGGTGTATTGATCAATGGTTAGCATGTGTTCACAAGTTTTCTTTGCCCTAAATTTTCCTGTCTGCGATCATGCAAATATGCTTTAAGATGACCACTAGAGTGAGATCACAAGTTAATGATGCAGTCTCATTTGAAGGTTTTGATCATGCGGAATGATTGTTATAGCTTGGCACAAGTTTGTGAGGTATAATGTAGGTTATTCTTTTGTGATGTGAAGCCACACTAAGTTTCCATATCGATTTTGCTGATAGTTGACTTAAGTTGAAAGGTGATAAGTGGGGTCTAGACCAATATTTTTGTGACATGATGGACAATTTTGTGCCATGTTGGTATTTTTTCAAATTATTTTTAAACTACTGAAGGGTTATCAAATCCAAATTGATGATTTGACCATTTTCTTCCATGGCTAATCTAAGTTGTTTTGCATGCATGACATTAAAGTTGAGTTGATTGACAGATAATTTGTACATGAAAAAGATATAAAGATGTATATGAGGCTATTATTTGCATATCAAATCTTGAGTCTTTGGTTTTTGTATGACAATGAAGTGATGTCTAGTATGATAATTTTGTTGTGTTTAAAGAATTGCGTGTATTGTTGAGGATTTTCTTCTTGGTGATTGAAATTGCTATTTTTTGATGCAAGAGCATCTCGGGTCCTTGGAAATGTTGTGTCACCAAAAAACAACTTTGAGTTTTCTGTGTTGCTTGAGTCCTTCTTTGACCAAGTTGGCTCAGTAGTTGCTCAGGTTCCTTCTTTAACCGAGTTGGTCAGTTAATTCCTTGGCCCTTGGTTATCCTTGCTTACCGCGTTGTTTGTTTTAGTTATCTATTGAGGTCAACTTGTGAATTTAATTGTGGTCACAGATTTAATGTTGGTATCAATTATTGGGAAGCGTGTGGACCTAGATCTAGTCATTCCTTTTGTTAATGGTGGATCTGAAGGCCGACTTGTTTCAGTAGCCTCTTGTATATAATGTAGTCATTAGTTGTAGTTTTAGGACATTGACTTAGATCTAGAAGATGAATGGTATCAAATTAGGAGTTGAAAATAGTTTCTGAATCCTAGCATGTTGGAGGACTGTTGTAATTGAATTGTTATATCTGGCCCTAATCGGGAAGGCCTTACAGCTTGGCATGTATGAATAAATTTGATGAATAAATGGATCTGTTTTGCATTCTCTCTCTCACTATTGTGTAGTTGCTTCTATGTGTGATCTCTGTAAGGTATATTTTGATTAGGGTGTGCATTTGGCCCCTCATCCACCCCTACCATGTGTCAGGTTGTATCAGAGTGAAGGTTGAGATTTGGATCTAGATTTGTGAATCTAGGTTTGAGGGTTCCTTCTTGTTAAACCCTAGTTGATATTTGTGGTGGGGTAGAAGATTGCGATCTAGCTTGCAATTGTAAAGGGTTTCAAGATGGTTTGTGGGAGGTGAGATGCAGATCCAAGATTGGAAGACATGTTGAGACAACTTGCTGCTAGATTAGAAGCTGTTGAGACAACCTAATGTAGAGGAAGACATCTTAAAGATGTTAGTGATGAAGAAATTAAAGAGGAACATGATGATGTAGAACCTGCACCCGTGATGGATCAGGGTGAGGAAAGATTGTTGAAAGCTTTGAAAAATTTAAAGTCTACACCACATTTCAATCCTCCTGAGTACAATAGAAAATTGGATTCAGATGAATTGGTGGATTGGATCACCGAGATGGAAAAGTATTTTGAGTATGAAAATGTCCCTTAGGAAAAGAAGGTGAAGATTGCAAGCACAAAGTTGAAAAGTCATGCATCCTTGTGGTGGGAGCATCTGCAATTGGATAGAAAAAGGAAAGGCAAGGATAAAATCAAGGTATGGAATAAGATGGTAAATAAGTTGAAAGGAAAGTTTTTACCTTGTGATTATCAAATTAACCTTGGTAATATGATATACATGCTATATATGATGGAAGATTGCATAAATATACTATCCGGGCTGATGAGAGAAGATAAATCTTGTTACCTTTGATTGAAGAACCTGTTAGTAGTGTTTGTACATCTGTGAAAGTTTTCTTGATGGAAGGAAGAAGGTTTGTTAAGGATTTGAAGAGGAATGATGTATGTTTTGCTGTGATTGCTAATAAATTGAGTAAGAAAACAGAGGATAGTATCCTTGAAGAGATTGATAAGATACTCACCAAGTATAAGGAGATCATTTATGACAATGTACCTGATGGTTTTCCACCAAAGAGAATCATTGATCATTGCATGGATTTAATCCCTGGAGCTAGTTTACTGAATAAGGCACCACATCGGTTGACACCTATCGAGAATCAAGAATTGAACCGACAGATTCAAGAATTGTTGCAGAAAGGTTTGATCTGAGAAATTTTGAGTCCTTGTGTAGTACCAACTATATTGGCACCTAAGAATAATGGAGAATGGAGAATGTGTATGGATTCCAAAGTAATCAACAAGATAATAGTGAAATATTGGTTTCCTATACTGAGAATGGATGACATAATGGATAGTTTGACTGGAGCAAAGTAGTTTACCAAAATTGATTTGAAAAGTAGATATCCTCAGATTAGAATCAAAGAAGGTGATGAGTGGAAGACTTATTTTAAGAAAAAAGAAGGTTTGTATGAGTGGTTGGTTATGCCTTTTGGTTTAACTAATGCACCAAGTACTTTTATGAGATTGATGAATAAAGTTTTGAAGAAATTTTTGGGTAAATTTGTGATTGTATACCTAGATGACATTTTGATATTCAGTAAGACTAGAGAAGAGCATTTGTTACATGTTAAACAAGTATTGTAGAGACTGAAAGAAGAAAAGTTGTTGATAAACCTGAAAAAGTGTTATTTCATGAAAGAGGAGATTGTGTATTTGGGATTTGTGATTTCAACTGATGGTTTGAAAATGGATTCTGAAAAGGTTGAAGCTATTTTGAATTGGCCTACACCTGAGAATATTAGTGAGGTAAGATAATTTCATGGTTTAGCAAGTTTTTACCGAAATTTCATTAGCAATTTCATTTCAATTTGTAATGCTATGATTGAGACTATGAGAGGAGACAAAATAGAATTCAAATGGACACATAGAGCTAATAAAAGTTTTGAGACTTTGAAGCAGAAGGTTGCTGAATTGCCTGTATTAGCATTACTTTATTTCAATAAGGTATTTCAAGTTGAATGTGATGCAAGTGGTAGTGCAATAGGATTTGTCTTGATTCAAGAAGGTAAACCTGTTGCTTTCTTCAGTGAAAAGTTGAATGATGCAAAAAGGAAATATTCTATGTATGATCAAGAATTGTATACTATTGTTCAAGCCTTGAAGAAATGGAGATATTATTTGATATCGAGTGAATTTGTATTGTATACTAATCATAAGGCTTTACAATATTTGGGTAGTCAGAATAAGTTGAATCAGAGACATATGAAATGGATTAAATATTTGTAGAGTTATACATTTGTGATAAAACATAAGAGTGGAGTCACTAACCGAGTTGCTGATGCATTGAGTAGAAGAAGATCTTTGATGACTGAGATGAGAATTGAAGTTCTTGGTTTTGATGATATGAAAGATTTGTGTGAAACTGATCCTGATTTTTTTGAGTCATGGAGAAAGTGCAAAACACCTATTCAAGATCAACCAAGTACTAAATGGGAAGACTATTTCATTCAAGAAGGTATGTTGTTTAAAGGTATTCAATTGTGTATAGAGAGAGGATCAATGCGAACTAATTTGATAAAGGAGAAATATAGTAGTGGTTTGGATGGACATTTTGGCATTAACAAGACATTGAATTTGCTTAAGGAGAAATACTTTTGGCCATAGCTATATAAGGATGTTCAAAAATTTGTGAAAAGTTGTGGAATTTATCAAGTTGCAAAGGGAGTAAGTTAGAATACTAGATTGTATATACCAATTTTTGTTCTTGAGAAACCTTGGATTGATATCAGCATGGATTTTGTTCTTGGCTTACCAAAGATAGTAAGACATAATGATTCTATATTTGTTCTTGTGGATAGATTTTCTAAGATGGCACATTTTATACCCTGTAGAAAGACATCAGATGCAGTGCATATAGGAGATCTTTTGTTTAAGGAAATTGTCACATTGCATGGATTACCAAGTGTATCATCTTAAAATAGAAGCACTTCCATGATAAGAGCATTTAGCCCTCCGAGTAAGTGGTCTAGGGTCATGTTAAGTGCCTTGATCAGGTCTTTGCATGTATTTGGCTTTCTCCCTACTTTCCACTTCTTCCTGGCACTTGATTTCTTCATTCTAGGTGAAATTAGGGTTAGGATCTCGAGGATTCTCCTTAATTTCCCTCTTCCATGGCTCTATTTTCTAGGTAGGATTTAGAAATAGGTCCTCCTAGCTTTCATCACAGTCATCATAGGATTTTATGTCTATCCATGACATTCTGTCCCTGTCTGATATCTTTTCTAGGTTTCTAGGCATCCCTAGGACCTCTTAACCTGGCTCTGACTGAATCTAGGCCTAGGGTCAAATTCGAGGTTGATCTTGAATATGTCAAGATCAAGCTCAAACCTGACTAGGTCAGGATAAAGGTCAAACCTAACTAGGTTAGGTCCAATCTTGATTTTGGCCCCTCATTCAAATTTCTAGAATCTTGGATTTTCGGGCATCAGGATTTCAGGATATTTATTTTCCCACCTCTGGGTTAATCATTTCGGGTTTCAAGATGGTAGATCCTTTAATTGAATTTAATCTAGGTATATTTTCTAAAGGTTAGGACCTAATTGGGATTTAATTCTCCAAGGTGGCCCCTCTAGAGGATTGTGCCCTAGTTCACTATAAAAGGAGGCCTTCCTCTCTCATTTTCACATCCATTATTTCACATCACATATCAAGCAATTTCATGAGCAAGCTCTCAAGTGAAAGCAAGTGAAATCAATCAAGTCTTCAAGCATTCAAGTGTTCAAGCATTCATCCATCAAGGAGATCCATTGTTAGCTATTAAAGGATTCAATCTCATTGGAGCCCCCTTTGATGACCCATTCTTCCACATTCATTCAAGCCTTCTCATATGTAAAGATCAAGTCAAGATTGGTGTAGAAGATTGAATGCCATTGATTGGAGACATCCTAAATTCATCCTACATCCATTGAAGCATTCCTACTTGTGGATTTGAGGATTCGAATCCTCTATAAGGACTTCAACATAAGCAAGGTGATTTGTTTCAATTACTTTGTTTATGTACACTATATTTCAATTCAATTTCAAGGTTAATTCCTAAATTGGGGTTTGACTAAGGCAAACCCCCCATACAACAAAAACCCCCATTTTTTTATAGGTACAGGTGCAAAATTTTAGATCTAAGAGTGAATTTGGATACCCTTTTCGATAAAATTCTGAGACCTGTGAACATAATTCAAATCAGACTTCAAAGAAAGAATGTAGTATTTGACCTTTTATGAGGGTCAAACCCGACATGAGCTCATCTTGGAGAAATATTTTTGGGTTCTCTCTGTCTCAGCATTTCCAGTCCAGAATAGGTTTCAAAATTGCCCAAAAGTACACATAGACATCATAATTTAACATTTTCCAGATCTGCCCTAATTTGAGGTTAGTATTTGTATTTCAATTATTTCATATTCCAAGCATAAATTTCATTCATAGGAAAATATTGGATTTACTCTCTCTCTCTCTCTCTCTCTCTTCCATATTCTCCATAAATTGATTCGATTGTGTATTAACCTCTTGGTTGATCAAATTGGATCTCTTCTTTGGGAATTTGGGTTTGAGAATAGATGTCAATATTTTCCCCTTCCCTTTCTATCTGAATAGTGGTGAATCCATTTTACCTCTATTCATTTTGGTGAACCCGACAAACTTACCCCTTTCTTTTGTGGATTTAGATGCCCTATTGTGCTAGATCTTCATTTGCATTATCTTGTGTGTTCACCTTCACTATTCATTTTGGTGAACCCGACATACTTACTCTCTTTTCTTTTGTGGAATTGGATGCCTTATTATAATTTCCTTTTATCTTGTTAGTATTAGATTTTTCCTTTGTGTTAGATCTTGCATGCTAATTAGATTTGATATTTATGATTTAGGTGTTCTTAGTTTAGTTCATTTACATTACATTGGTTTATGAGCTTTACTACCACTAGTCCTACTTATAATATTCCAGTTAGAAGAAGTCGTAGACTCATGGGTGCCTTTGATCCTAAATCTTCCTCTCCTTTCCTTAGGATCCCTAATGATAACTTGATTCTTCATGATTCCAATCCTACTATGGAGAAAAATCGTCTCACTCATCTCATGATGAGGATGATGCATTAAGAGTTCCTCTTGAGCAAGTCCAAAAAATTTCCACTGAACTTGATAAAATGGGTAATTGGCTTCTTCAAGAGAACCATAATCAAGATTCCATTCAAGCTATAGAGGCTCTTAAGAAATTTCTATGTGATAGTGATCAAGGTGTTAACCTCTTGTGTGGTATTACTCACCTTGTGCATTCAAATGTTAAACCTTTAGTTCAAGAAGCTCAAGATTTAGGGTTGATTCCTCCTATCACTAGTGTTGAACCTCCTTCTAATCCTTTACCTAATATTCCTACCTATACTCCTCCTTTGGTGATTGTGATGGTTCCTTCTATTCCTATGAGTGTTCCTCCTATGTCCCTTCCTACATCACAACCTTCATATCATAATGTTCCTTTTACTTATTCTAATCCACTTCCAATTGTAGTTCCTAGTGTTCCTCCAGTTGTGTCTTCTATTTTTGCAGCCTCTTACACTTTACCTAGTGTGTCTAATGTTTCTACTCATCCTATTTCCTCTAATGATTCAATAATCATCAGTTTGGCTCAGACTGTATCATCCTTACAACAACAACTTGCTTCTTTAACTCAAAACAAGTTTAGTATTCCTACATGTGACATGGGAAGTCCCTTGTCTCGAGACATCATTCATACTCCTGTTCCTCAGCAAGGTGAGATGCCTCATCTTGAGAATTATAATGGAACAGGAGATCTTGTTCATCATGTTAAAACATTCCAAATCCTTTGTAGTGATTATGCTCATGACCATAGGATTTTAGCCAAACTGTTTGCTAGGACCTTCCATGACAAAGCTTTACAATGGTATTATTCTTTGCCTCCTTATTCTATTAATTCCTTTCCTCAACTTGCTAATGCCTTTATTCAACAATTTCAAAATAATATTGTCCCACAAGTATCTTTGACTAATTTGATGCATTGTAAACAAAATGCTAAGGAAAAATTGACTGAATTTATTGGTAGATTTAAGCATTTGCATGCTCAGATTTCCTATCCTGTTCCTAATATTGATATTCAACGTATGTTTATTTCAAATTTGCAAAAGGATATTAGAGATAAGATTCTGCTTACTGAATTTACCTCTTTTCAACAACTTTGTGCAGCGCTTCATCATTATCAATTACAAGTGAGTCAATTTGAGAGCAACACTCCAATGGATCTTGTTCCAATTGATAAGAGTGATGCCACTCTTAATCCAAACAAGTTTAAAAAATTCAACACCTATGTCAAGATAAACAAACAAGCGAATGCAGATGCTGATCAAGTTGTTGTTGCATCTCACAATGCCACTTCTACATCCCCTACTTTTCAATTAAATCGTGCATTTACTCCTCTTTCTGAATCTTTACATACTATTATGAATAGGTTGTTAGTTGCTAATATGATTACTTTACCTCCTATTTGACCTCTTTTACCTACTACGATTGCATCTAAATCTTTTGATCAAAATGCTTTTTGTCAATATCATCATCATAATGGTCATGATACTGAGAAATGTTATTCTTTAAAACATAAAGTTCAAGATCTAATTGATTCTAAAGCTTTATCTATTGATAATTTGGATAGTAGTGGGAATAAATCTATCTCTCCTCCTAATCAGAACCTTCAAATCTATACAAACCCTTTACCTACGCATGATACTAATAATATTGCTCAACCATCTGCTATGGAAATTATGTATGATTCAAAGATGGATGATCTCAATCATGTTGTTAATCAAGTGGAGCATGTTGATCAATCTGTATCTCCACCTCAACCTCAAACTCAACCTAAACCTCAACAACAACCTAAGAATAAAAGACCTCAGGAAATTTTGATTACCTTTGATGACTCTGAGACTATTAAGGCTCTTGATGGTCCCCTTTACATTGCTGCTAGGATTTCTCAGATACGTACTTGTGGTTGTCTTGTTGATCCTACATCCTTAGTCAATGTTATCACTGAAGAAAATATTTTAATGAAAATCTTACAATGTGACTTTTATGATACATCAAATGTGTGGATTCAAACTTGCAATGGTTTTCTTTATCCATCCTTTGGTTCTATTACTTTATCGGTTGAACTTTGTGGAAAAATTGTGAACACTACCTTTGTTATTGTTCCTACTTCTAATCAATTTCAAGTTAAGCTAGGTTTTCCTTGGTTATCTACCATGCATGTTGTTGCTTCACCTATCCATAAGTGTCTCAAGTTCATTCATGATGAAGAAGTGAAGATGATTAATCATAGTCTATATCAACCTTCCAGGCCTAGAGATTGTGCTGCTTTGGATTTCTTTTGGCCTTCATTACCTAATTCATGTCCTCCTCGACCTGATAATATTTTTCGATCATATCAAGCTTATAAACATCATAAAATTCTCAAATTAAGTTCACCTCCTAGGGATCTTAATCATGGTCTTTTACCTACACCCTTGATACCTCCTTTAACTATGACTTCTAGCTCGGTTAATCAAGTTCCTTCTACTGAACCTATCAAAGATCCTATGATTGTTTCTCCTATGGTTAATAATCCTATTGATCTTCCTAAAGAACCTATGAAGGACCCTATGAATGTTCCTCCTAGTTCTCAACCTATTTCAAATTAATCAAAACATAATTGATCTGCTAATGAACATTGTAAAAAGCATCGTGCTCATGCTAAAGCTCAAAGATCTCTACATTCTACGGATAAACCTATGCATAATGTGGTAGAATAGATTGTTACTAACAATGATGTTCACATGCATGATTATGATGATTCTATTCATATCTTAGATCCTATTTTGATTAATTTGGATGAAGAAGATACTCTTGATGATACTGATGATGTTAATGATGAATATGAAACTATTGACATTGACATTGATTTACCTAATATGCTCTCATCACAATTAACTCTTACACCTAGTGTTGAACATAGTGATTCTCAAGAGGATTCTTGTTTGGAACTGGCTATCATTCCTACTATGTTGGATATAGTCCCTCTTGTGAGTTACCCACCTTCCCTAAATGATATACAATGAGATGGGGAAAGTAGGCAGCACACTTGATTGGCTTGTCCTTTGTGGTAGCTTTGTTGTGTGTTTGCCTATTGTACTTTACTTATACCATAATGTGATTGCTAAATGTTTTTAGATTCTTTTATATGATCCTTGCTAATTAGTTGGTGCAAGGTGATAAAGGAATCAAAACTGTTGTTCCAATTCTTCTATATGTATCTCTATTCTTCTATGTGTTGTTCAATGTTATGTTTTAACTGTGCTATTGTTCGTAAATGTTTCCTTGTGTAATCTGCTTGGATTCAAGATATGGTAGCACTAATTCTTTTTGGTCTCCATGTCATGGTTCAAAAAGATTCTCCTTCATATATCTTATGTGATCTTTCCTCCTTTGTGATTGTAGTTCTACTTTCTTTGGGGAATGATGTCAATTCATTTGCAATAATATCATATATATATATTATCTTATGATCATACTGACCCCACAGTAGGTAGATCCCTTATGTGTTCTCTGCATGTTTCTATGATATTTCCCTTGATTTTTCTTCATCTGGGGGCATCTCAACATGGAAACGTAATCAGTGGAGTTGTTTATGTTTCCGTTAAAGCCATTGCTCCTGTTAAAGTGTCAACAATGACTTTAACATGGGGGCGTATGCTCTTCTCACCTATTGCACACACACACTTTTCAATATACACACATTTTTCAAGATACTTTTTCCCTTTTTGGATTAGTAATTAATCCTTAAAGCATGGGTTTATATTTTAGGATCTCTTGATCCCTCCAGTTTCAAATATACATATATTTTGATCCCTTAAGGTTGGAGGTGTCCTTAAGACTGGATCTCTTTTTGTTTTTATTTTTTGGTTTTATTCTTATGGAATATAATATTCCTAAGGATGAATCCTTGATGGGTTGACTAGTGAGTAGCCACATTCACTAGGCAGTTCAATTCCATCTTTCCAGTTGCGCCATTTTCCTGTGTGATTCATAATGGGACATAAGTTCTCATTGGGTGAGGTAATCACACCTTCTTTCTCTCTCTAGAGATGTCTCTCTTATTGTGATCTAGGAGTCGATGAAGACTTGAGTCCCTGGGGGCTTAAGGTTTCTCTTTGTCCCTTGGATTACAATAAGATTATCTTTTCATTTTGATCTCCTTTACCAAGAGTTTGCATCGAGTCCATACTCTTGCTAAAGTGGGGGCTTAATGTATTGTCTTAAAATGGAGGCACTTCCATGATAAGAGCATTTAGCCCTTCGAGTAAGTGGTTTGGGGTCATGTTAAGCACCTTGATTGGGTCTTTACATGTGTTTGGCTTTCTCCCCGCTTTCCACTTCTTCCTGGCACTTGATTATTCATTCTAGGTGAAATTAGGGTTAGGATCTCAAGGATTCTCCTTAATTTCCCTCTTCCATGGCTCTATTTTCTATGTAGGATTCAGAAATAGGTCCTCCTAGCTTTCATCATAGTCATCATAGGATTTTATGTCTATCCATGACATTCTATCCTTGTCTGATATCATTTATAGGTTTCTGGGCATCCCCAAGACCTATTAACCTGGCTCTAACTGAATCTGGGCCCAAGGTCAAATTTGAGGTTGATCCTAACTAGGTCAGGATCGAGCTCAAACCTAACTAGGTCAGGATCAAGGTTGAACTTGACTAGGTCAGGTCCAACCTCGATTTTGCCCCCTCATTCAAATTTCCAGAATGCTGGATTTCTGGGCATCGAGCTTTCGGGATATTTATTTTCCCACCTTCGGGTTAATCATTTTGGGTTTTGGGATGGTAGATCCTTTAATTGCATTTAATATAGGTATATTTTCTAAAGGTTATGACCTAATTGGGATTTAATTCTCCAAGGTGGCCCCTCTAGAGGATTGTGCCCTAGTTCACTATAAAAGGAGGCCTTCCTCTCTCATTTTCACATCCATTATTTCACATCACATCTCAAGCAATTTCATGAGCAAGCTCTCAAGTGAAAGCAAGTGAATTCAATCAAGTCTTCAAGCATTCAAGTGTTCAAGAATTCATCCATCAAGGAGATCCATTGTTAGCTATTGAAGGATTCAATCTCATTGGAGCCCCCTTTGATGACCCATTCTTCCACATTCATTCAAGCCTTCTCATATGTAAAGATCAAGTCAAGATTGGTGTTGAAGAT
The DNA here is from genome assembly GCA_027943335.1 of Chamaecyparis obtusa. Lineage (NCBI taxonomy): Eukaryota > Viridiplantae > Streptophyta > Pinopsida > Cupressales > Cupressaceae > Chamaecyparis > Chamaecyparis obtusa. The sequence continues at coordinate 695,419 of BSBK01012125.1, read as the reverse complement.
CGAATATGATTGATTGGAGACATTCTACATCCATTGAAGCATTCCTACTTGTGGATTTGAGGATTTTCTAGATCTGCCCTAATTTGAGGTTAGTATTTGTATTTCAATTATTTCATATTCCAAGCATAAATTTCATTCATAGGAAAATATTGGATTTACTCTCTCTCTCTCTCTCTTCCATATTCTCCATAAATTGATTCGATTGTGTATTAACCTCTTGGTTGATCAAATTGGATCTCTTCTTTGGGAATTTGGGTTTGAGAATAGATCTCAATATTTTCCCCTTCCCTTTCTATTTGAATAGTGGTGAATCCATTTTACCTCTATTCACCGAGGAGTATCATCTCTAACCAAGACAATAAATTTGTTAGATACTTTTGGAAGACTCTTTGGAGAAATTTGGGCACCGAGTTGAGGTATAGTTCTACATTTCACCCATAGACTAATGAACAAAAAGAGGTTGTGAATAGAAGCTTGGGTAGTCTTTTGAGATGCTTAGTTGGAGATACTCTGAGCAACTGGGATTCTATGTTGGCACAAGAATAGTTTGCATATAATAATTTAGTGAATAGGAGTACTAGAAAAACACCTTTTGAGATTGTTAATGGCATACAACCAAGAGGTATATCAAATTTGAAGGACATTGCCGGTGAAGAAAAGAGAAGTGATGAAGGAGTAAAGTTTTCTGAGTTCATTAAGACATTGCATGAAGAAGTGAAACATAAATTGGAGAAAAGTAAGCAGAAATACAAAGACAGAGCTGATAGATCAAGAAGACATAAGATTTTTGCAATTGGGGATGAAGTAATGGTACACTTGAAGAAAGGCATATTTCTTGTTGGAACATATGGGAAGCTGAAAAATGAAGAAATTTGGTCCTTGTAGGATATTAAGGAGATTTGACAATGGAAATGCTTATGAGATTGAGTTATTTGATGACATGGATATATCACCTATATTCAACATTGAAGATTTTTATGAGTACCATGAATTGGATGAAGAACTGATAGTACTGAATGATTATCCTAAGAGACATACAAAAGAAGTTGAGCAGATTTTGGAACAAAGAGTTGGCCGAAGCACAAGAGGAAAACAATATATGCACTATCTTGTAAAGTGGAAGAACATACTGATTGAAGATAGTTCATGGATTTCACAATCTGAGTTGGATTTAACTTAGGTTGTACCTGGTGCATGATTTAGAGAATCATTTCAAACAACCCTAGGTGTCTGATGTAGGAGCATCTTGGGTCATTGGAAATCCTATCACCAAAAAAAAAGTTTGAGTTTTATGTGTGGCTCGGTTCCTTCTTTGACCGAGTTGGCTCGGTAGTTGCTCGGGTTCTTCTTTAATTGAGTTGGTCAGTTAATTCCTTGGCGCTCGGTTATCCTTTCTTACCGAGTTGTTTGTTTTAGTTTTCTGTTGAGGCTGACTTGTGCGTTTAATTCTGGTAGCAGATTTAATGTTGGTATCAATGATTGGAAAGCATGTGGACCTAGATCTGGTCATTCCTTCCGTTAATGGTGGATCTGAAGGCTGACTTGTCTCAGTAGTCTCTTGTATATAATGTAGTCATTGGTTGTAGTTTTAGGACATCATCTTAGAGCTAGAAGATGGATGGTATCAGATTAGGAGTTGAAGATAGTTTCTGAATCCTCACATGTTGGAGGACTATTGTAATTGAATTGTTATATCTAGCCCTAACTGGGAAGGCCTTACAACCCAACATGAATGAATCAATTTGATGAATAAATGGATTTTTTTACACTCTCTCTCTCACTTATTGTGTAATTTATTTTATGTGCGATCTCTGCAATGTGGATTTGGATTAGGGTGTGCCTTTGGCCCCTCATCCACCCCTACCCTATGTCATGTAGAGATGACAGAACCAAGTTCTTCCACCCGATCAGTAGCTATGGGGGAACAAAAGAAAGATAATTTTTTTGAGCAATGAGTGCAGTTGTGTCCCAGGACATCAAATGCATTATCAAAAAATTAGAAGGTACGGAGAGATACATGTTTTCAATGCAAGAATCTAGATACTCCTCATTCCACTAGTTCTTTGTTTTTATTTTTTTTCAATAACAGAGTGAAGGAAGTTCCTATGTGTAACCTTTGGGTTTTGAATATGGAAAAATTGATTGTCCCTAATGTTTTTGTTGATGCTGACCTAGTCAAAGCATTAGTGAAAAATTATTGTCCACTCACCAAGTGTATTATAAGGAGGGATAAATCTAAATTGGTCAGAATTGATAGAGCTATCTTTGTGGAGGCATTTGGTATCACTAGAGCTATGAGTGTTAATATAAACTTAGATAAAGAAATAAGACAATATCACTTACATAAAGGTGTCTTGAAAAGGAATGTGATTCCTAAGTTTATGTCAAGAGATGGGAGGAAGAAACTGCCAATTCCATTTAATGTTAATGAAGCTAATGATCTGGATACCTTCCATAATCATTTCAATTAAACTGTGTATGGTTTGTGTAAGGTTTTGGGAGTGGATGGAGGAAAAAAAGTGATAGAAGATATTTTGATGTTAGCTATGGACATTCAACACCCACATGTGAATAAAGAGTATGGTTATGTGGATTCACTATCAAAAAAATTCTTAATGATCCTGTTGCTATTTAGAGCAGTCCTTCTACAATTAATTTCAAACAATATTCAATTATGATGCATCTCATTCTATTTTACAATGCTCATTATTTGTATAAGGAGATGATACTTGTGTACTAGAATTTGTACCTTCATAGAGTTAGTATTGTCAAATAAATCAAATAGAAACTAAGTTACCACAAATATCAAATCTATTTAGCAAACAAATGAGCAATTAAGCACTCTATGGCTCTCTAACTAAGAGTGTTAATGGTGAAGCTCTCAACAAGCCTCCATTAATGATAGTTCTAGAATGAGAAATGGGTGATAAGTTAAGCTAATTAATTCAATTCCAAATTTAAATGCTCAATTAACTTCTAAATTGCCTTTCTAGCTATAATTCTCAAGAGGTTAGATGCAATTCTTAGATTTGTGGATTGTTTTATGAGTGATTTATGCCTTTCTTATATAGGATTTGGCAAGGGTAGGGGGTGTGGTAGAGTTGATCATGATTAGGTTTGAGTTGAGTCTTTGGTTCCACCCTTTTAAGACAATTTAAATATTATATCCTCAAAGCTTGGGACAAGAAGACAAGATGAGTGGACAAGATGCTCTTTCAATTTGAGTGATTGAGATTGAATTTGGCTTGATCCATGTGAGCTATTTTCTTCAATCCTATTGGTTGAGGATTTTTCCTCCCATGTGGTGTTGAGAGAAATTAGGATTTAATCAATTGATTTTAATTCATTTATTTAGCCAAGTGCACCCCTTGAATGGGTTGAGTTTATTTAATTTTAAACTATACAATTAATTGAATTAATTGCACATTGATTTGATTTCACTTGATTAAAATGCTCTTGATTTTGGTTTAAATTGAATTGAAGCTTGATTTTAATTTTGATTGGCTAAATACTTGTTTTGATTCAATTGCTTTGATTTTGCCTTGATTTTCCTTGATTAATCACTTGAATGATCCTGTCCACTTTTTGGTGATTACAATACTGATGAAGGAAGACATGTGCATGTAGATGCTAGTAAAAATCTAGACAAGGGTATGGGAAAGCACTACTTATTCTTCTTATTTCTTATATTTTGAAAATTATATTATAACTCCTCTTAGGAATATGTTAGATACAAAAGAGTATAGGATTCCTTTTGAGCTTAGAATAATTATTAGACCTTTCCATTCTAACAGTGAGGGGCCCATTAGGTATAACTGGGGAGATGCATTTGTTTTTGAAAATATTACTATCATTAGAGTTTTGGGTTGTCCTCAACCACCCCATATCTTGACAAAATATGTCCCTATCTAGGTGGGTATAATTGAATTCATTTGGCAATTGAAATTAGTTAATAAGGAATATTTAGGTCCTAAGAATAAGAAGGGCACATTATTACCTAGATTGTGGGTGGTAGGTGATTTTACAAGAGGTAAATGAGCCTTGAATTCTATGAATGATTTTCTAAGACACTATAGACTATCTATTTCCAAATTGAGATTGTGTGATCCTGAGGGATTCATGAGATACACTTTGAAGGAAATGGATGGTATTTCTTTTCCAATTCATGAGCCTATACCTAAGGAGGATATCATAAGGAATACAGTTGAAACTAATGAATTGATTGGGAAGAGGAGGATGTAGATTGATATCCATAGATTTGAAAGGGAATTCAAGGAATTTGATCCTTCTTTCCCTAGTTTTTATGATGAACTTGGATATTGGGATAGGTTAAAGATTTTGTTGGAAAAATATGATGAAATTATGGAGAAGATACCTGAGGTGCTTGTTGGAGATGAGGCCAAGATTAACCCTAAGGATGTAGAATCATCGCATGGGAATGTGCCTCTAGAAAAGGCATATGTTGAGAGTATGGAAGAAGTTGATGAGGTCGAGTCTTCACAAGGGCCAACAATTAAAGGAAAAAAGTTGAACATGATGCCAAGAAAATGAAGGATACTGCCAACGAAGTAGTCACTGAGAGGGGGTCTTATTTTCATGAGTTGAGATCAACGTCAAGAGATGCTCAAAAGAAACCTGAGGGTGAAGAGACTAGATAATCAAATTTAGTATTAGTTTCTTAGATAAATGAAAAATTATTACTTTCCAATATGTTTCTGTAGGATGATGATTTCATCCAAACTGAAGAATTCAGAAGTTTTTTGTTTAAAGTGAAGGAAAATGAGTTAAAGTTGAGCTTGGGTCCAGAGGATGATATTGATTAAAAGAAATAAAAGTTAGTATTGGCACTACAACAATATGATCCTAATTATCATGCAATTATTTTGGAACATGCAAAGGAGCTTGTAAAAAGAAGTGGAATTATTCTAATGCCTAGATGAGATGTGTAATCATTTTTATTATTGATTAGATAAGAAGACAACTAGATCCAATTTTTAGGTCTGAAGTGAAATTGGTAAATTTATCAGAGGCTCTGGCTTTGATCCAAAAAGTAAAACATTGGCTATTTGGTCACTTGCACTTGCTACACAGAAGCTAAGTCTTATTGATGTACAAGATAAAAGGTAGGGTAACATGCTTATTTGGAATATTCAAAATGTGAGTAACAAAGAAATTTCTCAACTTCTAATTCATGTGTCATTTTTGAATTGAGCCAAAGATAAAGATTTAGAGAGAAGATCTGAAGAGACATATACTAGTCTGATTAGGATTTCAAAGGAGTATGAAGGGAAGCTTATGCTTAATAGAAAGCTTGAAAAGAGAATTGTTGAGCTAACTAAAAATTTAGCTAATGTGCCAATGATTTCTACTTGTGAGATGGTAGATGATTCAGTTGAGACTATCAGTGAGTTTTTTTCCATCTATTTCTTATGTTGTTGTTTCTATTCCTGTTGCAAATGATGAAAAGTTAAAAGATTATGTTGGTAGAATAGAGAAATTAGATGAAGGAAAGAATACTTTGAGAGTCAAAGTATTGCTAGAAATTATACAATATAGGATAGATATTTTAAAGATAAAGTTGGATGTTTTTGATGGTTCCCATGTATCCTTACAAGATGCAGAAGAAAAGTGTGCATAGGAAATTGCCCTTCTGAACCCCTTTTTCACCTTATGGCCAGGAAGAAATTTGTTAATGGAGAAACTTGCAATTATTTTATTTTATAGGCCTAACTTACCTGATAATATTGAAGAGACAAAGGATATGGTTAACATAGTAAACACATTGGTTGCATTCTTCAAGGGTAAAGATCAGATAATAAAGGGCAAGTTGTAATTATTTTTTGATTCATACAACCTCTATGTTCCCATCACTTATGACAAGGAGGGAAAATTGAAGGATGTCCATACATGGATGAGATAATTTGATTTGATTATTGATAGTGTTAAAATTTTGTTACATCTGACAAATGATATTGATACACCCAGTTTCAATGATGTACTTGACAATCTTTTTATAGTTGAGGTGCATTTTGCAAAGTTTGTCGCAAATGCGAGGGAAATAACTGATGCTTGTTAGATCGAGGCAGTTAGGAAGTTAGAAACTATTAAGAATTTTGGTTGGCCATCATATAGGTAATTTCCCAGATGGGAGAAGGAAATGAATACAGGTAAATATATTTGAATAGTCAAATTCCATCAATTTTTCCTTTTATTGATGGTTAGTGACATGACACTTGAGCATACAGGGAGAATTTTTTTTTCAATAGGTACCTTGAATTCACCTTCAAAATCTATGGGTAGCGTATGTGATTCAAAGAAATTGTATCTAATTTATCTTCAGATAAAAGTGCCAGTTGTCATTTTGCTGATGCCAATTTTCTAACACTGAAATTTTGAAGACTTGATTTGGTTATTTTAGTGTTTTCTATTGTTAATTGTCATTTTCTTAGGATAAAGATGCCAAGATTATATTGGATCTCTAGCTCATTTCTTTGAGCTTCTTCTTTAGTTTGTTAGTTGGTTGTCTCTATCTGATCTTGTTGTTAAGCATTTAGTTGTTTTTCCCTAAGTCATCTGTAGCTTGTTGTAATCTTTATTCAATAAAAGGATTTCCAAAATCCCTTAGGAAGGGGCTGAGAAACTGTCTAAAAATCATAGGAGTTTTTTCAATCTCAGTAACGTTTAACAAATGTCACGAGTATTGTATAACATTTTACAAATAAAATTTGAATTTTAATATTGGAGTCTTAGTCCTATTGAGTTTTATTTTAATGAGAAAATCAAATGTATGAATAAAATGATTCTAAGGTTAATGAAATATATGTTGGAAATCTATTATGGGAAAGTGAGATACTGAGAGGGGGGTTGAATCAGATATCTAGCAATAATTCCATTTTGACATAAACTTGCTTGCATAACATAAACATTAAATTTAATATTGAAATAGATCTAACATCCTAATCATCATCCATGAAAATGAAACATAACACAATGATTTTGGTTACCCAAAAACCCTTGAAAGGTAAAATTGGGGTGGGGATGACACCCACAAATCTTCACTACTATAGTATTAAAGTTTGTTTGTTAGGGCTACAAGTTTGATCATAAAATGATGATCTACCCTGTGAGGGGTCTGCCTTGCTAAGAGCTTTAAGACTTACAAAATCTACCTTGAAAATGGATTTAAAACTTAAAATAAAGTAAGATTCGGTTAAGAGATTTACTTAGGCCTATTAGAACCACTCTGTAAAGATATTCTCCTTGATTCGCCTCTTAGAAGGATTCAATACCCGATCCTTCGGTTTGCACTGTGATGCTGATAAAAAATCTTCTCCTTCCAATATAGATTTGATCTTTTCTATCAAATATATCTCAGTTCTATCCTTCACTACTTAGCTTGGTCACTGATCTCTATCTTTGATAATTAAAACACTTCTCTATTTTGCATGTATGAGATATCCTTCATACTCTTCTCATATATATTACATTTTTAGGGTTTAGATCTCATTTTATATAAATAATAGATCAAATCCATAAATTAAGATCAATGATCTAGATTGTCTTCTTAACCATTCCCTAATTCTGATTGGTTACATGAATTACACAGGGATTAATGATTACAATTCTAAAGAATAATCACCTCTGTGATTTCCTCAACAAACAATAAATATCATGTAGATGTCGGCCAAAATTATTTACCTAAGTGTTTGTACCATAACAAACACATATGTCAAATCTGGCTTACTCGACATTTGATATCTCCAGCACCCAGTACCGACAGTTCTTCTTTACTGGTGCTTAGCACTGTCATATCTACACAACTCGACATAAACTTGCTCAGCTAATACTGAAGTACTTGGTGACCTCTAACTTGCTCGACAGTAACTATTGCTCGGTAAATGTACAATATACATGAATCGGCCTATACATGATGGTTCGATCATAGTGATGACCAACCAACAATGCCTAGAAAATGACTAAGTGTAAGACACTAATAGAAAAAAAAATTTAGGGATCAACAACCTCCCCTTTGACATTAGTGGAAAAAACACTTTTTCATGACATTTACATGAGTACTTAGTAATATAAAAAAATCCTATATGTATACTCCCCCTAAGACTTTCACTCAGTCTTCAAAATATTCTACACATATATGTACATAAGACTTGTTTGAAATAAAACTGAATATATACATTTATAAACATAGTATGTCATACCATTATTTCATTTCCACTTGTTTTTGTCACTTGAAGTTCGTGGGGAGTAGGGGTTTTAAAATAATTGTCCAAAAATGGTTTATGAAGCTGCATTACCATAGCTAATGCATTGTCCCAACTGGACCTTATAGACTTCAAAACCTATCACTTTATTTAGAGCTCAACAACTAGCTCAACTAGGCTCTCAGCAATAGAAAGATGAGGGTCTTTCTACACTAACTCCTTTGTCATGACTAACTCCCTCTGCATAACCTAGAGATGAGGTGTCAACATTCTTTGTATGGAAATTAGTCTAGCCCTTATTTTTCCATCATTAGCCACCAATTTGGCTAATATACCTTGTTAATGAAGTAATCTGGTAAAATGAATAGAGCTGGAACTTGCATCCATGCTCAATGAATGTCCTATAGATTTTAAATCTAACTCCAACTTGTCTATCAAATCTTGATTATCTTTAGTAAAATCTTCAACATTGCACAATTTCTTGTACAGAGAATGGACATTCTGTACAACTTCTTCTAAATTTGTTACTAAAGCAGAGAGTTCTACCTACTTAACTGAAATTTTAGTTGAAACCTTGTCAAGTACCTTTGTTTCAAACTTTATCTTAGACCATTGTAATAGCTTATCATTAGCCTCATTGTCATCATCATTTACCTTCTTGACAATATGTACAAGTTTCTCCAAAATAGGTGCAGATTCATTTACATCATCCATCTCAAAAGCATCAATAAAAATACTTTTTATCTCATGCAATACCTATTTTTGTTGTTCTCTTCTCAACTCTTCATGTTTACTCTTCTTCTTCAAGAGATCCTGCAAGATTTGCATTTGTTCATAGGTCAAGTTATTAGTGTCCCATTTAGGAATCACTATAACCTCATTGAGGGTCACCTGTGTGGTAGGATGTTTCTCCTTCTTCTTTTGTGTCTTCTTTATAGGTGTGTTTCCACTCGACATCTGTATAAGAGCTTTGATTGCTTCTTGTTCTTTAGGCTCTTGTTTTTCCCGTTCTTTCTCTTCCTTAGTATTTTCCTTTTCCATGCCTTCACATGAGGACTTATCAAAACTAATGTAGACTGACCTGCTTGCTCTCTAAGATTCTTCTTGGCTTTCTCTTTTTTTTTCTCCTCGGCAAGTGTAATCTTTGGTGTAATTGCTGACTTTTCCTATTTCTCGGCATTGGTACATTGTGAGGCTTGGGTTTCAACTATGACCTTATGAGGGCTAACTCATGTTGTGTCAATATTTGATGTACTCTCAATCTATGTATAATATTATACTTGGATGAGTACTGGATTCGTGCTCGGTAGAAACTTATCTGATACTACCTCGACTTGTATTTGTTTCTGTATGTCTTCCTCGGTCAATACATCTGTCTCCACTAGAATATCCTTAGTGATATCAGCAATTATGATATCCTCCTTATTATCTAATTCCACTCCATTGGATGTACCTACACTCAGTTGTGTACTCTTGTTAACTATAAGACCAAAAATGATTTTCCATAGTCTTGTGCTCTTTTGCATTATTTATTCAACCTTGTGTTGTAGTATGGAGTATGCTTAGAGCTTGGGAAAAAATCTATTTCTATAATTCTCCATATATTTATTGATGTAATCAGGGGATAAGTTATGTATGACTTGATCAAGTGTGCTCTCCCTTATTTGCTTCTTGGTCATCAAGGCATACTACCATTTCTGAGCTATCCTTTTATACAATTCTTCAGGAATTAGGTTCCTCATTTGTAGTGGTGTCATCTTGAATGTACAGAGCATCTCAAGCATATCTTTCTCTACTCTCTCTTTATCTTCAATGCTTAGTTTCTCAAATTTTATTTGTTTGAAGCCTGGTAGTCTAGTAGTGCTCTTGATTTTGTGGCATATCTTATCCACAGTCATTTTGTTCCTTTGAGATGATGCATTCTTCTTTATATCCTCATCACTATCAGTTTCCTCATCATCCTTTTCCAAGATAAGATTTCTTCTTGGTTTCTTCCTTATATTTCTCATAAAAGCCTTAGCCTAAACTTGTTTCCTCTTTCCTGATGCAGGGGTCTTCTTTTGTGGCTCAGGAGCTAGAACAATAGAAGTTGCCCTAGTTCTAGGTCTACGTATTGGGGAGGAAATAGGCTTAGGTTTTTGCACTAGTCTCTTAATAGGCTCAGTAACTGATGCCTTCTTTCCTTTCTTCGTGACTATATTTTCCTCCTCTTCACTCTCTTCCAACTCACTTGTCTTGTCTTCTCCTAACCCTTGTGTCAATGCAAGAGGTGCATCTTCCTCTTCACCTTCTCCTAGCATCTTTTCTAGGTTTTTCACTATCTTCTTTCTTTTTCTCTACATGGTTGCATTTTTTAGATTCATGGTTACTTTTGACTTTATTTCCTCATATGTCCCAAAATATGTAGCCTTTTTGTCAACTTCTTTAGCTAATAGGGTTGTTATTGCTACTACTATCTCATCTATATTCACTTCATAAGGTAATGGCCTTAGCCATGATACCCTCAGCGTAACTACTTGTGCATATGTGAAGTTAGCATCAACTAGGAAACATATGTCATTATAATACTTTTCCACTAGTGATACTGGGATCCTACTCCTTTTCCTCATTTTCTTCTTAAACTCCACAAAATAGCTATCCATTACACTCTAAAATGTTTCTTCTATGTAATCAATAAATTCATTTATCTATATTATGATAGGTCAATTCGTATCCCATGCAACATTCCCAATAGTAGGAAAACTATTCTGTACATAGAAAAATAGACAGATGAGCAGAGAACCAAACTTACACATCTAATTCTTTGCTTTCCCAACCAAAGTGAGGTTCTTAGAAATTTGTGTCAGTTGTAGCTCAACAAGATCATAAGTATGATCTTCCTTTACCATCTTCAAGCTTGGTCTACTGCTATGCACAAAACATTATCTAGCCGATTGGATAAGTAAAACTTATGTGCAATCACCCTTACTACAAAATCAATTTCTAGATCTATGATTGTTGAGATAGTCATCCCTTGTTTATTCCATAATGCATGGGTATTGGCTTGAATTGTCTCCTTGCTTTGACATCTCATAGTCTTCTTCCCTATAAGACTAGGATAACCAGTTACTTGATGTATCATTTCCTTTGTGATCTTTACTGGTCCATCCTCCAACCAAATTTTCATGTCATGTACTTAGCTCAGCATGATCTTTATCCATTCAACCTTAAAGTTTTGTGGGAAGTCAAGGGCGTGCACCAACCCTCGCTTGGAAACATTCCAGTGTTCAGCCTTCAACACCCCATTGCTGCATAGTTTTTCGTAAGCTTCTCTGAGATCGTAGTCTCCTATCTCTCAAATATTTCACATATACCATGTGCGTACATAATTAATAATCAAAACCTTAGGAGGGATAAACAATAGGGAACATGTGAGATCTCCCATAATTGTACTCTCAGGAACAACCTAGAATTTGTGCGGTTTACATGCATCGTTCCTCACATTTTGTACATTGAATACTTCCTTTCCTTGCTTCTTAGCTGTGACACATGATGAAGATTCCATTTCTTCAAATTATAGGGTTCAATTACAAAATAAGTAACTCAGTAAATACCTTTCTTGAATAGTTCTCAGATGTTTGCCGATGACACGCTGTTAAGATCTCTGTAAATCACACTTAGCAAAAATCATTCTAGAATCACTTTGCAAGTTCTCAAATTGCTGGTGAAGTGAGAATAAATGGAAACTTCCTACTTTATAGACTTCAAATAGTCATATTTTGGATTCATTAATAATCCATACACTTTCTAGGTAAGATACAATTGTCTCGGCAATCTCATGTCAACTCGGTTAACATAAGCTCAGTTGATACTACCGTTCGGTTTCATCTTAGTATACATCACATCTCGGCTACCACAGGCACTCAACATACACTAGTGACTTGGTCACTATGGGCTAAAATACTGATGCTCAACATCAAATATACAATGTAGCTTCTATCTCAAATCTGTGCTAATGCATCTTAATCTATGCAGATATGGACTTTAACTTATCAAATGTTAGGAACTAATGTAAAATAAAGCATTATAAAATTTAGTTCCTCACATACCTTCTTTGCTTAGTTTGAAGTAGTGTGATCACCTAATCCTTCAGATTGGGTGACCTCAGGTTCACTGACTCCACTACTGCTTGCTTCTTCTTTCTTCTTCCAAGTCTTGTTCATTTGGTTTTTCATTTGCTCAATAATTTCTTCATTCTTGACTTGTTCATTGCTCGGTATATGTGCTCTTCAATCTCTCTTCAAGTGACCAATCTTGTTGCATTTGTAACATACTAGACTTCCACTCATCCAACTCTTGGATTTTCCTCTGAAATGTGTCTTTAAACAGTTTGCTCCAATATGACCATATTTTCCATAATAATGACAACTATACCATGTATTGTAGTCCTAGTTGTATGTATTACCTTTCTTAGGTGCTTTAGTCTATTTGTTGGATGTCCACTTGGCTTTGAATCTACACTCTTGTGCTCTATGACCATATTTCTGATAGTTGAAATAATTTCCTTGAAATCTAGGTGAGGTAGGTGGATTACTGACCTTTGTCCTCCATTCATGTGCCTAATGTCCATGCTTGTTGCAGTTAAAAATTTTTCCATTAAATATTGATTTAGGATTGAACTTACCATTTTTTCTTCTGGAGATGTTAGCTACGTGTCATAGATTTCCATAATGATGACATGTCTTTGGCTTTGTATTCCTCTATTCTCCACTCTTTGATGATTCTCCTTCTTCAGTGGATGATAGGTGCTCATCATGTCCAAGTCTAGAAGTATCATTGGATCTCATAGGTGACCTTAATAGTTCTTCAAATTATCTCACAGCTTCATTAGGATTTTTCATCCTTTCATTGAGTTCTTTTTCAGATATTAGTTCATTCTTCCATTGGCTATTTTATGATCTCAGATTTGTAATTTCCATATCTTTCATGCCCAACTCTTGATTAGAAAGTAATAGCTGATTCACTATGTCCATTTGATTATTTGTCAGTCTTTGTAGGTCACATGCCCTTTCATCAAGTCTCATAGATATTTGTCTTTTATCTTTTTCAGCCATTGTCTTGTCTTCTTCAACTTTCTTTTTTTGTTCAATAACTTCACAAAGTCTTACTAACTGCATTTCTTGTTCTATCTTCAGATTTTTGATGTCTTTGTTCAGTATTTTATTTTTGTCTAGCAGATCTATTATAGCTTTGTCACTTTTAGTAAAGTTACCATTGTCAAATAGACCTTTAGTGTCCTCTTCTTGATATTGAGTCTCATTCTGTTGTATTTCTAGCTCCCTTCTTCTACTTGAGGATTTCTTCAGTTCACCTCTGGATGCTTCAAGATGTTGTAATGCAATCTGAATGTCAATCTTCTAATTCTCTATGATCTTTCCCAACTTATAAACCTCCATCTCAAGATCTTTGACTCACAAGTGATTAGACTTCTTTAAGAGACTTAGCTTTGATACCAATTGTTGGAAATCTATTATGGGAAAGTGAGTGGGGGGGGGGGCTGAATCAGATATCTACCAATAATTCCATTTTGACATAAACTTTCTTGCATAACATAAACATCAAATTTAATACTGAAATAGGTCTAACATCCTAATCATCATCCATGAAAATGAAACATAACACAATAATTTTGGTTACCTAGAAACCCTTGAAAGGTAATACTAGGGTGGGGATGACACCCACAAATGTTCACTACTACAATATTAAAGTTTTCCTGTTAGGGCTACAAGTTTGATCATAAAATGATGATCTACCCTATGAGGGGTCTACCCTGCTAAGTGTATATAGTCGAATGTGGACCTCTAATCCAACTACACATGCAACATAGTCATTACTCACATGATCGAATTATGAGAGAGAGTATGAATTAATCAATCTGAAATCCATGGTGAAGCGACCTGTTGCCTCCTATGTAGACAGGGTGTTTGATTACTCTCAGAATGAGAGCCAACAACCATAAGACCAATACTACAATGGAGGATTTTCAAAAGCTATAAAGATAAGCAAACTAAAATTGAACTAGAATGAGTGCAATTTAATCTAAGATGCTTTGAAATAAATATCATATTAATCTAGATAGCTTGGAAAGAAAATATGAAGTGCAGATTATTCTAAAGAACTTGAAATAGAATTAGATTAAGCTAGGAGAAAATAAGACAAACTAAATATCATGAAAATGCAATATTAAACTAAATGAAAATTACATTAATATGCAATAAAAGCTTTGAATTAATGAAATTGCGACAAAAAACTACTATAGTTCAATTACTCTCAAAATTGCTCTCTTTGAATGAAGAAATGAGGTTCATTAAATAGAAAAATCCTAGGGAGAGAATGAAGAGGTTCTTGATTTGAAACTCCTGACTCTTCATTCCCATTTGAGACAAAAATGCATAAATTACTTAATTAAAAGAATGGAAATTTCCACACAGGGTGGCCTTTCGAATATTATGAATTATTAATTAAAAAATGAGTGTCCATTCAAATAACAAGTAATTATTAATTCTTTTTTATGTATATTAGCTAAATGGGGTGGGTTTAATTTAATTTAAAGCACTTAGGCCTTTTAGAATTAAATTAATTTATCATAGGGGTAATTTAGCTAATAAAAGGTGAAGACTTTAGGAATTAATTTTAATATTTGATTAATGCAATTTAGGGTTTTTGCAATTGACATCAAGTTGAATTAAGTCAGGCAGGAGAGAGAAAATTGCCTAGGAAACTAGGACTTTGGAGATGTAAAATTGATGAAAATACACCAAAATTAATTGAAATTAATTAGGTGCCAATTTTAGGGTATTACATTTTCCCCTCTTTGAATTGATGTGTGAACAACGTGTTGATTCAAAGAATAGCCTGAAGTGACAATTGACAAGAAATTCAGAAGTCTAGGTTAGGTTGCCAAGACATCGAACAAATCAAAGCATGATTTTTCAAAGTCCAAGTTAGATTGTGAAGACAACGGTCTTGAGAGAAGATGAGAATCGGGGTTAGATTGCCCCAATGCCCAGAATGAGATTCAGATGCAAACTTAGGACTGTCTCCAGAATCAGGGTTAGATTGCCCCAATATGAAGCTTAGCCCTCCAAGACCCAGGTTAGATTGCCCAGATAACGGTCTAAAAGAGATTTTGAGAGCCATCTCTAGAATGAAGCTTGACTCCCAGGAATTAGGGTTAGATTTCCCTAATACCTAAAAGATTTCGAGAACCATCTCAAGAATGAAGCTTGATCCTTGAGGATCCGAGTTAGATTTCTCAGATACCTAAAAGATAGATGACCAGATAGCAAGATGTGAGGTACCGAGATGCCCCGAGCAATGAGAATTGATGATTCAGATCAGACTGATTCAAGAATTGTTTCTACAAGATTCAAATGATGCAATCATCCTACCCCCTCGGGAGTGAAATTGAAAGATGACATAAGAGGTATGATTGACAACAAGAGGTTGTGGAGCAGAAGCAATTAGACTAGATTTGAGAAGCTGCAGAAGCAAATCAGAGCAAAGCAGAGGTTGTGTTGACCAAGTTTGACCATAGTTGACCATGGTTGACTAGAGTTGACTTTGATGAAAAGAGAAAAGATCTTGAAAACATGATGTAAAGATGAGGGTCTGACAGGAAGATGATGCCATAAGGCTGACTGCACAAGTGTCTGATCTCAAAGGGTCCCAAAATTTAAAATGCAATTTCAAGCTATCTAGAGATGTCAGATTTCAATTTTGATCCTGAAAATGGATTCAGCTTGGTTGATTAAGCCAAGGGTACAATTTTTGCGCAAAATGGAGCACTTTTGAAAATTAGGTCAAAAGCTATATAAGGCCCAGAGGGGTCATTTTCAATTCATTATTCACCTTCGTCTTCTTGTGATTTTGAGCTCTGAGAGAGAAATGGAGGGTCTTCCACTGCATACACATTGATTTGAGCACTCCTAATGACATGCCTAGCCAACGGAGTATGACGCACCTATAAGTAGTCAATAAACCTCCTTGCATTTCAATTTGTACCATTTTTTAGGTCAATTTAGGATGATCTACCATAGTTTTAGGTTGTGTTCTTCCAATCTCATGCGAGGAAGTAGTTTCCTCATGTCAGCCTAGGTCTCCTTTCATGTGAGGAAGTAGTTTCCTTGCATGAGTTAGGTCTTCTTTGTGTAGGCTCTATCTGGAAGCTCGCGCAAACTAAAAGCTGGTCCCGCGCGAGATTTCTCTAGTTTGCGCAAGGTCAAGTCCTATCTCAGGCGAGGAAATAGTTTCATTATGTGAAAAGATGCTGCAGAGTTTCAATGTTTTGGTCAAAATTTGTCAAGTTAGCATAAAATCAGCCAAGTAGAGCGTCACATAGTCATGTCTAGGATAGATGCCTTGCTACATTTGCTGTTGTTGTGTCAAAAAAAAAATATCATGTTGAGATACCAATCCAATGTCATTGCTTGCTTTGCAGGTTGAATTCCCCAACATTGCCTTCAGGACACACCATCCAGTGATCACTACATTAGTTCAGAGATTGAAAGATGCAGAGAGTGCTCACATTGAGGGACTCAATTTGGGATTCTTGCATGATTTACATGACATTAGGGTAAATCACGGTCTTCTTGGTGCACTGGTAGAGCATTTCCATTCTGAGATGAATACTTTCCACTTTTCAATGGGGGAGATAACTGTGACTCCCGAGGACATATACAGGATTCTACAGATATCTATCCATGGTGCTCGAGTAGAGTACAAGACACAACCACGGTAGGGTATAGTAGCCTTGAGGACGATCTTCAGAGATGATCTAGTGATGGGCCGAGCCATCTCCTGGGATGATTTGATTAGCAAGCACGATGGTGCTCATCCATTTGCCATTGTTCTTGCTATGTTTTTGAGCTGCTACCTTGTTCCAGATCAAGGTCAACATGGTCTAGAGTGCGGGTGGGGTACGATGCTGTAGAGGATGTTGGAGAGGCTGGCCGTCAGGTTTGGATGGGGCAAGTGCATGCTATCCCACATGTATCATGAGATGCATGAGACAATATATTGCAGCATGAGGATGATGGTGGCAGGTGTCTTCATCTTACAGATCTGGGCCTGGGAACATCTCCCTATTTGCAGGCCTATATTCCATGATACACAATAGGTGCTGGAGCCTTATATTTATAGGTACATAGGTTCGATGACTCAGCCTTTGCTGGGTAAGATGGAGTAGTGGAGAGGATAGCTAGATGACATGGTAGCTATAGTTTGGAGACCTTGGGTTGCCACTCAGCCCTGGGATGATGCTCATCGAGAGATTTGCTTCATGTTTGTATCTTGTCCACTAATTGGATGGAGTGTTACCATTATTGAGAGATTCCTTGTTACACGCATCCTATGCCAGTTTGGTAGGCAACAAGACATATCACATGAGTACTGCCCCTATGCTTACTTCTCTGATGAGGAGAAGAAGGGGTGGCATGCAAGACTGGATCCAGGGTAGTGTGTGATAGAGGCACACATTCCAGCTACATGATGGGACTATATGGTGGATGTCACCAATGCAGGGGTGATGCCTACATACAGGGACTAGTTGATAGCATGACCCCATCCTAGATTCACTAATCCTATTGGTATGGGAGAACAATAGTAGTAGGTACCAAATCAACAGCCACCAGTTCAGGAGCCTGCACAGCAGCAGGTTGCACATCAGGGACATCAACAAAGAGTGTTGAGACCTAGAGCAGGATAGACTAACATCCCTGCTAGGACCATGGGCTTAGATGTAGGAGGTAGGAGTAGTGGGGCCTAGCAGAGGTTGACTAGGTAGCAGATAGGTGATACATCATAGCTGGCACCTCTAGATGATGATACTAATATGCCTGATATTTCAGTAGGAGAAGGTACACCACAGCTGCAGGAGGCTCTTAGGAAGAGTTGTGAGAGGTTGAGACAGGTCCAGCAAGAGCGGGATGACTATCACACTCAAGTCATTAGGGAGGAGACTCGGGTAGCTGATAGGGACACTGAGATCATGCAGCTATAGGAGGAGTTGGCACGATCAAGGATTGAGACTAGATACAAGGCTGCTTAGGTAGCTTATTACTATCTAGGTTACTACGGGGTCATTCTAGATCTATTGGAGTAGGTACCACCCTTTGCTGATTATGTTGGAGCTCCATAGGCACCGCCACTAGCACCTCCATAGGTACCACCATAGGCACCACCATAGCAGGTACCACAAGCACCTCCATAGTAGGTACATCCATAGCAGTCGATGCCTCTTCCATATAGACCATTGCCACCACCTCCTCTAGGTGGTGCAGGACCTAGCTAGCACATTTTGATATAATTTGTACACCCATTTTTGATACTGTGCTTGAGTAGCACCTTCTCTTTTGTACATGGTATTTTTTGGTATATATATATGAGATCGACAGTTTGATATCATCGTACTTGTTGACATATTGCTTTGATGTTGATGTTTATGAGATATTTCTATATGCTTAGATGTATGGATATAAATGTATGAAATGCACATGTTTCCTTTTATGAATATGAATATGCATATGGTTATTTTTATGATGATGCAATGTGAAATGCAGTGATAGATGGATAGAATGTATGCATATGTGTAATGTATGATTTGAGTTATTCTTATAGTGGATGCACATGTATATGCAGATGCAAATGAATTTATGGATAAAAATGGAAATGAAATGAAAATGCAATGGATATGTAATGTATATGGTACTAATCATCTCATGTAGGGTTGTCACAATATATGACAGGTAATAATAAAAAAGATTACGTTTCGAAGATCGAGAGCGAGGACCGGACACTTGTGCAACCAAGATGGAATTGGGACAAAAGATGAGAACCTATGATGAACAAAAAGAAATCAAGAGAGTAACAAGATATCATCTCAAATGAAATCTTAGCATGAAAATGCAAGCCTAAGCTAAAATGCAAGCCTAGAATGAAAATGCAAACCCTACGACTTGGTTGTTGGACTCACCGTATTATCATCATCGAGTTTGTTTAAGCACGTGATGATCACAAGATGCCATACAATCCTCACTAACATTGCAATTATGAGAATATGAATATGACATAAGTCTTAGATTTGTCAGAATGAGGGGTAAGCATTAAGGCACAAGAAGCCAGAATGACCTGAACACCTATTCCTTTTGATTTATCAAGTTAACATAAGTATCAAAGCATAATTGCTAGAATGACCTGAATGTTGCTTGGGAACAAACACACAATACATGTGAGAGTTCCTTCTTTTGCCAAAGAGTACTCACAGTGACCCTTACATTCACTTAGTAGGATGAGCATTAGAAATTTCACTTGTAGTAGAAAGAAGTCACTCAAAATAGACAAGGATAAGAACCAACCTCACCAAAGCATCCATATAAAAGGAGTCAAGGTGCACATGGCCATCCAATATGAGATGAAGGCTCTTATAGATGGACACCCCTCTTATGTGAATTCATTGGATCATTGGAACTAAACCCACAAATAGAAAGCAAAGGAAAGATCATGCCCCCAGTCTTCGCATTTCTCAATCAAGAAAGACGTCTTAGATTCACTTGAGAGGAAATGATAAAGCAAACAAAAAAAGAAGAAAAGGAAAAGCTCAACATGCTTCAGAGGAACACAAAGTCAAAAGGAAAAGCTCAGCATGCTTTAAAATGTTTTAGTTTTAGTTTACATTTGTGTTCAAGTGGATTGAAGTTGAATTGGAAGTGAACATCATTCGAAGTCTCGACGGGATAGTGACAGCAGGAAAATGCAGTGAGAACCACTGGTGACCATCGTGAGAGAAAAAGTCTCAAGAAGATATCATAGTGTGGACCAAGTATCAATAGGAAAACGTAGTGAGAACCACTAGTGACCGATACAAGGAAGATTCTCAAAAGAGAGAATAAAGCATGAGCGAAGCATCAGCAGGCAGACACAGTGAGAACCACTGGTAACTGATGTAAGGAAGAGATCCAAAAGAGAGAGGTTCAAAAAAGAGCTAAGTATCAATAGGTAGACATAGTGAGAACCACTAGCGACTAATACATGAGAGATCCTGAAGGAGAGAAATCTCAAAAGTAGCTAGGCATCAGCAGGCAGACGCAATGAGAACTACTGGTGACCGATGCACGAACAAAGCTTTTGAAAGTGATAGGACAATTCCCCCTAGACCAGGAAGGTGCCCCCAAGTGTGAACTAGTTCCAATCCATGAAGAGTTGAGGAAAATCTCAAAGACAACTGAAGGCAAGTGCATGAGCTAGCAAACTAAAGTAGGAAACAAGCTAAAGCAAGAAACAAACTAAAGCAGGAAAGCGGGAAAGCAAACTAAAGTAGGAAACTAAAAGCCAAGTGATGCTGAGATGAGATGTAGCTTCAAGAAACAAGAGGCACCTATTTACCAGGTTTTCACCATCTTGGTAGAGATTCTATTTTTGCTACCATGATGCCTGTTTACCAGGTTTTCATCAATGGGACATTTTTCTTCTTTTCCAATTTTTTTGTACTTTTCTCTTTTTTTTTGTATTTTTGAATATTTCATTTTTTTTGTATTTTTGATCTTTTCACTTTTTATTATTATTATTATCAAGGTGTCTATTTATCAAGTTTTCACCAAGATAATAGATACATCAAAGAGCTTGTTTACCAGGTTTTCACTAAGATGATCATTTTTCAGGACATTTTGCAATTTTTAGGATTTTTTGTAATATATCATTTTTTTGAATCTTTTCAGGACCAATAAGTATGTACATGAGCATACGAGCAATGCCTCAGTTGTATAATTTCTTCAAGTGAAGAGCGTTGATAGGATCTTTGAGCTATTCTCCTTCAGTGATGGAGAGTCGATAAGCACTAGACCCAAATGCTGCAATAATGACATACAGACCAAGCCAGTTTGGTTCAAATTTCCCTTTTTGGATGCGCTGCTACTGATTCTTAGGGTTCTCTCTCAGGATGAGATCACCCACTTGGAATTCTCTTTGTTTGACTTTCTTATTGTAAGCTTTAGACATCCTCTTTTGGTATGCTCTTAGATGATCGAATGCCACCTTCCAACATTCATCAAGTAACTCAAGCTCTTGAAGCTAGGATATTCTATTTTCTTCATCAGTGATGAGGCCCCTAAGAGAGATTCACAATGTAAGAATCTTGATCTCAATAGGTAATACTACCTCTACTCCATAAACCAAGGTGAAGGGAGTGGCCCCTGTTGGTGTTTGGATACTTGTTTTGTAGGCCCACAAAGTTGGATTAATCTGGAGATGCCAATCTCTACCAGATTTATGAACTGTTCGGTGCAAGATTTTAAGAATTGTCTTATTAGAAGCTTCTACTTGTCCATTACCCTGAGGATAATAGATAGATGACCAATGCTGAATAATTCTAAATTTGGTGTATAAGTCTGCCAGGTCCTTATTTTTGAATTGTCCCCCATTGTCAATGATAATAGATGAGGGTATACCATATTTGCAAATGATATAGTTCAGTATGAACATAGCAATAGTCTTGCCATCAGCTACAGCTAGAGGTACTGCCTCAACCCACTTGGTAAAGTAATTAGTAGCTGTGATGATAAAATTGTGCCCTCTTGAAGAAGAAGGATGTATTTGACCAACCAAGTCAAAAGCCCATTGCTGAAATGGCTAGAAACTAATGAGAGGATTAAGCTCTTTAGCAGGAGCATGAATCATATTCCCATGAAATTGGCATTTTTTGCAAGTCTTGGCATATTGAACAACTTCTTTTTCCATGTCCAGCCAGCAGTAACCAGCTCTAATAAGTTTATGGGCTAACATCAAACCACTAGAATGAGAGCCACAGATACCTTCATGTACCTCAGCTAGTGCATGTTTGGACTCATTAGGTTTTAAACACCTAAGGAGGGTACCGTCTAGACCCCATATATACAAGTCATTTTCTATGAGGACATACCATGAAGCAGTATAAATTAGGTGACATTTTTCATTTCGGGTATAGGTGTTTGGAATGATCTGGTCACAAAGGTAGGAAAAGATATGGTGGTAGTGGGATGAATCATGTCCAATGACTGAATAGATCATCCTGGATTCAGGAATATCATATGCAAGATAGTGTAATGCCTCCACTAGGAATTCATGTTTGGAGTCATTTTTCAGCATTTGTAACATTGAAGCAAGAGTGGCCATAGCATCAGCTGCTTTATTGTCTGCCCTTGGAATCTGCTAGAAAGAAATGTGTGCAAAGTACTATTTGAGATCATCCACCATTCTTTTGTAAGGTATTAGTTTGTCATCTTTCATTTGGTAGACATCGTTGACTTGGTTGATGATTAACTAAGAGTCTCCAAAGACTTTGAGCTCATCCACATGCCATTCAAGTGCTATCTTCATTCCATTAATGAGGGCTTCATATTTAGCTATGTTGTTTGTGTAGGGAAACAACATTTTATATGCTTTTGGCAATGAGTATCTTTGAGGTGTAACAAATAGAATGCTTGCATCGGATCCTTGTTGAGTGAATGATCCATCAAAGAACATGCTCCAAGATTGATGTGTGAGAAGTATGATGGATTCATCTGGGAATTCAATACTCAAAGGCTGGTGATCTTTCAAAGGAGCTTCTGCCATCTGATTAGCAATTTCTTGTCCCTTAATAGCTTTTCTTTACACATACTCAATGTCAAATTCACTAAGTATCATCACCCACTTCTCTAATCTACCCATGAGAGCAGCCTTGCTTAGTAGGTACTTCAGTGGATCAATTTTTGCAATAAGCCTTGTGGTATGAGCTAGCATATAATGCCACAACTTGTGAGAAGCAAATACCACTACTAAACAAGCCTTCTCAATGATAGAATAGTTCATTTCATAGGAAACTAATGTTCTACTGATATAGTATATGGCTCTCTCTTTGTTGTTCTGATCTTCTTGAGCTAGGAGAGTACCCAAAGATGTATTTGTTGCTGAGATGTATGGTATAAGTGGCTTCCCATGAATAGGAGGCATCAATATAGGTGGATTATCAAGATACTATTTTATTTAAGTCCCTTCTCACATTCCTCATTCCATTCATAGGTCACATTCTTATGCAAAGTTTTAGTAAATGGTTGTGACTTGTCGGCCAACTATGAAATGAAGCACTAGATAGATTGTAGCCTTCCTTGTAATCCTCTCATTTGACTGATATTCTTGGGTGGAGGCATGTCCATAATATCTTGCACCTTTTCAGGATCCACTCCTATGCCTTTAGCTAAAATGATATAACCCAAGAGTTTCCCAGAAGTAACATCGAAAGCACATTTTTTTGGATTAAGTCCGAGCCTAAATTGTTCCATGCAGTCAAGGATGGGACCCAAATCTATGATATGAGTTCTTCACTGCATGCTTCTGGCTAAAGTATCATCCACATCATCCTCCATCATTTTATACATCATATCATGGAAAATAGTGGTAACAACTCTCTGATATGTTGCTCTACCGTTCTTAAGCCCAAAAGGCATGACATTCTAGTAAAAGGTGCCCCAGGCACATGTGAAAGTGGTCTTTTCTTGATCTTCTGGTGCAATTTTGATTTGATTATAGCCAGAAAAGCCATCCATCAAGGAATACATCTCATATCCTGCTGTCATATCTACTATCATATCAATATTAGGCAGTGGGAAGTCATCTTTTAGACATGCCTTATTGAGATCTCTAAAATCTGTACACACATGAATGGATTTATCATGTTTAGTGGCTGGAACAATGTTTGAAATCCATTCTACATAATCAATAGTTCTTATGAAACCAGCTTTAAGAAGCTTTTCTAGCTTTTCTTTAACCAAAAGCACTACATGTGGATGCATCTTTCGCAGCTTCTGTTTAACAGGTATGATACCTAGTGCGATGGAAAAATGATGCATGATTAGATTGGGGTCTAATTTAGGCATGTTAGAGTAGGTCCATGCAAAGTTTATTTTCTTGCTCTGAAAGAAGCTCGTGAACTCTTTTTTTTCTTCAGCAGACAATGATTGTGCTAGATGAATAATTTGTGGAGTAGCCTCTGTACCCAAATTTACTGGTTGTGTCAGCTCAATCAATACTGATGACCTCTCTTGAAAGTGGCTCAAAAGTGTATCAAGTATCTCATCCTTGGGCACCTTAGAGAGGTTTTCACCCTCGAATACATCTTTTATTTTTACTATTTTTCACTCTGATACTGCCACAAAGTGGTTTTCACCATTAGAGCATCTATTTTTTCATCTTTTAATTTTTTGACTAAGATACTTGATATCCACCTCTATCATGTTGACACTACTTTCACTGGTGGAGGACATCATAGGTTCAATAGCATGGAGGTAACAGGCTAGATCATAATCATTCTGGAACATTAGGACTTCATCGGATTTGGAAGGGGAGTTCTAGTTTATCAGATTGGGACGATAGAGTGAAAGGGAAGTAGTGATTGGTTCAATCATGTTCATGGTATAGCCTTCAAAAGCACTGTTGAGAAAGTCAAGACCTAGAGCGATCTCATCTAAAGGAGCATTTGAATCCCTATAAGACCTTGCATCAGAAGTAGAGGACATGTTAACATTAGTGGTGTCTAATTCATGCGGCCTAGTACTAGACCCTTCACCTACTTTGAGGAGTCTTTCATACACGTGAATAGTATCTATGTCTACATCATAAGTAGCATTAGACAAAGAGTGGAACTCATATTCATGTGAGTCAGTACTTGATGTGGGAATTTCATTAATACTAGCAGTATCACCTAACCCATTATTATCCCTTGTGGCATTAATAACTTGCTGAAGTTGTTCTTGTTCAAGATACTTTTGAAAATGTGGTGGCCTATATCATTCACCTTGAAAATTAGGATCATCATTTAGTGTTTCTTTCCATTCCTCATATGTGAATTGATACGCTGAAGAAGTTTTATCAGAATCATTATCATTATCAGTATCTGTCTCTACCATATGGACCGGTATGATAGGATCATCAGGTTCTACAAAGAGTGCTGCAAGATCCTGAGGAATAGTATATGGAAATGTATCTTCATGAAAGTTGGCCTCTGGATTCACTTCTAGAGTGGCATCTTCAATTTCTTGTTCAGGTGCAGGTTCAGGAGTTGACACAAATTTCTTGGTCCCCAAATGAAAGGGAATCTTTTTAAAGCTTAAGCCACTAGTATCTTTTGTGCGGTGACCCGTAGCTTCAATGGGTTTTAGTAAGCCATTATCATTCTTTCCTATAGGACCACTCCCCTTATAACCGAAGCACTTCATGATCTTGAAGGCCTCACTATATGGTTCTTTCTCTAAATCTAGAGGTGGAGTAGTTGTTTCAGTTGTTTCTTTTTCCTTAGAGATCCAAGATTTGATAGCTCTCTCCTCATCCTCATCTTCTAAAGGCATAGAGGCCCTTACAAAGGTGCCATCATAAACTATTTGAGGAGGAGCATTAGAAATTTTTTTATTCTTAGAAGGTCTCCCATAAGAGCATGGAGACAGAGGTAGAGCAGCTAGTGATAGCACAGGTTCAATTCGGTATTCTCCCATGTCTGTATCCTTAAGTCTCAAAGTTTGTTCCATTTCATTTAGCTTAGCATCATAAAACTTAGTGGATTCTCTATTTTCTCAAACAAAGCTATCTATAGATTGTGCAAGAGTGTTGCAAGAGAAATTGGTATTAGCAGGCACAGTGACTTTCGCCCCATGGAATGGAAACTTAATGCATTGATGGTACGTGGACATAATAGCCTACATATCATGAATCTAAGGCCTACCCAACAAGATATTGTAGGCAAGAGGAATATCAAGCACTTGGAAAGTAACATCTCTTTCAACAGGACCTACGTGGATAGGTAGCACAACTAAGCCTTGGGACTTGCGTTCTTCCTCATCATAAGCTTTGATGGTAATATTTTTGTGAGGGTCTATACAATTCTCATCATAACCTAGCTGAGTGAGTAGTTTAGCGGAATAGATATTAAGACCAGCATCATTGTCTATGAGAACTCAGTGGACATGCTTAGGACCTATCATGACCTCTATATGCAAGGGAGCGTTATGTGGGTGACTCAAAGAGTGATCATCTTCTTTAGAGAAGGATAGATAGTTAGGCAAGGTCAAATGACCCACCATAGATTAGAACTAGTTAAGATCGAGATCCTTGGGAACGTTTGTCTCAGCAAGGGCCTAATCCAAAATCTGCCTGTGAGCAGGGGAAATCTTTAACAACTCAAAAATGGTAATCTGAGCATTGGTTTGTTGGAGTTGATCTAAGATGCTATAAATAGCCGAGCTAGCTATAGGAATAGATTTTGTGTTCTTGTAAGTGGGGCCAACAACAGTCTTATCCACAATTTGCTTTGGAGCAGACGTGGAAGTATCGAGTCTCTTATCTGTAGTTTGTTTCAGAGTGGATGTAGAAGTATCAGGAACTTTAAAAAAAACTCTTCCTCGTGATGGAGTGACAACATTAGCACATTCTTGAGATTGTTCAGATTCAGATGAACGAGATGCAGAACTATGCAAGATAAAAGGAGTCTTAGATTTGGGAGCATCGCCGATCCCTTTAGAAGTGATCACATCATAATACTCTATCTCGACAGGTTCGATCATTCCAATAACATTGTCATTATTAGTATACATGTAATTGACTTTAGCATTGGTATTCTTGGCATTTGAAGACTCACCCTTCTCATGAGGAGGGAAGGGATCCTTAAAAGCTTGATGGTCTAAATTCTTATTATGGTTCTCCACAAGGATGTCACCATTGTCAATGAGATCTTGAACTTTATGCTTCAGTTGGAGGCAAGTAGAAGTCTTATAACCAATGTTCTGGTGATAGTCACAGTAAGCATTATCATTCCACCAATGAGGTCATGGTTGTGGGTCATAAGTACACTTTTCCAAAGGAGTAATAACCTAATTCTCTATAAGAGTTTTATAGACCACATCAAGAGGCTCTCCCAAAGAGGTGAGTTCACTCTTGGGTCGAGAGGCCCAAGGTTTGTTCTTAGAAAATCTTGAAGTTTGCTGATTATCCATTGTGGTCTTTTCAATAGCCTTAGCCACTGGTATACTGGAAGTAAGATTAAAAATAGGCTTCGAAGGCTTCACAGTAACATTATACACCACTCCATCATTTACTACATCTCTTTTCTATTGACAGTCTTTCCTTTATCCTTGTTTGTGGAGAATCCTTTTTTATTGTCCTTATTCAAAGTTAATTCTCCCTTCTTGATCATAAAGGCCTCTATTTGCACTGCTTGTTTGATCATACTATCAAAAGTTAGAGGACCTTGCAATTGCACTTGGTATCCAAGGTTTGGGACAATATTTTCCAAGAAAATGTCGAGTCTCTCAGACTTTGGTAGCTTGTGAGGACACCTTGTACATAATTGTCTCCACCTTTGGAGAAATGTTAGGAAAGATTCTCCTTGTCACTATTTTAAGTTGCAAAGATCCAGGATGTTGACCGGATGCTAAATATTATGTGAGTAGTGCTGGAGAAAGAGATTAGCCATTTCATCAAAGGTCTTAATACCAGTAGGCAATCTAGAGAACCATTCCATAGCTGGTCCACCCAAACTATGAGGAAATAGATGCATAAGATAGGCTTGATCATGCATAAATTCCATAGACAATGCACCAAACTCCCTTAAGTGATCTTGGGGATCGGTTGCACCCAAGTATTTGTCATATTTAGGGAGTTCTACACCTCTAGGAAAAGGTGGCATATGAAGACTTTTGTCAAAAGGGAAAGGACAAATCCTTTCCATCATGAATTGTTGAGCAGGTTGGTCTTTATTCTTCACAAGTTGACTAATCTAATCTTGCATGTCTCAGACCATCTTTTTCAACTTTGCTGTCTCAATTTCTTCTTCCTTAGCTATGAGTGTTTCAACTTGATCATCTCAGGGTAACTGGGCCCCTTGTTTAGCTAACTCAAGGAAGTATTTTTCTTTCTCCTCTAGGAGAAGGATCTCCATCATTTTAATAAGACCCTTATTAGCTTTGGTAGCATCTATATCCTGTTGAGTTATCACCTCATTTTCATTCCCAAGAATCTCATAAATGCTTAGAATTTGATCTTGTTACTAATCATCTTGGTTTTGATTGAATGGAGGAGGGTGATAGAAATATGCAGGTTATCGATCGCCTTGAGGCTTACTTTGAGATTGATCATCATTGTGGGACTGATTTTGGTCATGTTGAGATTGACCACGAGGCTGCTCATTCTAAGGTTGAGCATGATGTGGGTCATTAGAGGATTGACCATGATATTGATTATTTTGAGATTGATCAAATTTTTTACTGTACTTGCTTGATTGGAAGTCAAACGGATCTCCCATCTTGTTGTAGGTTTGTGTAGTACATGAATTCTCAATGAAATGATATGTCCAGTGTTGAAAGGGCATGACCACGGTAACCTTTGGTGAATGAATAGGATCAAAAGATTTAACAAATTTAGGTGAGAAGATATCATCAATAGTATCACTAGGTTCAATGATAGAACTATTCTTAGTAGGATCAATAAGTACGATAATAGGATTAGTCCGAGGAAGAGGTCTTCCAAAGTTGTGAAACAATGAGTTGTCTTGGAAGAATGAGTTGTCTTGCTCTTGAAATGAGAAACTAGGTTGTTCTTCAAACAATGGATTAAAATACTCTTGAAACACTGGAGGTGATGGTTGAGACGGACTATCTTTCAAAGTATTCAATGAGGAAATTGAGGATCTCTCACAAAGTTCAGATTTCACAACAGATTCAGGAGGATCCATTTCTTGATTAGGAGGTTCGCTTCTACCTTGATCAATATTCTGAATGGGATAAGTCTTGCCACTTCTAGTCATGACAGTCATAGACAAAGATGAAACAAGAGAAGACTTCGGATAATGCTAGACTCTATCTCTAAGAACAATGCAAAGGAGATAAAGGCTAGAAAACCAAGATGTGAGATGGACCTGGTATGAATCATCAAAAGAGGTGGCTAGAATAGCCGAGATAAGACTATCGCAACACAAGATACAAAAGGCATAAAGAGATGAGGTAAACCAACAAGAGACAACATGAGTTAAAGTAAAGATCAATCGATTCCTAACTTGAGACAACTAGTTTCTGATAGTGAACAACAAGAAAATAGAAAAATAGACCTCAGACAAAAAGTAGATCAGATAAAAAGTCAAATAGTCAATGGCAAACAGGTCTCTATTTTTGAAAACTAGGCTATAGTCTCACGCGAGAGAGTACCAAGCCACGCGAGAGAACACAAACCTTCATGTGAGAGAACAAAGTATCACATGGGAAAGTGCTTTGAAGAGTGAAACTTCACATGGGAAAAGTCCAAAATCTGATAATCTGACACAGTTTTCAAGGTTAAAGTTGAATTTTTAGGTATAGCCTAAATTGATGTCTGACAAAAAATCTAGTTTCCTAATAGGTTTGAAGAATAGTTTAATCAATAATCTCATTTTGGGATTTCAAGCATTCATTTAAAGACACAAAGGTCTAGATCAAGCAGTTGTGATACAAGAAGTAGTTGTTAACAGACCTATCAAGGACAAAGCAACTTGATAGTATCAGGGGAGTCTTTGATAATGATTGGAAAATGTTTAAGACTCAATAACAAACACATAGCTTAGTCCTACAAAAAAAAATGGTGAGAAGACAAAACCTTTTCCCCATTGCTTATGTGCATACGTGCACCTCACACAACCGTGTCACTCCCTAGAGGGCGCCCATGTTTTTGGTGTTTTCAAGGACTCAATAGTGTATGTTCAAAGGTTACCCTTATAGTAGGGGCCAGTGTTGCAACCACCTTCAAGCATCCAGGTGTATGCCTATGATGAGAATCTATGGGAGAGATTCTTCCCCCTCCCTGCGCAAAGATTATGACTCCTTTCAGAGGTGAACCAGGTAGGCCACTAGCTAAGGAAAGTTTTTAATAGGCTTTTGTTCATGCTAACCTTTGGTGCCCTTGATATAGGGTTGAGGCCTCACAGCCACACCAACTCCCAAAAGTCATACACCCCCACAAGCAGGGCTAGGAGTGGTGCCACTCAGTATAATAGATGGAGCCTTCTTAAGATGATAGTCAAAGTCTTGAGAAGGAAGATAACATGGTTTTGGAGTCTTTAGACTCAACAAAAAATTCTTTATTAGAGTGAGGTGAAATCACTGGTGATACGTGCATACTCACTTGGGTCGTTCTCGGAGGTTCAACTTCCAACAAGCCGTCTAAAGGTGACACAACTTGGCTTAGATCCGAGGGTTTGATTTTTTGTTTCTCTCAAAGAGAGAAGAGGTTACTTCTCTACCTCATCACTTCACCCAAACACATCAAGAAGATTCATCATTGAGTTAGCTTCACTCCACCACATCTACAAGATTTTGGGTTTCTATTTCTCTCAAAGAGAGGAGCATAATCCCCTGGTGAGTAGAAGCGTAAAGATTCACTACCTTTCTCCACTTCCCCAAGAATTTTTCATATTAGTAAGATCATTAGGATTTTGGGTTCATTCATGGTCATCACCTCCATGTAATGAAGAGCCAAATTCCCTACTCACTATCAAAATCTTGAAGAAATTTTAATGGAGCCCTATTTAGACTATGTGAATGAAAGTAAGAAATAAACACAACATTTTAGCAAGTCTTCAACTATCATCCTGCAATCAAACCATTAGCATGTCTTATGTTCTTGGTCAAACATCCTACAGAAAACTGTTATGCTATGAAAATAATAGAGAAATAGTAAACAACAGCAAATAGGAAACTGTAAGAAATCTGAAATAGGAAAGATAGAGACTGAAAATTTTAAAACACTGTATCCAAATCTCATGCAAGGAAGTACTCCACAGCACATGAGGATCCATCAGCTCGCACGAGAGAGTGCTATAGGAAGTGAAACTTCACGCGATATGCTCTAGATTCTTGCACGAGAATCCATACATAGACAGTACAGACGCACGATAGAAGTTAAATTTCCTATTAAAAAAAAATGAGAATGAGGCCAAAAATTGATCTTTCTCCCCCACGGTGGGCGCCAAAATGTATATAGTCAAATGTGGACCTCTAATCCAACTACACACACAACATAGTCATTAATCACATGATCAAATTATGAGAGAGAGTATGAATTACTCAATCTGAAATCTGTGGTGAAGTGACCTGTTGCCTCCTATGTAGATGGGGTGTTTGATTACTCTCAGAATGAGAGCCACCAACCATAAGACTAGTACTACAATGGAGGATTTTCAAAAGCTATAAAGATAAGCAAATTGAAATTGAACTAGAATGAGTGCAATTTAATCTAGGATGCTTTGAAAGAAATATGATATTAATCTAGATAGCTTGGAAAGAAAATATGAAGTGTAGGTTATTCTAAAGAACTTGAAATAGAATTAGATTAAGCTATGAGCAAATGAGCCAAACTAAATATCATGAAAATGCAATATTAAACTAAATGAAAATTACATTAATATGCAATAAAAGCTTTGAATTAATGAAATTGAGACAAAAAACTACTATAGTTCAATTACTCTCAAAATTTCTCTCTTTGAATGAAGAAATGAGGTTCATTAAATAGAAAAAGCCCGGGGAGAGAATGAAGAGGTTCTTGATTTGAAACTCCTGACTCTTCATTCCCATTTGAGACAAAAATGCATAAATTACTTAATTAAAAGAATGGAAATTTCCACACAAGGTGACCTTTCGAATATTATGAATTATTAATTAAAAAATGAGTGTCCATTCAAATAACAAGTAATTATTAATTCCTTTTTATGTATATTAGCTAAATGGGGTGGGTTTAATTTAATTTAAAGCACTTAGGGCTTTTAGAATTAAATTAATTTATCATAAGGGTAATTTAGCTAATAAAAGTTGAAGACTTTAGGAATTAATTTTAATATTTGATTAATGCAATTTAGGGTTTTTGCAATTGACATCAAGTTGAATTAAGCTAGGTAGGAGAGAGAAAATTACCTAGGAAACTAGGACTTTGGAGATGTAAAATTGATGAAAATACACCAAAATTAATTGAAATTAATTAGGTGCCACTTTTAGAGTATTACCTAAGATCTTTAACACTTATACAATCTACCTTGCAAAAGGATTTAAAACTTACAATAATGTAAGCACTCAGTTAATAGATTTACTTAGGCCTGTTAGGACCACTCTATAGAGAGATTCTCCTTGATTCATCTGTTAGAATGATTTAGTACCCGATCCTTCATTTTTCACTGTGATGCTGATAACACATCTTCTCCTTCCAATATAGATTTTATCTTCTCTATAAAATATAACTCAATTCTATCCTTCATTGCTTATCTTGGTCATTGATCTTTGTCTCTGATAATTAAAACACTTCTCTGTTATGCATGTATGAGATCTCCTTCATACTCTTCTCATATATATTACATTTTTAGAGTTCGGATCTCATCTTATATAAATAATAGATCAATTCCATAAATTAAGATCAACGATCTAGATTTTCTTCTTATGCTGCTTAACCATTCCCTAATTTTGATTGGTTACATGAATTGCAGAGGGATTGATGATTACAATTCTAAAGCATAATCACCTCTATGGTTTCCTCAACAAACAATAAATATCATGTAGATGTCGGTCACAATGGTTTACCTAAGTGTTTGTGCCATAACAAACACATATGTCAAATTTGGCTTACTCAACATTTGATATCTTTGGCACTCGACACTGACTGTTCTTCTTTACTGGTGCTCAACACTGTCATATCTACACAACTTGTCATAAAATTGCTTGGTTAATACTAAAGTACTTGATGACCTTTGACTTGCTCAATAGTAACTACTGCTCGGTAAATGTACAATATACATGACTCGGCCTATACATGATGGCTCAGTCACAGTGATGAATGACCAACATTGCTTAGAAAATGACTAAGTGTAAGAAACTAATAGAAAAAAAAACTTAGGGATCAACAATATAATCCAGATTTGGTGCTCTCCTTTGTGTTGGTTTTATGTGTTGTCAATTTTAAAAATTCAAAGTTTTTA
The DNA here is from genome assembly GCA_027943335.1 of Chamaecyparis obtusa. Classification (NCBI taxonomy): domain Eukaryota; kingdom Viridiplantae; phylum Streptophyta; class Pinopsida; order Cupressales; family Cupressaceae; genus Chamaecyparis; species Chamaecyparis obtusa. Next base: position 662,179 of record BSBK01012125.1, on the reverse strand, counting down.
TTCAATTCACTACATATATTTCATATGTGTATGTTTTAATTCTAAGATTTTATCAAAGATCAATTAACATGTTGAAAATTAATTCATAAGTTCATAAGGTTGGCATAAGGATCATTATAAGAAGTCTAATTATGGATTACATAAATAGATATTATTGTAATGCAATAATAATGTAAGTCTAGGATCATTAGCATTTTTATGTCATTCATATAATGAGTTGTAAACTGAGAGTATTGCTAAATGATAAGGCATTGATCTAAATATGATACAATTATTATCTTTTTAGTTCACGTTGTCTGGTTATACCATCTTTTGATTAAAATTATTTTTATTTTCCAATTTTATTTGTGGTGTGGATCTCATACTCCATAACAATTGAGAATCAATGAGAAGTTAGCCATTACTTAGTATTTTCTTGTTGTTATTGAGCCTTTTATGAGATAATTTGTTTATCATATTTAGGGATGTGTTTAATGAGGATAGTATTTCATTGAATTTATGTTTACCCACCTTGTTCTTGCAGAGCCAAAAGTGTAGAGGGAATTTTTATCTTTGTTATTTGGTCTAGTCATTCATGGGGGATTAATAATTGGAGTTAGCAACACTTTAGAATTTTTAGTGAGTATACTAGTAGTTATTGAAGCATAAAACCATTTTTGGAACCAACATGACTATCACTACTTAGGTTAACCAAATGTCATTTAATCATGTAGGGATATAGGTGTTGTGTTCTCGTATTGTCATTCCTCTTGTTTATTATACATATCCCAAATTTGATCCTTGCATCCAAGTGGAATTTCATCTCCTATTGAGGTTGCACAATCACCCAAGGATTCTTTGTGTCACATGGGAAAATGCTTATGGATTGATATTTTTAATGCATATCAATTTATAAATATACAACTTGGGGTCCCTCTCCATGAGGTACCAACATATATCGGGTGAGTTATTCATAGAAAATACACTCCTAGAAGTTGTGGTGGAGTTGGAGATCCTCAGGGTGCATCAACACATGAGGATAGATTGCCACATCCTACAACTCCTCCTCAATAGAAAAAAGTTGAATAGGATACACCTCCTCCTAGTCAAACATATGTTGATCCCACACCTCAACCACAATCTTATGGAGTTCAGGGAGTTTATTCTAGTTTTCCTATGGATGTAACTATTGATCCAGATGAAATGTTCTTATGCTCTTAAGACATTAGTATGATCAAGTGAGAATTTTCTATTAATACGATATAAATTTAATTTTGATCTTTTAAAAATAGCTTACTGTAATTTCAAATTTGATTTTTATATAAATTTAACGTATACTTTTTTAATTTTATATATTTTAGGGTATTATGATGGGTACAACATATGGAAATATGGAGTCACCTAGTGATCCTATTCATCATGATACACAGGTAAATTTAAAAATGTTAGATTAAATTTAGACATTTAAAGAGCTCATTTAAATTTATTATATACATGTTAATTTTTCTTAAGTATTTAATTACATGTATGTATCCATAAAAAGTTACTTAACATAATTTGTGAAAGATGTAGGCCCCTTGATCAAGTATCTAGGCTTCATCTTTAATGCCCAGGTTACATGAACATGATGTAGATGTTGGAGACTAGGAATGTAAATTTTTTTAAGTTCAAATTAAAAAAAATGTATATATATTAATTGACTTTTACCATGTTCAACTATGTATATGTTTATATGTATATCTAGACATCATGTACACATGTGTCCTTTATTGCACGCATGGATCTGAACAACACAAATAATTGTTAGTGTCAGTTATTCTCTATAGCTTACAGATCTAACTGAGACTCTTTGTTATGTCTCCTCTGTAAATTTTGGATTTTACTGCAATCTCGTTATCTTTGCACGTATGCCTAACTAAGGAAACTTGTGTTCAGTTTATGTATTCACTATAATTTTCTCTTACAAATGGTGGTTTAGTATTGTATAAATCATGCACTATGTGCATATTGTAATCATTTTTTTATTAAATCATAGAATGAGAGATAGAATTTTATTGTTGATCTACTATGTTTTTTTTTCTTTTTCTACAAGCTTTTATTTTACTTCTAGCTACATCTATGCTAAAAATTATACATGATATTAGAGAGCTAAGGTTGCTAGGAAGGAGAAATATAAGTTTTTTTTTGCAGGTTCTAAAGATCAACTCAGTTGCAAATAATGGAATTTTTAATCTCTTCCCTTCTCATGCCATACAACTATTTTGAATGGAAGCCAAATATTTTTCTTTAACTTAAAAGTAAAGGCTTGTATCGAATAGTCACAACGACAAAGGTTGAACCCAGTTTAGTGGTTGAGATGTCTAAATACTTCAACCACATAGATGAAGCCTTTGGTCTACTATGCTTATCCATCTCTCCAAAATTATTATTTCATGTTGAAGTATGCACAACTCCAAACTAGGTTTGGACTACATTGGAGGGTCTTTTTGGGAAGCAAGATAAGATGTGGGGTCAAATCCTTGAAAATGAGCTCAACTCATTAGATCCGAGTAGTTTTGAGAATATTCAAGACTTATTCAAAAATTTCAAGGCTTCATTACTTCAGTTGAAAGAATGTGTAATTGACAAATCCACACATGAAAATAGATTAATCCTTGTTATTTTATCATAATTGGGCCCACAATATGTTGTGTTTATCTATTCTTTTCACACAATCAACCTTACAAAGGGAAGAAGTTGGAAGTTCCTACTCTTGATCCTTTCATCGAGTCTTTGGTACATGCTCAATATAAGCTCATAAAGATGGGTACTTTAAAAAGTTCCAAAGCTCACACTCTTGCTATTCATACAAGTGAGAAGAATTTAGAATCCAATCCACACTCCAAGAAAAATAAGAAGCTGGGTTAGCCTTGAAATTTTTGTGGTAAGGTGGGACATGCAGTCAAAAAATGTTGGATGAGACTAGAGGCTTTAGAGAAGGCTATGCAACAACATCAAATTTCATCCCTTGAGTCTTCCTAATCATAGACAGGCCAAGGTCATGATCATACTGCATGGGCCTTTCCTTCATTTCCTCTTTAGTGACACTCATTTTAGTGGACATGTCATGCCTCTCCATGCTAATGCTTTCTTGATTACATATTTGATTAGTTTTAATCTTTGACATTTGTCACCTGTATTTTTAACTAGCAATTTTTTCTTGCATGGTTGAGTAGTGTCGTTAGGGTCACTCATACAAATTTATGAGTCATCTGCATCCTTGATTGATACATGCTTTTCCTTTTTTTTCCATCTATTCATTGTTTGGGGTGCCTATGTAGATTATTATCTTTTGTATCTTCTATTGATATATGTTTTTCCTTTGTTTGTCATCTACTCATTGATTAAGTAGTGTCATTGAGGGAACTCATGCAGATTGATCTTGATCTTCATCAGGGTTTCTGGGAAATCTCTTCATTTAACACTATGGTGGTTATCTTTCGATAGATGTCCATAGATTTCTTGTCATAAAGGATTTTCAATTACATCTCTTATTTTTTGAGGGGTGGATTTTGTTTCCACTGGGTTTTGCCTCTTTCCTCTTTCCTCTTCTTTTCATCTGGCTTATGTCTCCTTAGTTAGACTTTATGGGGGGTGTTAGAATTAATTTGAAGTAGCAGTCTGCCTCCATCATATCCGTAATTTATGGATAAGATGTGTTTATTTCATTCTGATCTATGTTAATTCTAACTAAGGCAAACAAAAATTTATCATGTAAATAGTAGTTAACCACCTTAAGTTTTGGTTATGCGGTTGTTCTTCCTTGGAGATTCCACCATTTACATCATGATTTCAGTTCTTACAAGAGTTTATTCTTTGTATAAATCATGCCCCTTTAAAGGTTATTATCAAGAAGATTAATACAATTTTATTCATTTTTCAGAAGTTCTTGTTTTCTATATTTTTATCTGCAAGCTATGTTATTTTTCTTATTTCCTAGCTAGATCATCTATGCAACTTTAGCTGCAAAATTTTACATGGTATCAGAGCAAAGGATGATAGGAAGAAGAGTAATTTTTTTTGCAAGTACAAAAAATATGAGCTTGAAAGGGTGGAGTTTTTAGTATTTTCTCTTCTTACGTCATACGATTATTTTGAATGGAAGTCACAAATTCTACTTCAGCCCACAAGTCGAGGCTTGCATCGAACAATCATGGGAATAGAGGCTGACTCAAATTCAACATCACAAATAGGTCAAGGTCATGCTCTCTTTGCATGGGTCTTGCCTTCTTTTTCTCTCTAGTGATGCACTATTTTAGTGGATCTATCATGCCTCTCTTTTCAATAATATGGAGGAGTTTTCTACTGTTCATGTTGATAATTCTTTAGTTCCATAGTTTATCAGTTTATAGAAAATTGGCACCTGTATTTTCAACTAACAATTTGTTCTTGCATGGTTAAGTAGTGTCATTAGGGTCACTCGCACATATTCATGTGTAATCTGGATCCTTGACTGATAGATTTTTTTCCTTTATTTTCCATCTATTCATTGTTTGAGGGGGTTTATGTAGATTATTGTCTTTTTTTGTCTTTGAATGATAAATGTTTTATCTTTGTTTTCTATTTGTTCATTGTTCAAGTAGTGTCATTGGGGGAACTCATGTAGATTGATTCTAATCTTCATCTTGGTTTCAGAGGAATCTCTTCATTCAACACTATGGTGGTTATCATTCGACAGATGTCTATGATTTTCTTGTCACAAGAGATGTTCTTTTTCATTTTTGTTACTGTAAATTTTGAGGGGGGGTTTTATTCCCACTAGATTTTTCGTCTTTCCTCTTTCCTTTTTTTTTTAATCTCCTTAGTTAGACTTAGGGGGGTTGTTAGCATTAGTTATTCTCTATAACTTACATATGTAACTAAGACTCTTTATTTTATCTCCTCCATAAATTTTGGATTTGACTGCAATCTTGTTATATTTGTATGTATGCCTAACTAAGGAAACTTGTGGTTAGTTTATGTCTTCATCGTAATTTTTTTTTTTGCAAATGGTGGTTTAATATTGTAGAAATCATGCCCTATGTACATATTGTAATCAATTTTTTATCGAATCATAGAATGAGAGATAGAATTTCATTTTTAATTTGGTCTATTTTTATTATTTCTCTACAAGCTTTTATTTTATTTCTAGCTAGATCTATGCTGAAAATTCTACAATCATGTCATGGATCAGGACAGAGCCTAAGTTGACCTAGAGATATTTGTAGATAGAGACATTTCAAACATATTACAAACTTATCTTAAGCATACATGCATACATATTTTCTAGACTTATTTTTTACATTCTATACATACACATGTATATTTTAGACATTTCATGTTCATTTGTGTGTGTTTTACTTTAGATTTCATGTACACTATTTATGATTTCTTTATGCTGATGATAAATATACATCTTTTATACACTCATATGTATGTGTTAATTATTCATGTACTATTTTTCATATGTTTTATAATTTTAAAAACATTATATATGATCCATGTTGATCATTAAATTAATAAACTTCAATTTAAACCTATTTTGAACTAATAAAAAAAGAATTTATTAAAATGACAAGAAAGTTCATATATTCCACGTTGATCATTATATACTTTAAAAGAACTATATATTGGATCTATGTTGATTAGTAAATATTATTTTGACCTTCATATTAATGACAAGAAAAAATATATTGGCTGTGTTTTGATCAGTAAAATTAATATAAGTATAATGGTCTAGGAACATAATACAAGCATAAATGCTATAATAACTTCAAAACTAAATGCCAAATTAACAAAAATATTATTTTTAAAAAATAGTATAACTAATTATTGTACTTGTAACCATAATCTTAAACTCAAACCTAAACCTAATACTAATTTTGAGTCAAACCCAAACTTGAAAACTCAAAATAATTATAAATTATATTAATAATAATCACTCTAAGTCTAACAATAACCTTAAAGTCAACATTAACATTATTTCCAACTCTAACACCAAAAAAAATTGTAGGTGTAGTCTTAATCTAACAAAACTATAACTCTAACATTAATATAACCCTAGCCTAAACCTAAGCATGAAACTAACACTAGTTTTTGATTAAGGAAAATAGGTTTTAATGGGGCCATGAAACCCTTACAGTGTTAAAGCATAACAAAGATATAGCATTGAAAGTTTACATAAGCAAGATAGCCATAGAAAAAAGGGATATCTAGACATAGTCTTCCAGCAAAGAAAACAAAAAGTCCAGAAAATAGAACCAGGGATAGAAACAAAAAACTAGGCCAAACACAAAGCTACTAGAGCCGCTCAAGAAAAATCTCTGAGGATCTCCACCACATGAATCTCAAGCTCAGATGCCTTTTTCACCACCTCCTTTAGATTAGCCAGAGCCTTATCAGGTTCCTGGGTATCCTTCTTCATAGTGCTGGATCTGGTTCTCTTCCTCGGACCATCCTCCAGAGATTTATCTTTACTGCTATTGGGAGACTCCTCCTTGCTACCCCTATGTTCCTCAATTTTATTGATCAAAACCTTTATGTTGTCATTTGAAGCTTTGAGGATGCTGTAGCTCTATTCAAAATTTTTCTACAATGTTCCCTCCACACTCTGAATTCTTTTCTTCACATCCTCCATTTTATTTTCCATTTCATTCTTCTCCTCAATAAGCATGATCTTGTTGCTATTATCCTCCCTCTCTAACCTGCCCACCCTAAATTTTAACTCCTAGATTTCATGGTAGGTCCATTTAGTAGTTCTATAGCTATCAATGACACTATTTTTGGCATTGTTGAGCACATCCATCTAAGGGTTTTCTTTTGTGATGTTGCTCAGAATAACCAGGGCAGGGTCAATAAGCTCCTCCATTTGAATTTTTCCCTCCTTATTCTCCTTAACCAAAGTTTTCATCATTTCCCTCTTTAAGCCCATCCTGACAGAAACATTGTGGAAATCTCTCCAAACCACACTCTTCTCTTTATCTGAGATCTTGCAGGTGCACTGGTCAGTCCCTTGATCCTCACAATCTTGCACATGATCATCCTCTCTCCCCTGACTCTCCTCTTCCTCTTCACTATCCTTCCCCTCCTCTTGTCCTTCATCCTTATTATCTTCTTTAAATTTCTTCCTTTTCCTTTGCTTCCTATCAGAATTGACATCTGTATCCTCTTCTTTGTCCGCAGGCATCTTAATTGTGATTTTTCTCTTTCCCTTCTTTTTCTCCTTAGTTTCCTCCTCCTCCCCAAATGTTTCTTCCTCCTCATCAACACTTTCTCCCTCCATTTCCATGCCCTCTACCTCCTCATCATAATCTCTATCAGAAGAGATCTCAATGCTCTGCTTAGGTTATGGTTTCTCCTTTTTCTCCAATTTTTCTTTCTTAATCTTCTTTTTCCCCTTTTTAGTGTGAGAGGAAGCTTCTACATCCATGTTCGAATGCATATATTGTCTCTCCTCAGTATCAAAAGGGATGTACTCTTCTTCACTTGATTTGATCTCCTCATTAGAGCCCTCCTTCCCCCTTTTCCCCAGCTTAATTTCTTTACCTATAGTTCTAGCTTAAAAAAATTCATAAATTAACAAAAAAAGCCCCTCATCGAAAGTAGGGTTGCCGATAGGCTTCTCCCTATAATCATTGATATTCTCATTGATAGATGAATAAAGGTAAAAAGGGATAGAAATTTTAGCCCCAGACCTGAAGTGGTTAAGAAGCATGAAGTGGTAGGAGTAGATGTAGTCGAATCTCATGTCCAAGGATATGTATTTGATAATCACCCTTAGCACAAAGCTCCATAGTGGTTTAATGGACATCGGCACGTAGTAAGTGCCCTTCTTCAGCAGAGCCTTCTTTTCCTCCTTTCCTTTAGTAAATTCCATCATCACTTGCCCTGAAATGTGCTCGTCTCTGTAGAATTTCTTCCCAATAATGGGTATGCCTGTAACACAGAAATAACCTCCTTTGTCACCGTGAACTCAACCCCATCAATTTTGACACTCCCCTCATTCCAGTTCTTAACCATGGTTTTGGTAACAGAGGGTTTCCACCCATGTAGTCTTTCAATGAAAGAAGTCACCTCTCCTTTGCTCAAAATGATCCACACCTTCAAATGCCTCTGCCACTTCTCAGCTTCATCCTCTGGTTCCCTCCTATGTCTTTCCCCCACCATTTTTCCTCTCTCTTTGCAAACAATTCTTTTGATCACAATGCTTTTCAAAATTTGGGGCCAGCAGATAGAATGAGAAGTATTATCAATCCTTCCTTTGAAATTATGAAAAATAAACCCAAAAAAGGGCCTCAGAATGCAATGATGGCAATTGCCTAGGTGATTCTTACTTTGGCTTGCATACTTACACATCATATATCAGTACATTTACCCTAACACATAAACTATCATAATTAAACTTTAATGTTTCCCAATCTACTTGGGATTCTCTTTCTTTCAATTAATTCCTTGATTTCAAATGGAATAATATGTCCATCCATCCATCTTTTCACCTCATCTTTCCTGACAGCCCAATTGGCTAGCCTGTCAGCCACTTGATTAACCTCCTTGTACTCATGAGCCATGTAGACTCTTTTAAAGGACTTGAGATACTGGATGCTCTCATTGATTATATTTGCAATCATTCAGGTTGGCAAGTTTTTCTCATTGAGGCAGTCGATTATGTTCTTTGAGTCTCCTTCCAGCTACAGTTTTCTAACTCCTATATCCTTAGTAAGCTTTATAGTTTGAAGGGCCAAAGTCACCTCCACATAGTGGTTAGTTTTCACCCCCAGAGGAGCCAAAATGACAACAATGCCTTTCCCATGATCATTTCTAATGATGCCCCCAATCCCAGCCTAGCCTGGGTTGCCTTTCATAGCCCCATCAAAGTTGGCTTTACACTAGCCCTCAGGTGGAAGAGTCCATTTGCAGTCCTCCTTCCTACTATGATCATTCTCCTTTGCATTGAGAAGAGGGTTGTAGCCCTTGATGATAGTATAGTTTTTGAACAGAGCATTAAGGCTTTTGTGAAAAACCACCATAGAATTAGCTTCTTTTTCCCTAAAAATGTAGTTGTTCCACTCCTTCCACACCCCCCAAAAAAGATGGGGTAGAGACCAAATCCATAAGCCCTGGCTCACATCTCCAGCCACCCCACTTTTCCACTATTGAAAGAGCTCAGTCATGTTATTGGAAAAAACCCAAGTCTATTTGAAGAAAGCCAGGAAAGAAGACCATATGTTTCTAGTGAAGTGGCAATGAATGAAAAGGTGATCAACACTTTCCATTTTATTTTTAAAAAGGATACATCAATTAGGCATCTGATGGCCTCTCTTGATAAGGTTTTCCACCATCAAAATACAATTTTGGAGCATTATCTAGAAAAAAATATTGATTTTGGGAGTGAGGCCAGGAAACCAAGCTTTGGCCCAGATAGGGACAGGAACAATACTCTGCATGGTTTCATAGCCCGAGGCCACAGTGTAGTTTCCATCCTTAGTCATCCCCCAAACAATATCATCCTTGCTGAGGGATAGGGGAGTGAGCCTAATCATGTCCATCAACGGTTTGAGCTCCTGGGATATCTTAGTCAAGTTCACCCACTCCTCATTTACCCTGTAGTCTCTCACCCTATAGCCAAATCTTTCCATGCAAGGCATCACCCATCTATTGTACTATTCAATGTTCCATAAGGGCCCCACACTTAGCCAGTCATCCAGCCAAAAATTGATATCTTGACCATTGCCAAGTTTCCATTTCACCTTCTCAATGGCTAACCCTTTAGTCTTTATAATGCCATTCCAAATATTGGATCCCTTAGGGTCATCATCCTTGCTGATGAACTACTTGAAATTGATATTGGCCATATACTTATCTTTTAGAATATCCCTCCAATCTCCCTTGGAGTTGAAAATCCTCCATATCTGTTTAGCTTGCAAAGACTTGTTGAACTGCTTTAGATTCCTAATCCCCAAACCTCCCTACTTTTTGGGTCTATGGATATTGTCCTAAGCCACAAGTAGGTACTTCTTATTGCCTTCTAGACTGGCCCACAAAAACTTCTTCTGAATAGACTCCAAAGAATCAGCCACTTTGGAAGGATTAGAAAAAAGGGTGAGGGCATAAGTAGGCAAATTCTGTAAAGTAGATTTGATCAAAAGAACTTTACCAGCCTGACTCAGAGCTTCAAGTAGGTAGACGGGAGGGTCCCAATGCCACAACCCAAGATACCAACAATTTTCCTTTGTCTGCCTTCGAGGGTGTTGACAAAAAAGACCGAGCTCTTGCTCTAATTGATGAGTTGACCCATGGCATTAGAGTAAGTATTGAGGATGGCGTTCACATGTTTGGCTTCCTTCACTGAAGCTTCACCCCCAAGGATGGTGTCATCCACAAATTGCTGATGGGTGAAGATCAGGGGACCAAAAGAAGGTTTTAACCTGACAAAAACTCCTCTGCTCCTTTTATCATGAATAAGTCTACTCGAGCACTTCGCCAAAATAATAAAGAGGATGGGAGAGAGGGGATCCCCTTGCCTAATCCCTCTAGAGGATTTGAAGAAGTCTGTGGGAGAACCATTAACCATCACTGCAAAGGTGGGGGTGGAGATCAATTGAGATATAATCTTCCTAGTTTTGTCATTAAAGCCAAAAGCTTCAAGAACCTGATCTAGGAACAAATAGTCCACCCTGTTGTAGGCCTTAGACAAATCAAGCTTGAGTAGAAAGCCATCCTTTTTTCCTTCCTCTAAAGAATGAATAACCTCATGAACAACTATGATAGAATCCAAGATTTGTCTACCCAAGACAAATCCCATTTGTTGCGGAGAAATAATCCCTGAAAGGATTTTAATTATTCTAATGGTTAAAAATTTAGAAAAAATCTTGTAAAGAGAGTTGCAAAGGCTAATAGGCCTGAAAGAATCAAAAGTGTCCACACTTGAGACTTTGGGGATCAAAACCAAGAAGGTAGCAATGATATCTTTAAGCAAGCACTTAGCACCAAAGAATTCCTAAACCACTTTAACCAGATCATCTTTTAAAACTTCCCAATACAACTGGAAGAAAAAGGTAGGGAACCCATTAGGGCTAGGGGCTTTCTCAATAGGCAAGGAGAAAATAGCCTCCTTTATTTCCTCCATATCAAGGATAGCCACAAGGGCCCTATTCTAACTAGCATTAATCACACTAGGGATCGTTTTGAGATTATCCACCTGATCCTCTTCACCCAGGTTGGTCTCTTTAGTGAGGATGGCAAAGAAATACCTGATAGCTTCTTGGGCAATCTCCTTATCTTCCTTAAGAGAAACATCCCCCTTTTTGATAACACTAATTTTGTTGGCAGCCCTGTGCTTCATAGTTGAGAGGTGGAAGAATCTAGAGTTTTTGTCCCCTTCCTTTAGCCACATAGATCTAGATCTCTACCTCTAGAACATTTCCTCTTTGCCCACAATGTTGTGAAGATCAACTAGAATAATCTTTTCCGCATTCAACCTATCCTCATCATAGCCCATGTTCTAGATCTCCTCCTGCACCCCTGCTAGGTCCTCCATAATCCTTTTTGTTCCACTTTCTAATCTCCATTTTGATGAGCAGACCACATTTTCTGAAATCTGAAAGGGAAATCCTTTTTCTTGTTGTGAATCTCAATAGTGAGAGCAATAGGGGAGTGGTCCAAGCCAAGTCTAACCAACAGAGAAAGTTTGCAGTGATAAGAGTTCATCCAATCCATAGTGATCAGAGCTCTATCTAGCCTAACCTAAATGCAACCTATCCCAACTCTTTTGTTAGACCAAGTGAACTTTCCACCCTCTAACTCAACATCTAGGAGAGCCAAATCATTAATAAGATCTGCCAGATGTTGTCTACTTTCCAAGTCCAGAGGGAGCCCGCCTAAATTCTCAATGGCCAATAGGGGGGTATTGAAATCTCCCATAATAATGCCCTTAGACCCTCCCAACAAGGGCATCAGGTTATTTATTTTATTCTAGAAATGCTTTCTACCAATCTTAGTGTTAGGGGCGTAGATATTCATAACAAACCAACTTTCCTGATCCTTTGAATTCTTGAATTGAATAAGAAAAATGTTAACTTCATCAAAGATGATATCCACCATTAAGTTGTCCTTCCATATCACTAAGAGTCCTCCAAAAGCTCTCGAAGAGTCAGAAGCCAATGACTTCATTCCTTTGCTGAAACAAATGCTCTCAGTCTTCTCCTTCATTTTTGTTTCTTGAATTAAATTTTTTTTTGGCCTATGGTCCCTAATCATATTCCTAAGAACCTCCTATTTGTGGATTCCATTGAGTCCACAAATATTCCAAGATATGACTTTCATATTTTCTTTTGGGGGTATGTTTCCTGGATGGTTTTTTGGGTCCCATCCGCTATGTTTTGTCTTGTTTCTTCCTTTCTGATTTGATGCTTACTCGACCTACCTGGTGTGCTTGATTTAATTCCTATGTCAGCTTTAGCCCTACTTCTTGTTGCAGCCAGAGACATCGGAGATGGGTCCCTACTATTCTTCTTTTTCTTAATAGATATCCAAGGACCCACATTTTCATCTTTGCAGATCTCAAACAAAGCCTCCATTCTAGAGATTTGTCCTGGGGAAGAGGTGGTGACTAGGTCGATGATTATGTTGACCTTTCTTGGGGATAAAAGTGAGCTTCTACTTAAGTTTGATTCCTGTGAGAGAGAGGGGCCCCAGACCTCCACAGTATCCTCATTCTCCTAGGTATCAGGCACAAAGGAATCCTCTTTGATTACCTCCAAAATGAACTCCCCTTCCTCAGGGAGGGTCCTACTTCCTTTATCTCCCTCCCCGACAGTAGATTCTTGCAAAATAGGGCAGATTTCACCAACTTCCTTTTCTTCATTACCACTATCATTCTAGGACTCAAGTTGCTCCCTGTTCTCAAGGCTTTTCTCTCCTTCCAGACATCGGTGTTCAGGAGGGATCCCAATTATGTCCTTGGGCCTCTCCTCTTGAGGAACACCCTCAGGGATTTGTCCATCAGGGGCTTTCTCCTTCCACACCTTCTTGGGTCCTTCAACTTGATTCAAGCCTTTTTTCCGCTTCTAGGTCTCTTTTCTCTTCCCTTGCTTGATTTTGGCCTTGCAAACTCTTTCCTTTTCTATGAAGATTGGGCACATTTTGGCCTTGTGACCCACCTTTTTACTATAAAAATAGGTGAAAGGCACATTTTTATAATCTATCTGCTGCACACACCTTCCCAATCTAGATTGGAAATCTATCACTTCAAGCATATCCTGTCCTTCAACAACCCCCATGCATATTTTGGCATAAGTGAGTCTTTTCTTGGCTGATGTGACAGGATCAATAGATAGTAGATCTCCAAAAGAACTGGTGATGCTGACAATAACATCTTTGTGCTAGTATTCCAGAGGAAGCTCTGGAAGCCTGATCCAGACTGGGGCCTGGGTCAAGAAATCATTATTTAGATCCAGGTTGGAGGTCCATTTTTGGAGGATAAGAGTGGATCTCCCCATAGATCAGTTTCCTGCATAGAGAATCTTAGAGTAATCTTTAGAGTAGGAGAACTCAAAAGACATAAAGCCTTTGGCCATAGCTATAACCTCAACCTGTACTTTTAAGTTCCATTTTTTCTTAGCAAAGATTCTGACCAAATCTATATTCGGCCCAGGGCCTATGAACTTGCCAACAAGTGTAGCAGCCATACTCTGAATGTTGTGATCTATAAGCTCAGAAGGAACTTCTAAAGAAAAAGTTCCTTTCTCTTTATTGGAGATGTTTTTGATCTTGGTAAAGGAGGACTTACCTGAGGGTTTGACTCCAAACAGGTTGGTCCAACATCCCAACGGGCCTTGGGCTTCTCTAGAAGAACTTTGTTTTGGAGCATTACCCATTTTTTCACCTGGATTCGGCTGTAAAGCCAGTGGGTCCCCATCATCTGTCGCATCCTCCTTACCATTTTCCTTACCTTGATTTAGATCCGCATCCTGATCATCTTGTCCCTTCTCTGCATGTTTCTCGCTCAACTTCCCATTCAAAATTTTTCCCTCCTCTCCGCTGCATCCGCTCGCACTCGCCATTTACCTTGTATGCATTAAAACTAACACTAGTTATAAGTGAAACAATAAACCTAATCTCAAGGTATGAACAAACATAATAATAATTTAATATAAAATAGAAATATAATAATAATGTAATTATATAGTAAAGATAAATCAATTTGTACAAGAACAATATAAAACAATTAAACATGTATATAACTTAGTGCCATAAATGACATTGATACTAATACAAACAATGTACATCATATTATAAATATAGACTCACATGTAATGTACACCATACAAACATAAATTCACATCAATATACCATACAACTCAATAAAAATGAGTAGAAATATATACTATCTCCCGCTCTACAACTCTCATGACCAATTTGTTTGACTTGCACCAGCACATGTCTGCTAACTCTGGGGAAGAATCTTCCAACATGTAGCTTGACCACCCCCCCCCCCCCCAATATGACTACTATGAATTCTATCTGGAGGATTTGCACAATGTGCATGGTAATTTTTGGGGGCATGCTCAATTATTTTCTTCCAACAATGTTGCAAATGGGTCATGTGGTGGGAAAATTTTAAAACCTAAATGGAAAGGCATGCTAGTTGGGACCCCCCAAAATTTCTTGGAATGTATTCTTGTGGATTTTGTTCAAACTAAAGAGGGAACATAGGTTTCTCTCCTAGACACTATTATGGACCATATTGTCTCAAAGATGCACATGGCTTTGGTTGGGAGGTTTTATTTATTTTTCCCTTCCATTGATATTGTTCGAAGATGGGCTTCTTTGTAGTGGAAACTGAAAGGAAGCATTTCTATCTCTTCTATGCCTGGAGTATTTTTCTTGTTTAAGTTTACTTCTTAGGAGGAATTGGTCTTTGTTCTTTTTGGCTCGTGGGCTTATGGTAAACATTTCCTAACTTTATCTAAATGGAAGCCAAGATTCAACCTATCCATAGAACTTAACTAGATGACACCTGTGTGGGTTAGATTAATGGATCTCCCCCTTGAGTTCTGGGATGATACAATCTTTTAATGGGTTGTAAACTCATTTGGGCACTATGTTACATCTGATGTGGTTACTTTGGAAAAATCTAGGCTAGTTTACACCAGATTCTGTGTCAACGTTGCTATCAAAAAGTCACTTCTAAATTTTTTAACGGTAAAATCAAAATGGGGAAAGTGGACCTAGGCCTTGGTTTATGATAATGCCACTATCTACTATCAAAGATGTGCCAATAATGGACACACTATGGCTGAATGTAAAGCTCCCCCTAGGAAGGAGCTTAAAATGAAAGGTAAATCTTCCTCCCTTGAAACTTCAGGGGTAGTAGAATAGGAGAAACCTAACAATGGGGAGATGAAGGAGTACCCCTTTATGGAGGGAATCCTAGATTAGATGAAGTCACTAGGAGGCTCTAATAAAAATGATATTCCCCCTTCTAGGGAATGTTTGGAGGAGGGGTAAATCCACCCAGTGGAGAATTTGAGGAAGTCACATGGTTTAGTATCTTAGATGATGGATGAGAAGGAAGGGCTGAAAATATCTTGTTAAATGTAGCTAAAGAAAATATTGTATTAAGAATTAATGCTAACAATAGTTTAGATGTAGATATTATGAGCTTCAAGGTTAAGGCCTCTCTATCCAAGATCTTTCATATGAGTTTGGCCACAACCGGGAGCCCCACCTTAGTCTCTCATAATGAGGTAGTGGTTGAGGAGGTAATAAAGTCTATTATATGTCTAAAAACAAGGCTACTATAGTTTACAAGTCCTCTAATGTTGATGAAGTGTGGCAGACCCAAAGGAAGAAGACCAAGAGCATGAAGGATGATGTGGGGATGGAAAAAAAACTTGGAAGACCATGTGAGAGGGTGAAAGAAAAAAGGTTATAGAAAGGGAGATTTCCCATGGTAAACAATTAACCTTAGATGATAACCAAAAGATTAAAAAATGAATTTCCTTTCATGGAACATTAGGGATCTAAACAGTCCCCAAAAGAATTTTTCTATAACTAAATAGTACATTCATGATCATAAAATTAATATTTTACTATTGTAGGAAGTCAAGATGTCGTATCAAACTTTCTCAATGATTACTGTCAGAATTTAGCTAGGTGCCTCATTCTATTACTTTGAGGCTGTTGGTGCCTCAAGAGGGATTGCAACAATGTGCAATCCAAGCAAAGTTGATGGAGAAGCTCTTGTTTTCTCTCAAAATTATCTTGTGGTTACTTTTAGGATGGATAGCTATTGCTAGCATCTCTTCAATATCTATGCCCCCAACATCTATCTAGGTAGGAAGCTGATCTAGGATGAGATTTCTAATTTCATCCTTGAAGATAAAAATGCTATATATGTTAGCAGGGGATTTAAAATCTACTATATTCCCCTCTGAGAAGTTGTGAGGTCTTATGGATTACATTGATAGTATCAACAATCTTTCTGACTTCATTAGCAAAATGAGCCTTTTTGACATGGAGCTTCAAGGTAACCCCTTCACTTGGTCCAATAATAGGAAATGTACTATAACTGATTGAATACTTGGAAGAAGGATATTGTTATACTACAAAGCTATATGTGACACATTAAATCAGTTATTATATTTTCATTGATGTCAATTAGTTTTGATTGTACTTATCATGATAGTTGCAAACATCTGAAGAAGGAAATAATGGTGAAGGAATGAGTTATTAACATAAGGATGAGATGTATGAGCAAGATATGAGTATGATATTCATTGGGTAACTTATTGATGAGTCTATGACAGTATGTTAGTGATTTGATTGTATTACATAATTCTGTTAAGAATTGAAGATCAAGAATAAACAAGTTTATGTGGTCAGTAATGAAGAACTTAGCATACACCAAGTTGAAATAGTGTACATTGAGAAAGTGTAGTGTATACCAAGTACAATATTAACTAAGTAAGAAGTCACAGACACATCACGGTATTGACTGAGTGAAAGAAATAAATGGAACATGTGATTTCGGACTAAAGATGATGAGATGGATGAATATGGATGATTATGAGGTTATAGATATAGTTTTTAATGAAGATCTATGACTGAAAAAATTCAAGGATGATCTGATGAAGAATAATGAAACATGTTTGAGGCACAAGTTTTGAGGAAGGTTGAAGTGGAAAAATCAATGAAGGAGATTAAGAGGAAAAATCTATGGATGAGAAAAAAATGGTTTATCATGTCTATAAAAGGAGACAAGAGATTCATAATGGAGAATTCACGTGAGAAGCTTGCATTCATGCAAAGCTGGTCAAACAAGTTAAAGTGAGAACCAAGAAATTTTGTAGACAACACCAAGCATTAGAGAAAGGAATTAACCAAGCATAATAGGGCTGGAGGATACAAAGAAATTAAAGTGATTATGATGGCCAAAGGTATTACGAGATTAGCATAGATCTAAAAATATACAAAGGAAGTTGTATTTGAATCAGATCATTTACTATTGCATACTAACCATTGCTACATATAAATCTCTTAACTGAGTGGGACTTAACAGTCTTTATTTATTTCATTATGACATTTAATGAATGTCGATTGTCTTCAAGTTGACCCCATAGTGAATGTTTGGTCATAGAGAATTGTTAGTGATAAATCCTTTAACAAGTTCACACCTTACAGTATGTTTTGTAACCTTTAACAGGGTTGGCTCTTAACTGAGCTCACTTTAGAAGAGTGAAATTATTTTGGGTACCGGTCCCAGGTGGTTTTTCCCCTAACAGGGTTTCCATGTTAAAAATCAAGTGTTATATGTGTATGGATGTGATGATTTGTTATTTTATCTTACACATTACATTTACTGGTTTGATCAGTATATACACTAGTTAATTTAACGGTATTCAGTTAATGAATAGAAAGGCACAAACAAATTTCTACCAAGTTGTTTAGATTAATTGAAATATTTGTTTTATACATCTGGGAGTATTTAGGACTATAGGATAACTGGACTTAACTGATTCACCCCCCTCTCAATCATCTAATATTTATTTCCTCCATGTGGGATATGGGAGTTAATACTACTCTAAGTGCTCTCCCTAGGACTACTTTGACCACAACCCTCTGCTCCTTCATTGGGTTAATAAGACCAAGTCTAGTCCACTTCCCTTCACGTATGAGATCATGTAGACCACCCATCCTAAATTGAAAGATCATATTATAATATGGTGGTCTACCCTTATTCATGGCTTAGCTATGTATAGATTTATAAAATATTGGAGCTTATTAAGAGGGAGTTGAAAGGATGGATAAATCCACATTTGGAGATATATTAAAAAAGAAGAAAGAGATTTTATCTCAACTAGATAATATATAGAACCAAATCACTCTTAGGAATCTCTCTCAATCCTTACATAAGGAGGAGGAGTAATGTAGATCTAATTGGAATGAGAACCTTGCTAAAGAGGAAAATCTTGGATGCTCCAATTACAACACATGAGTTAATTCACTCCATGGATAGATGTAAAGACCCGAGTATGGATTTTAAACTTGACATATCCAAAGCATATGATAAAGTGAACTGGTATTTTCTCTATAAGGTTCTCTTGAAGCCTGGGTTCATCTAGAGGTTTGTTGACATAATAAGGGGATGTGTGGAAACTATCTTATTTGTTGTTCTTGTGAATGAGGTTCCATGGAGGCTATTCATGGCTTGTAAAGGCATCAAGTAGGGTGATATCCTATCCCCCTACCTATTCATTATGGTTGTGTAAGTCCCGGGCCAAAATGTTATGAACCTGGCCTTTACAGGTAGATTCTAGGGAGTTAAGCCTACTTCTGCTCTGCCCCCCTCTATGTTGCAATAGTTTATACATGATACTTTTCTTTTTGGGAAATCCTTAGTTGTGGAGGCTAGGGAGTGGAAAATTATTCTTTTGGAATACAGTAGAGCTTGAAGCCAATGTATCAATTATTATAAAAGTAGTATATATTTTTTCAACACTAGATATGATCTTCAATCCAAAATTCTCAACATCCTAGACTGTCAAACTACTAGCCTCCCAAGGACTTACCTGTACCTTCTCCTCATGGTAAAGGAAGTTACCTAGAAATTTTGGAACACTATCATGGAAAGAAACTAGAGAAAACTAGTTGGTTGGAAAGGCAAATTTTTTAGCATCGCTAGAAAAATTGAACTTCTCTCTACCTCTCTCCAAGGCATTTCTATGTGCTTCCTCTCTCTTTTTTAGATCTCTAGGTCTATGATTGATAAAATAAAGAAAATTCAAAGAAATTTTCTTTGGAAGAGTGTTGAGGAGAAAAAAAGAATGACTTTGGTGAATTGGGATATAGTTTGTCTTCCAATTATTAGGGATGCTTGGAATCTACAAGATCTCCAACTTGAGTAAAGCCCTAATTATGAAAATTGGATGGAACTAGTGCAAAATTATGGAATCAAAATACCTCAATAGAGATCACTTTAATAGAGCCCTTTATACTTGGAATCTTCCCTCTGGCTCAAAAATATGGAATAACATTCTGGAACGTAGGACCCTCCTTAGAGTTGGATTAAAATGGAAGCTGGGGAATGCAAGAAGCATTAGATTCTATGAGGAAAATTGGATTGATGATAAGAATCCTAGGGATGAGTGGTTTTTTTCTTCTAAAGGGTACGCTCGTAGATCATATTGGTGAGTACATTGTGGAATATGTGGACCCTGGTGGGAAATGGAAGAGCCTAGCTAATTATTTCAAGGATAAACTTGATTTTTCTACTAGAATTGAGGATTTTTAATTTGTCTTGGATAACCTCAAGATCCCCATGTTTTCTAGAGAAGATAATATTTTCTAGATTAAGACTCAGTCAGGTTATTTCACTATCATATTGACTTACAATCCATTGTTAAACAACTAGGGTGATCCAAACTACTGGAAAAAAGTCCACAACTCGCAACTAATTCCAAAAATCAATTTTTTTGGTGGAATGGGATACATGGGAAAATAACAACACAAGAAAATATTGTGAAGAGGGGTTTCTATCTCACCAATAGATATGTTATTTGAAAAAGCATTGAGGAAACCACCCATCACTTGTTTATTCATTGTCACTTTGCTACCCACATTCTACAAAAGATTCTTCACAAGTTTAGTATTTAGTGGGTCTTTGGGTGGAACATATAGCAATTAATTATAGATTGGTCCCCCCCTTGAGTCACCCTCTCATCATGAAACTATGGAGGCATAACCCCCCTCATGTCTGTTGGAGCATTTGGAAAGAGAGAAATAATAGGATTTTTTAGGGATACTGCTATTTCTCCAGTCAATATCTTCCTCTCTTAAAACAAGTTTTTACTTAAGAACATCTTAGTAACAAATTGGAAAATCTCTAGCTCCTCTCCCTCTTCTTTGGACAGATCAATTGCACAAATTTTTAATCTCTCTCAATATTTTGGTAGATATGATAATTTCAAAAAAAATTCTAGGCAAAACACTTTTTAGAAGGCCCAACATCTCCACTAGCAAAAAATAAATTTTGATGGCATTGCCAATCTAGGTGTGGAGGATGGAGGTGGGGTTATAAGGGACCATAAAGGTAATTTGTGTTGGAAACAATAGGTACTGAGAGGGGGGGTGAATCAATACTTATTAAAATTTTGAAACTCTTTATGATTCCTTTAAACACGAATGAAATAAACTTCTATAACATCAAGCATATAACTGAAAGAGTAAAGTAAAAATGTAATAACTGTAATGAAATCATATGCACATTCATAAAACCTCAATTTTGGTATCATATAAACCCTTGGATAGAGGGAAAAACTACAGTGGGGATGACACCCACAATTGTTCATTGTAGTAGAAAATTTTTGCCCAATTAAAAGCTACAAATGTCACTTTCTAGGTGAATCACCCTATTAGGAGTGACTGATACATTGTTAGATGTATCTAGAAGTTTTATTATAGAATACCCTGCTAAGGGATTTTATACCACTATTATAATGTTCACCCTATTAAGGAATTTAAAATAAAGTCCTATCAAAGGCTACCTTCCTTAAAGGATTTAGAACTTGCCGAAACTGTTAGAAATACAACAAGAATAAATGACCTATTATTTACACTTTATTATGCTAATTAGATCCTTTATGCTCTTTCCTTGATCTTTCCTTTCTTCTGTAGCATCTCATATATTGCTCTGTAATTGCACCTTCAACTTATCATCAACAAATTCAACTTTTCCTATAGATAATCATGGAGGAAACTTTAGGCGGGAGCAAGGATCCTGAGTGCGCGAGCACAAATTTTTTTTCAAACAAACTACCCAATAATGGAAATCTTGTTGTTGCTGGTGTGGTTAGGAAAGAGGTTGCTGGTGTGGTTAAGGTAGAGAATCTTCTCCTATGGTCAGCATTGCTAGAGGAGAACTACTACAAAATGGGTCAAAGGCTGATCTTGATCAAAATGGTCATAAGTCAACAAAGGTTGCTGATTTTGAGAGCAAGGTCGGGGATGGTCCCTCTAAAAAATATGGGCCTCTTTTGGAAGAATCCCTGAAGGAGGGTCCTCTCCCTAGTGTTGGTCAAAAGTTTGAAAGTAGAGGTAAGTGGTCTACCCTTTTTGGTATAAAACCTACTAGAAAATCCTCCTTCCCTGAAGTGAATGTGATCTCTGATCCTTCCAAAGGTGAGTTCTCTATTTTTATCCTTGATCCCCTGATTGACTTCTCCATCACCTCTATGGAGTTGACCTTGATTAGAAAATTTGCTGGGGGTAGACCTAACATCGAGTTTGTTAGGTAGTTTGCTAAGAGAAAATGGTTTCTCAAGGGACAAGTTGACATTACTTCCATGTCCAAAGGCTTTTTCTCCTTCGAATTCTCAGGTATGGAGGATTTATCTAATATCCTTTGTGGTGGCCCTTGGATGGTTGGTCATTACTCTCTTGCACTTTATAAATGGGTTGCCAACCTGGAACTTAATGAATCTACTTTCTTTGTCTCGGCTCCAGTCTGAGCTAGGTTCCCTGGTCTCCCCCTTGAATACTAGCACAAGGACATTCTGGGTGGTCTGGCTAGCTCTTTTGGAGCACTCCTCTCTATTGATAAAATGTCAGTTTCCAAATCTAGAAGAGTTTATGCCAGGATATGTGTGAATATCCTTCAAATGGATGACCTGCCTCATAGCATTGCAATCAACTGTAAACTAGGTGTGTGGAATCAACCGGTCGAATTTGAGTCCCTTCCCTTTGCTTTTTTTTTCTGTAAGAAATCTGGCCATAGGGAAAAGGAGTGCCCCTTTAAAATCTAAAAATCTAAGGTACCCCCTCCTAAAGAGACTAAGAAGGTGTGGAAGGAAAAATCCTTGGTGAATCCTATTGCAACTAGCTCAAAATCCCCTATTGTGATCTTAGGAGCTACAATAGATTCAACAGTGAATGGACCACCTCAGAAAACAATTGGCCCTAATAGTAATACTAAGCTGGATAAGGTGTTTCCTTTGATGCCAGAAGGCCCCCTTGAAGCAAGAGAAATAAGAGCCATTCTTGCCTCTAAAGGAGATCCCCGTTGTGGGGTTTCCAAGTGCTCCTTAGTGGATATAGAAGATGGGGGTTACAACCAAGAATGTATTTTGAGTCCATAAACACCTCGAACTAAGAAAATGTGGGTGGATTCATATGATGAATCTAACCCTTTTTAAGATAGTGAGGAAGCTCCTTGGACAGAGGCGGGGCATAGTAAAAATAAATAGGCTGAACCCCCTAGGTATGCCTCTAGGAGGTGTCACTGCCAGAGCTATGAGAGTGGATGTGGGAATTCCTAAACCTACCAGAGGCACAAGAGGCCATAAACATATGAGAGAGTAGGAAAGTAGAGAATGTATTTTGGATGGGCACCAACGCACTATCCCAGAATTCTCTCAAGGTAAGAAATGAAGATCATCTCTTGGAATATGAGGGGACTTAACAACCCCCATAAACAAGACCTTTTAAGAAATTTTTTTAGGGATCATAATCTTGATATCATTCTAATCTAGGAAACTAAAATGGCTAGAGATAAAGTTGAAAAGATTAAAGTGTTTAAGAACTGTGGTGTTGTGGGCTGCAGCTCTAAAGGGGCCTCAGGTGGAACTACTGCCTTCTGGAACCTTAATACTATCCAAGTCAGAAGGGAATATTTCTTCTATCAGGATCTCCCATATTAGAGATAGATTCTATTGGGTTCTCTCTAATATCTATGTGCCTAACTCTAAAAGTGGTAGAGATAAGTTTTGGAGGAAACTGGAAGATGAGAGAAGTAGTTTTAGAAATGATTATTGGATGGTTGTTGGAGACTTTAATATTCCTCTTAGCAACTCTGAGAAATTTGGGGGAGTCTCTTCCTAGAATGACAGCAGTGTGGCTTTGATGGATTTCATTAACAATCAATCCCTTATGGACCTTGATCCTAGAGGAGGAACCTATACCTAGTCCAATCATCATACTGAGGATGAATTGATTCAAGTCTACCTGGATAGGGCTCTGATATCTATGGATTGGATCTTTTTCAATTCCTTCTCATTGTCTACTCTGTACCATATTAGTTCTGATCATTCTCCTATAGCCCTTCAAGCTAACCCCTTGTCTGGTAAAAGAAAACATCCTTTTAGATTTGAGAAAATGTGGATGCAACACCTAGACTTAGAAAGAAACATTGCTGACTGGTGGAATGTCCAAGTGGAGGGAATGACTATGTATAAAGTTGTCCAAAAACTTAAGAGAATAAAAAACAAAATCAAAGTGTGGAATAAGGATATTTTTGGGGACATCTTCAAAGATAAAATCTCTACTCAGTTGGACCTTCACAAATTACAAGATACTATTCAAAATGAGGGCCTTACTGAGGAGAAAAAATTGAAGGAAAACAAAATTCAGGCCGACTATCATAACATCATCTCTATGGAAGAATCCTTTTAGAGACAAAGATCCAGGGCTCTCTGGCTCAAAGCTGGGGACAAGAATACTTGTTTCTTTCATATGATATCTCATAAATATAAGGCTGCCAAAAGGATTGATAGGCTCAACAGCCCTCAAGGTAAATTGGTTAAGGAGGAGGACATCAAAAAAGAAGTTTCGGCTTATTTTTTTCTCCTTGCTCTCTAGGGACTCCTCCCTCTCCATTGAAAATTAGAATCTTCTACTAGAATCCATCCCTTGTATCCTTGACCGGGAAGCCAATGATTTGGTGTATAAAATTCCTTCCTCTAAAGAGATTAAAGTTTCTACCTTTTCCTTTGAGGGGGAAAAGTCTCCTAGTCCTGATGGCTTATTCCCTTCATTTTTCCAATCTTTCTAGCACATGTTAGAAAAAGATGTCTCGAATGCTGTTAAAGAATTCTTTGGGGCTAGTCCTCTACTTAAGGAAGTTAATTCAAACTTTTTTGTTCTTATCTCCAAAAAACCTGGTACTGATTCTGTGGAGAGTTTCAGACCTATTAGCCTGTGCAATACCTTCTACAAGATCATTTCTAAAGTCATCACAGTGAGAATTCTGGCTTTTCTCCCTATGATTATATCCCCCCATTAGAATGGTTTTGTGTCAGGGTGTTAGATCTTAGACTCTATTATTTCTATTCACGAGAATATCCATTCACTGGAGGTTTTGTAGAAACAAGGGTTCCTCATGAAGGTTGACCTTTCTAAAGCCTGGGATAGAGTGGATTGGGACTTCCTTCACAAAGTTCTTTTGGCCTTTGGTTTTTTG
The DNA here is from genome assembly GCA_027943335.1 of Chamaecyparis obtusa. Lineage (NCBI taxonomy): Eukaryota > Viridiplantae > Streptophyta > Pinopsida > Cupressales > Cupressaceae > Chamaecyparis > Chamaecyparis obtusa. The sequence goes on along the minus strand of BSBK01012125.1, from coordinate 637,449 downwards.
GGGCATTCTGTGAACCTCATCCAACAAGTTATCTCCATGCCTTCTATTTTAGTTCTGGTTAATTGTTCGGCTTCCAACCTATTCTTCCTTTCTAGAGGCCTCCGCCAGGGTGATCCTATTTTCCCCATCCTCTTTGCCATTTTGGTTGAATGCCTTGGGAGATTGTTCTCTAAATGGGTTCATGAAACTTTAATTTAGGGTCTAATCCCCTCTTCTTCCTTCCAGCCTTTCTCTCATGAAAAATTTATTGATGACACTATCCTAATGGGCTTGCCCTTGATTAATGAAGCTAGAAATATCAAGCAGGCTCTGAACAACCACTCTTCTACTATGGGCCAACTTATCAATTGGGAGAAAAGCTCACTTTTCTTTATCAATACTCCCCTACATAGACAACAAAAGATGGAAACCATTCTTGGCTATAAGATTTCCTCTTTCCCTTCTAGCTACTTGGGTCTTCCTCTGGGTTTGAAACCCCCAGACTCTTTCTAGAACAACATTGTTGATAAATTCAACTATAAGCTTGATGGTTGCAAAGGGGCCCTCCTCAGTCAAGCTAGGAAGATTATATTTCTCAAATCCTCCCTCCAAAACCTTCATGTTTATGCTTTGAGCCTATTCAGAATCCCTTCTAAGATTGCTGACACTATTGAGAGATTGCAGAAAAGATTTTTGTGGTCTGGTACGGAGGAAAAAAAATAGGATCCATCTTGTGGCTTGGGAGAATTTATACAAACCTATTAAGTATGTCGGTCTTGGTATCTGAAAAATTAAAGACTTCAATCTGGCTTTGATGGCCAAGAAAACTTGGAGAATTTTTAAAGAAGAAAAAGAATGGAATAGAATTCTCAAATCTAAATATCTTTTTTTCACCCTTACCATTGACATTTTCCTCTCCTCCCCCCTCAATGTCTAGGGATCTTTCATCTGGAATAGTATTTTGAAAGTTAAATCTCTTGTTGCTAAAGGTGCTAGGTGGAGTATTGGAAATGGTAGGAAAATCAACTTTTGGGACAATCCTTGGATCAAAGACAAACCTCTCATCCAGTCCAATGAGATGGCCCCTCTTCTTGACATTTGTATTAGAAGAATATGGGGAAAATTCTTTGATTACTAGAGAAACAATAAGTGGATAAGTCTATGTGACATTGACCCCCAGCTGAAAAAAGTTGATCTTAACTTGACCCCCTGGTGTATTCATGAGAATGATAATGATCAACTCATCTAGTCTCCTAGTCCTAGTGGAAATTTCACCATGGCTTCTACGTACTCTTTATCTTCCACATTTGACTCTGAGCCCTTTTGGGATAAGGGTTGGACTCCTTCCCTTATCCCCAAAAGTAATATTTTTTACTAGTTGTTTGTTCAGGATAAAGTGCTTACTACTGAGAATCTGGCTAAGAAAGGTTGGATGCTTCCTAATAGATGCTACCTCTGCATGCAAGAGGTAGAATCTTCCCCCCACCTTCTTTTGCATTGCATTTTCTCTAGGGAGGTTTGGTCGACTATGATGCAGCACTAGAATATCATATGGATGTTCCCTAGCACCATTAAGGACTTCATATCTCAATGGTACTCTCCTTTTTCTCACAAGTTGGGTAAATTGATTTAAAATTTCACTGTCCCCCATGTTAGTTGGAGGATATGGAAAGAAAGAAACAACTAGATATTCAGAAACAATCATTCTACGCCTTTGCTAGTTGGCTATGAAGCTATTAGAAGTATAGTTAAAAACATTCACCTGGCTTGCGAGAAAAGACCTAAATTAATGGAAGGAATTATTGATAAGGATGTCCTCAATAATTGGAACTTCTCTTCCATACCTATGACTGTGGTCAGTAATTGTGATGGTGTTGTCTGGCATTCTCTCCCTCCTAGATGGTACAAAGAAAATTTTGACGGCTCCGCGAAGGGTAATCCTAGCATTGCTAGTTGTGGGAGAATTATTAGAAACCCCCAAGGTTGATGTGTTTCCTCTACTACTATACCTGTTGGAATCCAGTCTAGCCACATGGCTGAGGCCATGGCTTCCCTTGTTTCTTGCAAGCTTGCCAAAGATCAGAATTGCACTAAACTCTGGCTGGAAGGTGACTCCATGAATACCATCAACTACATCAAACGTAATCATAAATCATCATGGAATATGAAGCACATCATCACCTAGATTAAAAGGCATATTAATGATTTTGAGGATGCCCATGTCATCCACGTGTTTAGAGAAGCCAACGTTGTGGTTGATCACTTGGTGAATGTGGGATCTCGCAGTGATGATGTCAATTGCTGGCAAGGAAATCAAGGCTTAAGTAATTAAGTCCTTAGCCTCATAAGGTATGACCAAATCCACCAGAATCCTAGATTAATTAGTAATTATGATGATTAGAAAGGATAAATGGTGTAAAAACCTCATGATAGCATCTTGCATGTTTCAAAGATAGGACAATAATAAAAGCAAGTGTGGGTATAGCGTCCTCATTTCCTTCTTTAATCCTATTAAAGTGATGACCTTCATTAGTACCCTTTTTCTCTCCATTTGTGTTAGCAATTTTGGCAATTTCCCTATGCCTAAGACTGGTCATTGGTTTTCTAGTAAATGGGGGGTAAATTGAAATGTGAGGAACTGACTATGTGTAAATGGAAGGAGGATAAAGTCTAGGACAAGCTCAAGGAGGGTGGAGTCACTCCTTACATGGAAAAATTACATGGCTATGACAAGGACATTTCTAAGGAGTTCACTGACAGTTGGGATAACGGTAAAGTTACCCTTTGTGGTAAAACCTTTAATATTATTGAAAAGCTTATTTCTGAGATTACGGGTTTACAAATGTCTGGTTTGAAGTATTATAGAGGTAGGATTATGGCCCAGAATGCGGCTAGAATGTATCCCAAATATGAAGGTGAGAAAGCCCTCCTCATGAAATAGTCTGGGGATTTTTTTCTTCCTAAGCATATGAATCTACTCTGGGGTAAACTTGTCAAAGCCCTTATGCAATACTTTACTCTTGAGGGCCAGTATACTAGAGTATACAATTTTCATTTCATGTTGGTGAATCATTTTCATTACAAGAGGAAAATCTCTTTTCCTTACCTTCTACTTCAATCTCTTGGTACTAACATTATGGAGCAGATGAAGAGCCCTGAGAAGCCCATTCTTCATGATAGGCTTATTCTTCTAATTTACAAATATTCCAAGTCTAACTTCCAGGATGCTACTTCAAACTTTGGGAAGAATAAGGAGAAGAAGGTTAAAAGATCCCTCTTGACAGATAGTAACACTCCTAATAAGAAAAAGAAAGATAAATCTACTGAAGAGATGGTCGAAGTGGCTAAATTCCTCATGAAGGAGGCTAGTATGGAAATTGATGAAGATACTGGTCTATGTGAGGAAGAAAAAAACATTGGCATGGCCGAAGTGTCTAAATTCCTCTTTGAGGAGGTGGGTGTGGAAACTGAGGATGATATAGAGGTGCAGGAAGAGGATCAAGACCTTAGCAACTACCATGATGAGGATCATGACCCTCAGGATAATACTACTGAGCCTTCATCAGATACTGAGAGTGACAAAGATAGTAGTGCCAAAACTAGGGATTTGGGGATGGAAGGCTCGAATGACAACTATCTTTCTAAGGAGACCACTGACAGGGAGAACAATGATGTGGGTTCTAGTCCCTAGTCTATGATTGGTTCTGTTCCTCCTATTACCCTTGCCACAACTCACATTGAAGAGTCTACCAACCCTTAGATAATCCACATGACTCTTGTGGATTATGAAACCTCATCCTCTAAGGAGGAAATAAATTCTAGGGTTATCTCTGAGAAGGCCGAAGAGAAAAAAGAAGAGGGTATTGACAAGAAGGATTTGGAGAAGGAAATTGGGAGAAGCTAGGAGGAAAATAACGAGAAGGGTAAAGGGGATTTTAGGTTCATACAGGTTCTCAAAGAGCATGCTGGTATGGACATATAGATGAACTCCTGGCTGTATGATGAAATCCAAGATGTCAGTATCAAGTACTCGGAGCTGGAGGACAAAGTGAACAAAATCACCCTACTGCTTGTCAAACCTACGAACACTGCCAGTAGCGATGCTGATATGCTTGTTGTTGTTGATGGAAAAGGGTTGATGGAGAAGCTTGAACAAAAAATAAATACTATTATCAACTTCCAGATGTAGACTACCTCCAACTGTATCCTAAGCATTGCAGATACCCTCAACATAATAATGAAGCATCACTTTGAGGGCATGAAGGTGACTACTAACAACTTGAGGTCCCTCCTCTCTATGTTGGAAGGGAACAACAATCCAATTATTGTCAAAGGTGAAGATACTAAAGGTGCTACCCCTATTGGACCTAGCTCTCATACTAGAGCTAGTATGAAAAAGAAGAAAGCTGATAATTCAAAATAAATCATGGCTCTTCGGGAGTCTATCTATAAATTCAATTTATTGAAGGAAGACACAACAAAGTTTATGGAAAAAATGTCTTAACTATGCTATTTTTGGTCTTCACTTTTTTGGTGTGTTGATCTATTTTTTTATGGTTTCTTTTGCTAGGGGGGGTCTCTAATGTTCTCTGCCTTGTCCCCCAACTATCTCTTTTTGCTTTGTTCTTATTCTTCCTATCTTTCTTCCTAATGTAAAGGGTTATTGTTCCCTTCAAAAACTATTTTATCCTTAACCAAAAAAAAATCAATTTTTCCTTCTCAACTCCCTTTTTTTTATTACCAACTATATCTTCTTATATAGTTTCTACCACCAGATGTAAAACTATTTTAGGGTCTCCAATCCATCCAAACTTGTTAATACAATCTCAATACATTTTGCAAAAATATAAATCTTTCACCGTGTCGACTAGATAAACATCTACATTGTCATTTCCAATGTCTAATATTCCTTTATTCCTATTTTTTAAACATACCTTGCAATCATAATCAAATATGTGCACATGTTCCAATAAATTTCTTCAATCATCTCCTTGAACTTTGCACTACATTTTACCTTTTGTCCAGGTTTAGTGAATCTACTACCAAAATGACCAATTTGATCAATTAAGTAAAACTATGTATTGTCCTCTATCCTTTACCTATTTATCTTAACGATCAGTTAATAGTTCACCCGTTTACCTATCCAATGATAGTCTTTCCTATTCACTGATCATATTCTAGTATACCGATATCTTTTAATTCACCAATAATAGACCTTTTTCTTCTTACCACTCGGTCTTCACCTATTGAATTATCTTGTTTTTCAATAAGGCTTTACCTATCTGTCCCTTAGCGATAGTGTAGTTCACCTATTGCCTTTCTGTGTACTGATTATCTACTATGTTTACCTATTGGATATCTCTATTTACCAGTTAGTGTAACTTCTCGTAGTTGGCACAAATACTTTCACCAATGTGATGGTTTTCCAGCAATGACAACCATAACTTGCAAAATCATCATCAATGACCTCATTATGATTTTCCAACCAATTTTTATTTATTTATTTCTTGGGCCATTTAAAGGATCATATTATGAACGAGGAAGAGGGAATGTCTTTCCTATGGGGTCTCAAAATTTCTATTTCAATTGCTATTAAGTACCTTGAGATTGACACAATTATAATTTTGTGTTGCAATATGTTGTAATAGGGATGGCTTTGAAAGTTTTGTATTTGGCATTTTATCATTTTCCAATATTTGATGTATTGGGATGTGGATATCTATGTTATATGACTTGTAATTGGAACAATTAGTAATTGCCAATTTTGAGTCTAGTGATGTTTAGGTTAGGTTTCTAGGTTTGATCAAACTCTATCTAGCCTTTCTGGCTTTGTCCACTTTTTCCAAAAAAAAAGTACCTTGAGATTGAAGGGGACTCCAAAGTTATCATTGAAGCTACTCGTAGTTCTATTTTTGTAGGCTGGACGATTGATGACTTGAATCCTTGGCTACTTTGGGATTGAATCAAAATGGCTTATGATGTTGGAGAGATGCGAGTCTGCTGACTAAGGCTACTAAGTATCTTCTAAGCTGGAAATAATACAATGTCACTATCAATAATTTAATTTTTAAATTTTCTTTCTATTTTCTTTGGGTTGGCGCTCTCAGAGCCATAGGGTGTAGTTTGAATATTACCCCTTGTTTGAATTTGAATATAGTGCTCCTGGCCAAAAGACAAGAGGAAGGTAACCGATCATGTAGCCAACCCCTCTTGAAAGGTCACTTCCTCTATATCCTTATGTATAGGGTTAAATATACACACTCAAAAAATGAGGGTTAGTAGCACCGATCGATCTAATAAAAGGAAACAAAACAAAATACTATATATGAGCCTATTAACAATAAAATAAGAAGTAATACTAATCAGACATAAATAAAGAAAATAAAGGCATGCAAGCCGATCACAATACTCCAGCCTTCTATTGCTTCTCTTTGATCGTAGGAAGCGGTTGCACTCAGTAACAATTCTGGCAGCACTTCAACTTTGATACTCTAAGAAATTACGATAAGTAATGATTGCTAAAAGATAATTTTGGCAATTGGACATAGGTTCGATGCATAAATTCGTGATGAAAATGTGAATATTAAAGATTGATTATATAGAAAATTGGGTTTAAATGAAAGATCTAGATTAATCTACAAAAATTAGAATCAGTGGGTGAGAAGAGATAAGGCTGAAGAAGAAACTGGCAAATCTCTATTTCAAATTGAAGAAAAGGGTGAGTGATTTGGGAAACTGGAAGAGGATAGGAATTGAGAAGATATTTTAAAAAAATTTCCATTTTGAACCGAACTAAAGATATTATGAGGCTTTAATTGATTTTCAAAAATGAGATTTTCTCATAATGAGATATTTCCGATTTCAAAAATCTAAATTGAATTAAAATTCAAATTTTAGAAATGTGATGAAATTAGCATTAAATTAATCCATATTAATTCAAAATGAAATGAATGGGAATTAACTTTAGGAAATTAATTTAATTTTGGAGGAACAATTAAATAATTTGAATAATTACATTCAAATTATAGACTTAGAAAATGGAGCTTAATTAACCAATAAAGATTAATTAATTAAATAAAATTAATTATTTAATTAATTTTAGAAGAATGATTAAATGATTAGGGGATTCCAGATTATAGAAGAAATAGTTGATTAATTAACGATTAAATAACCATTAATTAATAGAGGAAAGGTTAGTGCATTAATGTCCGTTTGCAAGTCTGTCCATTTTTTAGTGTCTACATTTGCTTCTCTTTAATACAATGCAATCATGAGAATTGTGTCAAAGAATATATGATCAATTCCAACCCTAGTTTTCCCCAACGATAGTAGGCAGATTCATGCCCCCTCAACAAATTGAGTGAAAAATGTCATGTGAGCGATAATTTGTTGACAATGTTGAATTTCTATATGATGATCTAGGATACATTAGTTAGATGATATGATTCCTATATGAATTCCTTTCTTTGATTTGTTGCATTTGCATTGTAAATTTATGAATGCAAGATGAAATGATGTAACTGAGCATTGTCTAGAATTGACTAAGTTAATTAGAAGAATAGCGAGTTAGAAGAAAAGTTAAGAAAAAACTAGTTATAAGAAAATGATAGACGTATGTTATCATGAAGATGTGTTGAGTCAATCCTAGAAATATTTCTCTATTTTTCATCATTGTGCTTTATTTGAAAAGGAAGAGATTTGAATGCACCCAGATATTGACCATTTGGATACTGCTACAATCTCTGACATAATAAGCAGAAAAAATAGGGATTGTTTCAACATCATTCTAGGATTGTCTCAAATCATGGATGTGTGTGGTTGTTAGATGCATGATAGTACTTATCAAATTCACCCTACATCATCCTTGCCCCATAATTTCATCAAAATACTCCACAAATAGAAAACAAAAAAAATAGAATTATGAACCATCTTAGGGGCCACTCTCACCACTCAGTGGTATCCTTGAGGAGAATAAGAAAATGATCACAGAAGATAAATCAATAATGGACTAACTTGAATTACTTTGTCAAAATCCTCACTGATCATTAATTGGTTTGATTTAGATGTTTGATTGGATGTGGATGTGTTTGGTTTCATAAATGGACTACTCGTATAAGATTGATCTGTCTGGTTTTGAGTGGATCCGCTACTATATAAGACCATTGACTTGTAGATTGATTGATTGATAGATAGATGACATATTGGATTGTTGATAAAGATATGTCTCATGAGTCCATTGATGATTTATGAAGCTCACCGTTTTGATTGAAATTTGATGCTTGATTGTCACTTTCTGCTTATCATTTTAGAGATGATTTTTTGTAAGATTTTTTGACATGTTTTTTATTTTTTTGGTTGATTTATTTCTTTAAGGATATTTTTTGATGTTTTTGATCTATCGTAGGAATCATATGCTTGGAGTCAAGGTATGTGTGACGTATCACATAGGTGAAGGTCCTTATCACATACACCCCTAACATCAATTCCCTTGATGAATGTTATTATGTTTTCAATTTTTTTTTGGATTATTTCAGGATCATATATGACATTTTTTATCTTTTTTTAGGACATTTTGAAAAATTTTGTGATTTTTTCAGGACGTTTTTTTTAATGTTTTTGAAAATTTTCAAAACTTTTTATGATGTTTTTGAATTTTTTCAAGATGAGTATTTGAATGTTTTTGAATTTTTTCTTAGGTCATTTTACAATGTTTTTGAATTTTTTCAAGACTTTTTTTCTCTTTTTATGATTTTTTTCAGGACTTTTGTTTTTCCTTTTTATGAATTTTTTCAGGACTTTTTGATGAGATTTCCCCCAGTCTAGCAAAAAAATACAAGTCATGGATAAGTGTGAAGCCTTGACACGTTATGCTTATTGGTTTTGGGTTTACCATGTGCAACAATGTTTTATAGTGAGTACAAACTGATCATTTAGATTCATTGATGGTGGAGCAAGACTTCAACACTTGGTGCCTATTTGCCAGGTTTTCACCAAGGTAACTTTTTATTTTTTGTATTTTTTTTTAGGAACTTTGAAGATATGTACACTTTACCTTGGAATATCATGTATAAGACTTTTTCAGGTGCATGCTATTGATGTGGACAAGGAGCAAATCTCCCTCTTGAGTTACCAGTTGAAATGCCCCATTTTCTAAGGATCCAATAATGATATAGGGTCCTACCTAGTTGGCTTCAAATTTTATGGGCTTCTCTCGATCTGGGAGATTTTGTTATTCTCTTTTAGGACCAAGTCACCTACCTCAAATGTCCTTGGTCTGAATATTTTGTTTTAACTTCTATGAAGGTAATTATTACAACCTTGCAAGTGGTTTATTGCATTTTGACATTTCTCATCCAACAATTCAAGTTCTAAAAATCTGGCTACCCTATAGACTTCATCCGAAATAAAGTTCTTTAGTGATATCTTAAGTGAGGGAAGCCCAACTTCAAGAGGTAGAACTACTTCTATTCCATATACAAGGGAAATGGGTGTTGCTCCTGTTGGAGTCCTTATGCTAGTTTTGTATGCCCATAGTGAAGGACGTCTAAGCCACAAATACTAGTCTTAACCAGTTTCATTGACAACTTTTTTTTTAAAAAAAGGATTATTTTGTTAGTTTCCTCAGTTTGACCATTTCTTTGAGGGTAGTAGAATGACGAGAAGTTTTGTTTGATTTTAAACTTCTTACAAAAATCCTAAAAATCTTTGTTTTGAAAGGGTGATCCATGGTCAGTTAGTATGGTTTGTGGAATTCCATATTGGAAGATGATATAATTAAGAATAAACATGGATATTATTTTTCTAATTATGTGTGTCAGGGGAATGGCCTCCACCACTTTGTAAAATATTATGTTGTTGTGATTATGTACTTGTGACTGTTAGAGGAAATGGGTGTAATCTTACCCACTAGGTCAAATCTACACCTTGTAAAAGGCCATGGTGAAGTAAGGGTTTGGAGATCTTGAGTTGGTGGATGAGATCTCCATGTCTCTGACATTATCAACATCTTTGTACATATTCATGTGCATCTGTCTCTTGAGTTGGCCAATAATATCCTATCCTCAAGATTTTCTTCACTAGGCTATTACCATATGAGTGGGCCTTGCAAAAACCTTCATGTAACTCATACAAGGCTTTCTTGGATTCTTTGGAAGTAAGACATCATAGGAGTGTACCATTTTGACCTTTTATATATAGAGTATTAGCGAGAAGGATATACCTAGAGGCTTTTCAGATAAGAGACTTCTTTTGGTTTCTGGACAAGCCGGGAGGAAGGTAATTGTCTTGGAGGTAAGCATATATATCTTTGTACAAAGGATACTTGGGACCAACAAGGACACATATTAATTTTTTTGTGGATTCTTCAGGCGTTGGGATCATGATTTGTTCTACCAGAAATTGGAATCTAGTTTCATTGCCTGGCATGTCAATCAAGGATGTTATGGTAGCTATCACATCTATGGCTTTGTTTTGAACTCTTGGATCTTTTTCAAAAATAATGTACTCAAACGAAGCATGCGGTCATTCCATTAATTGCCCATATGGGATCATTTTTTTAAATCTTTTTTCATGTAGTCATTGTTGACTTGGCTAATGACTAGCTATGAATCACCATACACTTTCAAATTATTTATCCCCCATTGTATAACCATTTTTAGTCCTATGACTAGAGCTTCATACTTGGCTATATTGTTGGTGCATGGAAAATTCAGGTGAAAGGATTTGGGAATTGCATCTCCTTACAAAGTAATGAAAATCACCCACACCATGGTTTGTATATGATCCATCAAAATGTAGTTTCTAAACTGGTATTGACGCTTCTATGTTAAAAAATGAATCATCAGGAAAGTACGACCCAATGGGTTGGTGATTTGGTAAAGGAGCTTATGCTAATTGGTCTACAATAACTTGTCCCTTTATTTCTTTATGGTCCAAATATTCTATATCAAATTCACTTAAAATCATGACCCATTTTGTGAGTCTTCTAGTTAATGCTGCTTTTCTCAATAAGTACTTTAATGGATCTATATGAGAAATAATTTTGGTTTTATGACTCAACATGTAATGTCTCAGCTTTTGAGAGGCAAAGACAACTACCAAACATGACTTTTCAATGGGTGAATAGTTTAGTTCATATCTGACTAAGGTTCAACTGATGTAATATATGGTTCTTTCTTTTCCCCGATCATCATGTTGAGCCAAGAGAGCTCCTCTTGTTGAATCGGTTGCTGAAATGTACATCAAAAGTGGTTTTCCATGAATTTTTGGAACTAGTACTGGTGAAATCAACATATAGTTTTTGAAGATTTGAAATTCTTTCTCGCATTATTCTATCCAGACAAATTTGACTACTTTATGCAATAAGTGTTGGAATGGATGACACTTATCAGAGAGTTGATATATAAACCTCATTATTGATTGTAATCTTCTTGGAGTCCTCCGAATATTTTTAGATTGGAGTGAGGAATCAGAAAAAAACTCAGAGAGGATATGTTGATGATGTATTAGCAAAATAAAAACTCAGAGAGGAACATCTACAAGTGTTGGGACCTATTTTTAATATGTTAGAAGAGTACAAGGTTCGAATGAACCCAAAAAAGTGTACATTTGGTGTCCAACCTTGTGGTCTCCTAATGGTATCCCTTCCTGAAGCCCTATAAATTGTGCAATGGCCTCATCATTTTCAAAAATATCTAGATCTAGATGTCGTTGTTGGTCCCAGTCTATTAATTTAGAGTGAACTAGAAAAAGGTTTGCACTAGATGATGAATCAATTTGGACAAATGGAACTGCAGTGATAGTTCCAAAAAATTTGAGGTGTGATGTCAATGTACCATTTAGGGAATGTACATCAACGTATTTGTCAATACAAGGCTCTTCCTCTAGGTTCATTTGGTTGAACAATTCATTTATGTGCATGGTGTTGGTGGAAAAAAGGGAATGCCAAGGGTTATCTGGTTTAGAGTCATGGAGGGATAACCACCCATACTCATGTAAATCAGTGATGCTATAATGCTTATAGGGTATCTCATTTTCCATAGAATCTAGGACTTCCCATTCGAGGGGTAATTCAGTGTTCACAATTCTTGCCTCTTGTGGCAATAACTATGTAAGTATATGATTGATATGGGCATTCCCATGAATTTTCCCTCAGTTTGAACTAGTGATTTCAAGAAAATATCTCACTCCTAGTCTGATTTTAATTTGACCATACCCTAGACCCCTATTATTTCTTTGGGTAGGTGGTAGTGATAGTTATATAATTTCTTGTTGTCTTGTACCCAGACCCATAGTTCCATCATATCCAAATTATTGTAACATGGTCATGAAGCCATGTCCATATATTTCCAAGGGTAGTTGCACTGGTGGTGTATCTTGAGGGTCTTGGTATAAGCATGTGTTAATATCAAAATTAACAGATTATCTTCACTCATATCACCCCATTTGATGAATGTCATAGGTGGGCATCTGAAGACAATATGTTTGGGTGCCTCAACTATCTCTATGGGTCTAGGTCAACCATAAGATCTTGGAGACAAAGGTATTTGAGTGATGGTGAATGCCTCTTTGTAGAAATATTCACCACAACCTTTATCTTGGATTGATATTTTAATTCTCTTCCTGGGTATGTCTTTGGGAATTGAATTGGAAGTAGAAGGCAAACTAGCTTCTTAGTTTAGGGGCAATTGTTTCTTAGAACTAATCCTTAAATTAACATAGTACTATAAAGGGTTTGGATCACCTTCAATAAAGACCTTAGTACCTTGATGTGAAAAATTAATGCACTGGTGATAGGTGGAAGGTACATCTTGCATCTCATGTATATAGGGCCTTCCCCAAAAAATGTTATATCGTAGCTCCAGATCTATGATTTGAAATGTGGTATCGTTCACCACTAGTCCTACTCTGATAGGAAGAATAAGGACACCCTTGGATGACCTTTCCTCTTCATTGTAGGCTCTAATATTTATCCTATAGGTGATATCAACACTAAAATCTGAGTATGCCAAGGATTTTATGATCTTTAGATTACATATGTTCAGTACCTCCCCATCATCAATGGGGACCCACCTAATTGTGTGTTTGTGCACTTACACTAGAAGGTACAAGGGGTCATTGTGCAAAGAATTATGAGGGCGTACATCTTTTTCAGTGAAGGTTTCACGCTTTTTGGCCACAATGTAATTTACCATGTTCTACAAATTCTATGGGGCAATGTCCCTTAGGACAAAAATGTTTTGAAGGGCTTCATCCAACACTTGTCTATACTCAGGGGATATGCGGAGTAACTCAAAGATGGATATTTGTGTTGGTGTTTTCTTAAGTTGGTCCACTATTTTAGGAAGTGGGTTGGGTGGTAGAGTAGCATTTGTAGGTGCAATGAAATTTGAAGGTGCCCCTTGTACAAAAACCCTAAGGTGGTGGGTAGTAATTGCACATTTAGAGTTTTTCTCTATGATAGTGATTGTAGCAATTTGATTTTCAGTAGGATTAACATAGTTAATCATGTTATCAGAGGCTGAGTAGGTATAGTTAACTTTCTTGGATTGGTTACCAAATGTAGGGGCTTTTCCTTTGTTATGGTTCTATAATGGATCCTTAAAAATGGTGTGATGTATGGTTTATCAAGGTTCCATATTATCAACATCAATTGATCCTTGTTCGATCAGATCTTGGATAGTGTTCTTCAATCTATAACAGTTTGAGGTTTTATGACCTTTAATATAGTGATATTCACAAAAGTTATTATCATTCCACCACTTAGGTTTGAATGGACCATGTTCAAATTCTCGTATTTCTGGTAAAGTGATCATATTGTTTAGGATCAACTTCTTCAGTGTTGATTCATTTGGTTCACCTAGTGGGGTATACTAGCATTTTGGGAAAGGTTGTCTTAGAGGACATGATATATTGGGTTGAGGTTGGGAAACATTGATGGTTTGAACCTTTGTGTTAGGAGTTTGATTTTTTTCCAATGGTATGTGCATTACCCGGGTTGGATTTTGCATAGGTTCCTCTTTTAATGAAATCTTTGACTGGGCATAATTAACTATCTTAACATCAATGACACCATCATTGGTGAAATTTGTGTGCTTATTCCACCATTTTTATTTGTTAGCATTGTTCTTGGTGGTGCTGGGTTGATGAGGATCAACAAGGAATCCTCTCTTGATTAGGTTTTTCTTGCATCTGATACCTCACTCAATCAATTGTTTAAAATTAGGTGCAAGATGAAGTTTGATAGTGTAAGCCATATCTGGGATAAGGTTGTCGATAAACATGGCTATTAGATCCTATTCTGGAATATCATAGGATATCCTATTAGCATAAATTCTTCATCTTTGCAAGAAGTTGGCAAAGGAATCACCTTCCTTATGTTTAGTATCACATAGGTCTTTGATGTTGACCTTGCGTTCGATCTTTTGGTGGAAGTGTGCTATGAACTTTTTAGCTAGTTCCTCTTAAGACTAAATACCATGGGTTAGATGTGAGAACCATTCCATTGCTGGACTGACCAAGATTTGATGGAACAATCGCATAAGGTATGATTTTTCATGAGTGACCTCTATGAAACTAGCAGAGAAGTCTCTGATATGTTCTATAGGATCTATTTTTCCTTTGTACTTGTCAAAATTTGGCACCGCAAAGTGTGTAGGGAATGGAGGCATCTGAATTGAGTGGTCAAATGGGTAAGGGTATAGTTATTCTGAGGTATAAGACTTGGTTTCCCTTGATTTAGAATGTTTGACACTTCATTTCCTAGGTTTTGTAACTTTTGAATCAAAAGGTTAGTTTGATCTTGAGGGATGTTTCCAGGGTTGAGTGGTTGTTTGGCAACTGGTAGAGGAGCTTGTCTCAGATTTTGGAATCGTGGTGCAAAAATATAAGATTTACTAGGGATTTTATTATGAGTGCCAGATGGAAGATTCTATTGAAAATGGGGTGGATTTAGATATAATTTTTATTGTTGGCGAGGTTGATGTTGGAACAATTATCCAACTCTCAGGGGTGGTTGAATAAATGTAGGACCAACTGAGAAAGATCGTAATTGTCTTGATTGGGTTTGAGATCTAGATCCAACTAGAGCATTAGAAAAGGGGTTGTAGTGACCTTGTCTTGCTGAAGATGCAACATGGATGCTTGCAAAGATGGTAGCCAAAGGCATTATTTGAGACAAGCTAGCCATGGTAGAAGAACCAGTAGCATTTTGGAAGGTAGGGATCCCTTGAGATGTCATTGTTTGTGAAGCTTTAGGCATGGACATGACTTGAGATGTACCACAATATTTTTTGGAAGTTGAGAAGTAGTTTCATGTACTGCTAAAGGGTTCTCAGGCCAAATTGTAGAAACATCGAACCAAGAAGGAAGTTTGACTCATTTTCTTAAAAGCATTGCTAGGTATTTTGGGGGATTATGTCCGACTATGTTCTCTACAACTAGAGATGAATACACATCTTGTTCAATGTATTCTAGCTCTTATTTAGTTATATCTTGCAAAAAAATTGATCCTCGAGGTTGTGATAATTCAAGAATATTTTCATGGTACACAGACAAATCAATTTGTTCATAGGGGTTAATCTCTGGTTCTTCTTCCCATGGAGGGAAGGGATTAACACAAGATTAAACCAAGAGTATGCATGGGAAAATCCCAAGAGTTACTCACTGAAAGTATTTGAGTTTGGCTTAAGTTGATGTGTTTTGTAGAATATTTAAGTGTTTCTTTAGATGAAGTCTTTATAGAGGAAGATGTACCTCTATGTTTTAAGATTGTTTGTAGGTTTTGATTTATCAGTTCTAAGGACGTGCAACCCTTGATGGAAAACTTAATAGAGTTGGTTGAAAAGTTTGTTGAGGAAATTTACACAATATAAAATTTAGATAACAAAACAAAAAATATAGCCAAACACAATACACACTCCAATCAATAATCCTGAAATCTAACATTACGTGTATGTTCTTGATCATTTCCACTGGTCTTGCACAAGAATATATACCAAGAAATCTACCTAAGGACAATTTGGTTCAATATGGATGAGAAAAGGAGGTTTGCTAATTAACTAGGATTTAGTCAAATGAACTATTCAAGGAGATTTCCTTTTACCTCTCAATTACGAGAGCTTCCCACCACAAGCCAGGAAGGTTTTGTGAAATCCAATAAAGGACTACTAGAGGAAGGCTATTACAATGCTCCTTGTCTTTCACCCCATAAAGGATAACAAGCATTTCATTTTAGAGTGAGTTGGATCAACCGCTGCTAAAGTAGTTTTGTATCTAACTTAGGGTTGTCCCTCTCACCGGCTATGCTAAAGTGCTCAGGAGGTGTGCCTTTCTATGGCTCTATTTAACATCTAGGAAAGCAAAGAAAATGAAGCCAAAAATAGGTCTAGGAGTTCGATCATCCAGAAGGATGAGAGCATATCCCTATTACTTTTGGACTTCCAAACACAATAGATAATATTTGTTCTTTCCCAAACCTTTAAACAATGACAAAAGTAGGCTCTAAATGCTAGTGTGTTTGTTTATTTCTAAGTTCCCTTCTATTGAAACACTTAACATTTTTGGCATTTTGATCAACTCAAAGAGTTGAGAGCATAGGACTAATACCAAATGAGTCAAACAAGTCATCTTTTCTACTTAGGCTATATTTTGAACTTTGAATGCCACAAATTAAGCAAAATACAAAGGGATAGGCTTACCTTATTCGAAGCGAGCAAAGGCTAGGCACATTTTTGAGATTGTTTATTTTGTATTTTACTTTTTTGATACTCACCTAGTGGCGATCATTCCACTTCCTAAGTGCCCCCTTTACAAATGTTATTCCAACAGAAGACAAATACATCAAACATTTGGGCTCATTTTATCCGAAAAGAAATGTGCAAAAAGAAGATATTCTTTTTATGGCCAAGCCAGGTGCTGTAGCTAGAAAACTAAAGCAAAAAAAAAAAAAAGAATAATCAACATTGTTTATTGGTTTTAAAGCCCTCCCCAATCCTGTATGCAAATGGTTAAGTTGGGGTCTTTGTCTTGCGTGCTTTGACTTGCATTCTTTTTCTTACCTTAGCTCTATGAAATCACCCACTTAGAATGCACTTGTTAACATTAGCAAATTCCTAATCTAAAGACCACAATCACAAAGAGTGCAACAATTCAAAATAAGATTATATTTGTTTTGGTATCCTTGGAGGAGAGCGATATACTTATTGAATGAATCCCACTCTTCCTCTCTCCTAATTTGATCAGCGACCCACACTCGTTGCTTATGATAGCCAATCCTATTCTTTCATTCTTTCCTTGCTTTGAAGATGGGTATACGTCTAACAATCCTTCTCATCATTGGCCATCAACTTGTTTTTTGTACATGCTAAAAAAAGGAAAAGTCGGTAATTTCAAAACAATGTCTTTGACAATTGATTACCTACACAAGTCCATAAAAAAAAAAGAAGCTCTCCACAAAAAAAGAATCATACCCCAAATTAATTATAACACAATTTTAAAAAAGCTATAATCTAAAAACCAAATTTAATCTAAGAAAAAAAATTAATCTAATTTAAAAAACAAAATCTAATTAAAAAAAACTAATTAAAAAAAATCTAATCTAAAAAAAACTAAAAACTGAAGTAAATAAAAAAATTTAAAAACTAAACTAATAAAACAAAAATTAAAAACTAATTAATTAAATAAAACTTAAAAAACTAAATCAGAATTAACAAAAACTAAAAAGTAACGTTAATCTTAACATTTTTTATAAAAACTAAAACGAAAGTTAGTTTCTTAAAAAACTAAGTTAAGTTTCTGAAAAAAACTAAAATTAGTTCTAGAAAACTAACTAACTAACTAACTAACTAACTAACTAAAAGTTAAAAAACAGAAACGCAACCCCTATTAAAATAGAGAATGCCGCTTTTTTAAATGGAGGGAATCTGCTTGCAACGATGCATAGAGAAAATGTGAAAAAATAAAGTAAGTGTGAATTAACACTATAACAAATGAAAGAAGATGATTCCTAGCTGTTCAACGGAGACCAAGGATTGTTGGTTGTCTACAAGTATGTTAATGGTTGTTCTTTATGTCGAGTTCACATGCTTAAATGTGCACATTTAAAAAGTGAGGGTTAGTGGCACCAATTGATCTAATAATAGGAAATAAACAAACACAATAAAGACATGCAAATCAATCACAATACTCCAACCTTCAAGTAACGATTCTGGTAGCACTTTGATACATAAATTCGTGACGAAAATGTGAAGACTGAAGGTTGTTTATATAGAAAATGGGGTTTGAACAAACCATTAATAGTGACAATCAAAATCAATGGGTGAGAAGACATAGGAATGGAGAAGATATTTTCAAAATGTTTCCATTTCGAATTGAACTTAAGATATCATGAGGATTTAATTGGTTTTCAAAAGAGATATCCTAGATTTCAAAAATCTAAATTGAATTAAAATTCAATTTTTTAGAAATGTGATGAAATTAACTTATTAAATTAATCTAAATTAGTTCAAAATGAAATTAATGGGAATTAATTTTAGAAAATTAATTTAATTTTGGAGGAACAATTAAACAATTTAAATAATTACATTCAAATTATAGACTTAGAAAATAGAACTTAATTAACCAATACATATTAATTAATTAACAGGTTGGAAGGAATTTCTAGCCATGTTGGCTTATGAGTGATTAAATTTTCGTACTTGACAAAGGCCTCTCTGAAAGAGGAAATATGTAGTGGCTTCTATTGTAATAATAACACCATTTATTACTACATTTTATTACGAGAAGTTGAGCCTGTTCATCCAGATGTTTCCCTTTTGAGACTTTTTCTGCTTTGTATTTTTAGCTTGGATAATTCTCAAACTAACTGCTATTACCGTTTCTTTAAATTCAGACACTATGGGTGGTGATAGACTTTGTGTTGAGCCCAACAAGGTGGATGATTATAGGAACGATCCTTCTACATGGTTTGTTTGTAAAGAGGGAGGCATTTATCAATTCATGGAGAATATGACTAGTTTCAATGAGAGTTTTTCTCGTCAATTTGTGTCTTCATGGGAGGAAAGGAGAGTTACAACTAGTGGCATTAACTTTGAAGTTAATGAGGATGTTATCGCTCAAGCTACATGTCTCTCCACATAAGGTAGGAAGTGGAAAAGAATTAGTAGGACCCTTAATGTTACCATCTTGAATCAATTTTTTCGTGGCAAGGAGCAACCCGTTAAACGCACACCATGGTGGGTTCAACCGTGAAAAGCTTCCAAATCCTTGGGTTCAGGTGTGTATTGTGGTTAAATTAAATATTTTAATTTATAAGGTTATTTTGGGGTTTATTATTATTATTATCATCTTCCCTTCCTGAACCATTTGAGAAATCATGACCTTATTCCCATCTCATTCTTCCTCCTCCACTCCATGGGTAGTAATGTTACGAAAATTGCGGAGGCTAAAAATTTGGGGAAGAATTACACGATTTTACACCAAGGCCTCATTTACCATATGTATAAATTTCATCTTTCCATTTGTCCTCCTCGCTCTATCTCAATCCAACTTGCCCCTCCCTCCCCCATTCCTCCCTCTGCTAGTATGTTACCCACTAGTAGGACTGGTAGAAAACAATGTCTCAAAAATCCTGGTATGAAAGCCCTCTTGGGTCCTATAGAGACATCTCCCATGGAGTCTATTGATTTAAGCCAAACAGTAATAAGTGGGAGAATCCTATCCAAGATTTAAAATCACCCAAGAAGAAAAAATTTAATATTAGGAAAATTAATTCGGAGGTGGAAATCATAGAGGAAGCGAGCACCCCTCGTTGTTTGACGAGGCTTTATATGAAACCTAAGGGGAAAGGGAAAAAAATCTATTGTGGTTTCTTCCTTTGAAGACTCAGAGGACACTAAGAATATGGAAGAGGAGGAGATGAAAAATGAGTTCTCTTCATCGCATGTCTTGGAGAGTCTTAAAAATGATAAGAATGATATGGACCCTTCCATTGATATCAAAGAAACTCCGCTTTCTCCTCCCCACGAGGAGAAAAATGTTGTTGTGATGGAGGTCCGTGTGGTGTAGAAGGATGTTGGGGGTGTTATTGGTAAAATGAAAGCTGATATTGCTAATGTTAGTGAAGGTATGCAGAAGATGATCTTTGAAATTGTAGGTATGGAGAATAGATTGCAAGAGGTTGGTTGGTTCATGCTCAAGGTTATGCACATCTAGGTGACCACTCTTTGTTTGCTACAGGAAAAAGTGAATGATGGAAGGGTCATCGAGGAGGATGACTATAAGGAAATCTTTAAGTTCCTAACCAAAGAATGGGCTATTGGAATTGTTGTCATTTAATAGTTTTGTCATTGGTGTCAACATATATTCAGTTATGAAGATCTGGAATTGTTGGACAGTACAAACAAGTAGATTGTAGAGAGTGGTACAGACTCTATACGATTTATTATCTCTTGCGGGCTTAGAGATATGTTCGAGGATGTATCTAAAGCTTATTCGCATGACCACATACGTTTATATGATCATAGGATAGAGATATGCTTATTTTAGTAAAGATTGGTTGCAGGAACAAAGACTGAGAGTTTCCATAGACCTAGTTGCAGTGTTTGAAACATAACTATTATGTGATGATGAATTTAAGTATGCACACTTGGTACATGTCAGAAGACATCATGAAGAAGATACATTGTGATCACATTCTATTCATGTGATTGCTGAAGTCATCTATGGCATGTTTTCTAGCATGGAAGTATTTGGGAGCCGACCAGGAAGAGTAATGTGTAGAAGATTGATTTATGATTTAATTACTGATGGGGATGACTTTGGGTGAATTATAATTGTTGTGACATGATCAGGGATGAATTGTGTGTCATTGCCTTGGATAATGAAGTTGTTTGTTATGTAATGAGGTTCTATAATGGCTGACCTCTAAATGAATTATTATTTGTAACTTGTATATAAGGACGTGTTTCTTCCTTGTGATGAAGTGGGGATTGTGATGGTAATATGCAAGCCAGAAGGCTGTGAGATCTTCTTCTAATAGAGCAAAAGGTTGTGCATCTGGGCCTAAGGATTGGATTGTCCTAATAGGAAATTTAGGTATGATAAAGTATATTCAATAAAGGATTGAAGGTGGATGTAACCTTCTGATTGTATTTGGGCATGTGGCCAGTTGTAATATCCCTAAAAGTTTTTGAGACACCTAACAGGGTCTGTCCTTAAACAGGGACCTACCTATTGTATTAATCAACTCCTAATAGGGTTTCATTCATATAGTACAGATATTTATGGGTGTCATCCCCACTGGGGTTTTTCCCTTAAGAAGGTTTTCCTCAAGAACAAATCTTGGTGTCACTTGTGTTCAATGATGTGATGTGGTTTTACATTCTATTTTGCATAAGATTATATTTGGTTTTGAGTTTGATAAGATTGTTAACAATTGATTCATCCCCCCCTCTCAATTTCTTGAGACATTGTTATCCTAACAATTGGTATCATAGCTATTGGTCCTCAGAGAGAAAGCTTGACCACTTGAGGAAAAGATCCAGGATGTCTTACTTCAAGAAAGAAAGTCTGAGGATGTTAAAAACTAGTGTAGAAGGATGTTGGGGGTGTTATTGGTAAAATGAAAGCTGATATTGCTAATATTAGTGAAGGTATGTAGAAGATGAGCTTTGAAATTGTAGGTATGGAGAATAGATTGCAAGAGGTTGGTCAATTCATGCTCAAGGTTATGCACATCTCGATGATGACTCTTTGTCTGCTATAGGAAAAAGTGAATGATGGAAAGGTCATCAAGGAGGATGACTATAAGGAACTCTTTAAGTTCCTAACTGAAGAATGGGCATGTGTTTTATTTTCCAAGACCACTTCCAAGAAAAATAATTGATTCTCTTCTTTGGTTCCCTATTTTTTTTTTTAATCTTGGTTGGCCTTTGTGACATTGGTTTAGGCTTTTTTGCTCATAGTTTTAGACTCTTTAGAGACTCTTTTATAACTATCTTTATGTGGCTTAGCTCTAAAACTATTATTACTCTCTATACTTTGGTTGGTATGGTCTATTTACCTTTTTGGATTTCTATTTTCTTTGATACTGGTAGCACTTGGTTTATTTTTGATAGGGATAAGCATGTTTGTTAGTTTTTTGGCTTGTTGTTAATATGTTGTAAATGGCGATCTACTAAAAATCCTTGTTGGGAGTTGTGTCATGGGATAAAACCCTTGTTCATGCTTCCGTTATTATAAAAAACTCAATAAAAATTAGGATACATGTGTTGGAGATTTGCCAGTAATCCAATGCTGACTGTATGTTTGTCATTGATGACAACATATGGTAAGTAGCATGCGTGGAAGACTTATGTAGTAACCTTCCAGTATATATAGCATGGACATGTTATCAACATGATATCATGGGTGCAGAGGTTAACTATTAGTACAGACAGTTATATAGTGAATAGAGATAATTTGGAATCACCACTATTCAAATGTAGAAATGGATAATTGTATGGGGGAAATATGAGATCTATTCCTAAATCCAAATTCCCAAAGGAGAGATCCAATTTGATCAACCAAAAGGTTAATGCACAATCGAATCAATCTATGAAGAATATGAAGGAGAGAGAAAAACCCTATATTTCCCTATAAAGGAGTTATGCTTGAAATCTGAAATAATTGAAATACAAATACTAACCTTGAATTAGGGTAAATCTAGAAAATGCCAATTTCTGATGTTTGTGTGTACTTTCAGGCAGTTCTGCAACTTGTTTTGGACTGGAAATGTCGAGACGAAGAAAACCAAGAAATCTATTATCTTTCTGACAGTGGGTAGTCTTCGACCCTCATAAAAGGTCAAAGGCTAGATTCTTTATTTGAAGGTCAATTCTGACCTTGTTCGCAGATCTTGAAAGTTCATCAAAAAGGGTATCCAAATCTATTCTCAGATCTGAAATCCCGCACCTGTACCTGCAAGAAAAAGAGGGTTTTTTGTTGTTTTTTTGAGGGGTTTGCCTTGGTCAAACCCCAGTTTGGAATCAAACTTTATACTGAAATTGAAATGAGAATGCTAGAAAGTAGTAGAAGTAGATCTAACAATGAAACTATGCAATTTGATAAATATGTAATTGTATTTCGAATGTAAACAAGTATATTGATATGAAAGCTTGAACACAAACATCAAAAAATGTAGATCAAACCTCCATGTTTGTATGCTTGGAATCCACCTTGATAGAAGAATGAATGGATCTTGAAGAGGAACAAAAGGATCTTGAAGGAAGATCACACCATCACGATGGCTAGATCTAGGGTTTTGAATGATGAATTTAGAATACTTGAACCAAATCCCTTCAATGGCTTGAAAGCTTGAATCCTTGATCTTCAATGGAGAACTTGGATAGAGAAGAGGACTTGAATGCTTGAATGGATGATTTCTTGATCACCTTAAGAGCTTGAGAGAGGAGATTGCAAAACTTGATGACTTGATCATGAAATTGCTTGCAAACTTGATTGAGAAAATGAGAGAGGAAAGCCTCCTTTTATAGTGATCTAGGGCACAAACCTCTAGAGAAGGCCGACATTGAGGAATTAAATCCCAATTAACCTTAATCCCTAGAAATGGGCCCATAATTCAAATTTAACCTCAAATTATGGTCCAATCACAATAACCAACTAAGGAGGGAAAACAATTAAATAAATTCAAATTAAAACCTTTCCACATTCATATTCGAGGGCCTGACATTGATTTCAAGGCCCGCCGGGACCAAATATGAAAAAGGGGCACAAATTTTGGAGGAGGTCAAAGAAAACCTCGATCCTGATCTAGTCAAGATCAAGGTTGATTCTGACCTAGTCAGGATCAACCTCGACTTTGACCCTGTGAGCCCAGATCCAACTAGAATCAAGACAAGAGGTCCCAGGGATGCTCGGAGACCTAGAAATGATGTCAGAATGGGACAGAATGCTAGGGAGAGGCATAAAATCTTATAATGATTATGATGAAGGCTAGGAGGACCTATTTCTAAGTTCTACCTAGAAAATAGAGCCATGGAAGAGGGAAATTAAGGAGAATCCTTGAGATCCTAACCCTAATTTCACCTAGAATGAAGAAAATAAGTACGGAAGAGAAGTGGAAAATGGGAAAAAGCCAAATCAAATCCAGGGACCCATTCAAGGTGCTTGCCATGATCCCAAAACACCTACTCAAAGGGCTAAATGCTCTTATCATGGAAGTGCTTCCATTTTAAGATGATACATTAAGACCCCACTTTAGCAAGAGTATGGACTCGATGCAAACTCTTGGTAAAGGAGAAGAAAAAGGAGATCCAAGTGGATTCAGAATGAGATAGAATGAAACTTAGCTAGGGACACAAGCCCCCAAACTAAGGATTCTAACTCAACATACATGTGCGAGGGTGCGAAAAACAAAAGGACACAAAAGAGGGGTTAAAACAAACCCAAATGAACTAGCATAAGAAATCTTGCTACGAAACATTTCTTATACTAATATCATATTTGGAAAGCTATCATAAAAGAATAAATGTTTACATAAGAAAGACAAGAGCAAAACTATAAATAACATAGCTTCATGATCCAGTCCTACTAGCATGAAAGCGAAAAGAGAGAAAGGGAAAAAGAGTGATTACCTCACCTAGTAAGATGCCCACCTTACCATGAATCACCCTAGAGGGAGAGCCCAACAGGTTCACCCATAAACTGTGCTTGCAATGCGTCTTTTGACGGCTTCTAGAATACCCATAGATCCACCTTCTTGTATTAGTATGAATATGAAATGCGTGTCTCCTCAAGATTTAGCAACTTATGTGCGTTACCTTTGGAAGATTTAGTATATGAATGCGTGTCTTTTTAGGATTTAGCAACTTATGTGTGTTACCTTCCAAGATTTAGCATATTTGAATTTGGAAATGAGTGTCCCTTTAGGGTTTAGCAACTTATGTGTGTTACCTTCCAAGATTTAGGATATGGAAAAAAAATTGAAAAATACGTGTCCCCTCAAGATTTAGCAACTTATGTGTGTTACCTTCAAAAGATTTAGCATATAGATGCATGTATTTTTAGGATTTAGCAACTTATGTGTGTTACCTTCCAATATTTAGCATGTAAAAATTAAAAAAACTATAGTACAAGGGAGGCCCTATATATGCCCCCCTCCTTAATATGGCAGAAACATACTATTTTGACATGTTAAGGAAAGGAAAGAACAAGGATAAAGCCTTCTTCAACATAAAGAAAATATCCACAAACAACACCCAGTCCAAGCCAAAAAGGTCATAGCTCCTATGAGGCCATGGAAGGGATGAATGTAAAGAGATATCATGCAAGAAGTGAAAAGAAAGGAACCCTTATGAGGGACAGCACACTGTTTAGTTTCCAGGGTGAGAGATATATCAATCATGGAAACCCAATGTCAAACAACAAGAAAGGTTGTTATCAAGGACATATATCCTCAATGCAAACCAAAATTTTCATGTATGATTGGATATCACATAATAGATAAATACTGCTTAACCAAGGAAAGAGGTGAATCCCAGAAAGATAGAAGGAGATGGTATCCTTGCCCCCCAAATGTAGGAACAAAGATGGAAGAGGATACCTACTTCACCATGCAAGGAGATATCCTATTTACAACAATGTACACCATATCCTTAGCGAGGGATATTGACCCCTACATCCAAGAATATAGATAATCATGAAAAGGATATGTCTATGATGGAAAAGGATCCTCCAATGAAAAGAGATCTTATCAAGAAGACCCCCACCAAAGAGGAGTGCTTTAGATAAAATATCATCTTTCAACAGGCGGGAACAAAGATTCAATCATCAAGCCCCCTATAAAGAGGAAGAGGAATCTTTAAAATGAGGGAAACAACTCTAACACCAAAGCAAGGGTGAGAGTTTATAAAGAACATAATTTGAAAAATATAGAAAAAGTGATGACTTAGGACAACAACTCTTCATA
This sequence comes from Chamaecyparis obtusa, assembly GCA_027943335.1. NCBI lineage: Eukaryota > Viridiplantae > Streptophyta > Pinopsida > Cupressales > Cupressaceae > Chamaecyparis > Chamaecyparis obtusa. The sequence continues at coordinate 611,504 of BSBK01012125.1, read as the reverse complement.
TAAGAAGGTTATCCATAGTCAAAAAATTTATCAATATGTTGAAATAATATTGCAATATAAACAAATACCACTAAGCTAAGGAAAGCAGCTCCCTAGACAAAGAGAAAGAAAGAGGTATCTTGCCCCCCAGAGATAAAGACAAGGGATACCTTTGCAAAAAAAATGTCTTAGAAAAGATATCTTGAAAAGAAAATAGAGTCTATGGATGATTAACATAATGCAAAACCATAGAAAAATAGGAGAGAAAAAATACCAATTAAGCCCCAATAAAAAGACCTAATGGATCCTAGGAGACTGGATGAAGATACACCTCTTGCCCCCCAGTCATGAGACAAGAGGAGAAGAACATCTACATTATATCTAAAGGAGGGGAATCCCCTATATTAAAATTATGAAGGAATTGTAAAACTACACGAGAGCGAGATATAATTCCTAAAGCAGCTCTTTCTCTAACATATAACTTGAAATGTTTACAATCAGCAAGTAAATGTTTGTTACTATAATGAAAAGGACATTTGTATTTGTATAGAGCATCTATTAGCATAGGTATAAATATTTCTTTCTTGGAATTCATTAGCTCAACATATACCTTCTTAGTGACTTCTTGATGAGTATTAGAGTTATCTAGTATAGGTGTGGGGAGAAGAATATGAAGGGGAGGACAATGATCAACACCACCTACCTTGACTTGAGATTTTGAACACCCTACACCATACATATTTAGTTTAGGGGGTATATGAACTGGAAACCTAATACCATGCTCATTAACTCCTAGCCCTAAACCTTTATAACCTTGTTTAGTCACCATATTATATCCAGTAGTGTACATATTATGTAAAGCTTCTATAGGAGGTGATTGTTTATCATGTTCATGAGTAAAGGTTTCATAAGGTGGGATAATAGGTTTTGAAGAAGTTTCTTTACCCTTTCCTTTAATATCATCATGAATCGGAGGAGAAGGTAAATCAAAGAAATCTTGCACATCCACATCCTGAACTATAGCTTGAATCCCATCATAAGTACGTAAAGAGTGAGGATTAACAGATGAAGAATTAGGTATCGGATTAGGATTGATAGGATTAGGATTAGGATGATTAGGAGATGGTGTGTCATCTACCAAATTCTTCACATAATCCAAAAGATGAATAAGGCTACCACATAAATCCCTAAGAAAAGTTTTAAATGTAGGCAGACTAGTGTCGATCAACTTCACAAAAGTATAGGCAAGAGCAAAGTGAATGATCATCAACATAATGAAGTGAATGATACTCTCATAAAAATCATAGGTAATATAAAGAGATGCTAAAAGAAGAGTAATAAAGAACATAACCATGCACGAAAACATCTTAACAATCTCCATAGTAAAATGTAATTCAAGAAATGTTTTTGGATTTTATTGATTATATAGATTTTTTTGTATTTTTGTATTTTTGAAATGCAAGAGCATAAAGTAGATCTAATCTAAATGCAAGAAAGGATCTAAAATCTAACACAAGAGGGCATCTAATTCCACAAAAGAAAAGGAGACTAAGTATGTTGGGTTCACCAAAATGAATAGTGAAGGTGAACACACACAATAAGACAAAGGGAAATCTAACACCAAAAAGAAAGAGAGTAAGCTAGTCAGGTTCACCAAAATGAATAGTGAAGGTGAACACACACAATAAGACAAAGGGAAATCTACCACTAAAAAGAAAGAGAGTAAGCTAGTCGGGTTCACAAAGATGAATAGGGATAATTTTGAATCATCACTATTCAAATGTAGAAATGGATAGTTGTATGGGGGAAATATGAGATCTATTCCCAAATCCAAATTCCCAAAGGAGAGATCCAATTTGATCAACCAAAAGGTTAATGCACAATCAAATCAATCTATGAATAATATGAAGGAGAGAGAAAAATCCTATATTTCCCTATAAAGGAGTTATGCTTGAAATCTGAAATAATTGAAATACAAATACTAACCTTGAATTAGGGTAAATCTATAAGATGCCAATTTCTGATGTTTGTGTGTACTTTCAGGCAATTTTGCAACCTGTTTCGGACTGGAAATGTCAAGATGAAGAAAACCCATAAATCTTTTATCTTTCTGACAGCAGGTAGTCTTCAACCCTCATAAAAGGTCAAAGGCTAGATTCTTTATTTGAAGGTTGATTCTGACCTTGTTCACAGATCTTGAAAGTTCACCAAAAAGGGTATCCAAATTTGTTCTTAGATTCAAAATCCCACACCTGTACCTGCAAGAAAAAGAAGGTTTTTATTGTTTGTTTGAGGGGTTTGCCTTGGTCAAACCCCAGTTTGGAATCAACCTTAATATTGAAATTAAAATGGAGAATGCTAGCAAGTAGTAGAAGTAGATCTAATAATGAAACTATGCAATTTGATAGATATGTAATTGTATTTCGAATGTAAACAAGTATATTGATATGAAAGCTTGAACACAAACATCAACAAATATAGATCAAACCTCCATGTTTGTATGCTTGGAATCCACCTTGATAGAAGAATGAATGGATCTTGAAGAGGAACAAAAGGATCTTGAAGGAAGATCACACCATCATGATGGCTAGATCTAGGGTTTTGAATGATTAATTTAGAATACTTGAACCAAATCCCTTCAATGGCTTGAAAGCTTGAATCCTTGATCTTCAATGGAGAACTTGGATAGAGAAGAGGACTTGAATGCTTAAATGGATGATTGCTTGATCACCTTGAGAGCTTGAGAGAGGAGATTGCAAAACTTGATACTTGATCATGAAATTGCTTGCAAACTTGATTGAGAAAATGAGAGAGGAAAGCCTCCTTTTATAGTGATCTAGGGCACAAACCTCTAGAGAAGGCCGACATTGAGGAATTAAATCCCAATTAACCTTAACCCCTAAAAATGGGCCCATAATTCAAATTTAACCTTGAATTATGGTCCAATCACAATAACCAACTAAGGAGGGAAAACAATTAAATGAATTCAAATTAAAACCTTTCCACATTCGTATTCGAGGGCTCGACATTGATTTTAGGGCCCGTCGGGACCAAATATGAAAAAGGGGCACAAATTTTGGAGGAGGTCAAAGAAAACCTCAATCCTAATCTAGTCAGGATCAAGGTCGATTCTAACCTAGTCAGGATCAACCTCGACTTTGACCTTGTGAGCCCAGATCCAACTAGAATCAAGACAAGAGGTCCCAGGGATGCTCGGAGACCTAGAAATGATGTAAGAATGGGACAGAATGCTAGGGAGAGGCATACAATCTTATAATGATTATGATGAAGGCTAGGAGGACCTATTTCTAAGTCCTACCTAGAAAATAGAGCCATGGAAGAGGGAAATTAAGGAGAATCCTCAAGATCCTAATCCTAATTTCACCTAGAATGAAGAAAATAAGTACGGAAGAGAAGTGGAAAATGGGAAAAAGCCAAATCAAAGCTAGGGACCCATTCAAGGTTCTTGAAATGATCCCAAAACACCTACTTAGAGGGCTAAATTCTCTTATCATGGAAGTGCTTCCATTTTAAGATGATACATATAGTAGCTTGTATCAATTGTGTTCCTAACAGAGTAACAGGAAGTGTTCTATGTATGATTGTTCATACAGTTATCATGGAGCCTTGTGTGTTTAAAGATGTGATGAAGACATGTTAGTGATGTTACATTTATGGACGTAGATTTTGATGATCAGTAGAAGTGAATTTATGCAGTTGCTATTCACTAGTAGCAGTTTCGTGTGTTTGTTCAGAAGAGCTGATAGAGATTATATTGGTTCTGGAGTTGCGGCTATTATTTCAGTATGCACCCTTGGATTATATCTTGGAGAAGATTTTGGAAGGTTTAGTTAAGAGCACATGAGATAATTTAGCTTGAGGAGAAAGATCCAGTTGTTTTGGTAGAGTCGACAGTGTGTAGTGTGCGTCTACAATTATCTTAATTGACAGGTCCCATAATGTGTTGCGAGCTTAGTAGAGCCAACTAAATTATTATTGGAGTTTGTTATGGATTCTCTAATATGATTTCAAGGTGGTTCTAAGAGGATGACTTGATTATATCATTTAGAGGAAAGATATTTATAGGCAGTCATTTGTGATTGCTTGAGTGTGGTTCATAGTCTGTGAAGAACAAAGCAGAGTGTGTGAAGTGTTGAGCCATTAGAATAAGGTCTATGTGACCAAGTAAAGTATTTGTGCTATACATTGGAACTGATCCAGACAACAGGTCAAAGCATAGTTCACCAAGATCCAAATATAGAGTGTATCTGTTAAATAGAAGGTTGTAGCCTTCACCCTTTGAGTAGTGTGGTCTCAGACAGTGCATCCTCACCCCTAATAGGGTTAATTGTAAAAGAATCCTAATAGGGTCTGACCCTTAACCAAGTCTACTATACTAAATATATTGTAAAGAAACTCCTAACAAGGTTAAGGATCTTCTAACAAGGATCATTATACACTAGTGCAGGATATTAGTGGGTGTCAATTCCCACCAAGGTTTTTACCTATTTGGGTTTCCTCGTAACCAAAATATTGGTGTTGTGTTCAAGTGTTCTTTCATTGTGTTTATGCTTTATGTTTAAGTATACTTAATTGGATAAAGAATTTAAACTTGTAGATAACTGATTCACACCCCCCCCCTCCCCCTCAGTTATCTCTAGGGACTATTCCTAACAATTGGTATCAAAGCCAAGTGCCTCAGAGAGAAAGTTTAATATCTTGAGGTTGATTAGATGACATTCTTCAGAAAAGAAAGTCCTAAGTTTGATGGAGAGAATTATCTTGATTGGAAGAACAAGCTGGTGAATCATTTGCAATGCATTTCTTTTGAAGTTTTTGATGTAACTATCAAAGAAGCCAAGATCCCTACTTTAGAAGACCTTGCAAAGGATGACACTATTGAAAAGAAAAAGGAATTGTTTCATCAGAATGCAATAGCCAAAGAAGCCCTTATCAACACCCTATCTGATAGTGAGTTTTCAGAAATAAAGAAAGTAGATACAACCCACAAAATATGGAAGTACCTAGAAGACATATTTGAAGGAGACAAACAAGCAAAGGATGCATGCAGAAAAACATGGAATAAAATATACAATACATTAGAAATGCTACCTGAAGAAAACATCAGAGCTTACAATCAAAGGATCAATGAAGCAGTTGTTGGAATTAGGAACAATGGTGGAGAGATCTCAGAGGAAGATATTATGGACAAATTGATGACTACTCTCACTCCAGAATATGAAAACAAGATCAACATCCTTGATGAGACCATGTAGCTTACATAAAATTTCAAGAGAGAGACCTTGATCAGCAAAATCTCAACTTTTGAGATTTCAAGATTGAAGATAGAACCTAAAAGTGAGACAGCCTTAAAAGCAACAATCCATGGTAAGAAAACTGCAAACAATTCTGGTAATTATGATGATGATGATGAAGAGAAAAAACTAGATGATTTCATAGCTATGATTGCCAAAAGAGAAAATAAAGGAAAAGGAAAATATGAAGGTCAATTTCCATTTAAATTCTTTTCATGCAATAAGATTGGTCACTTCACATCTAAGTGTCCTACAAGAGCTAGAAAGTTCAAAAATGACTACAAGCCTAAATACTCTAAGGAATGTTACTATGCTAGAGATGGAGTTTCAGATGATGATTCAGCTGAAGAAGAAATTGGATTTATTGCTATTATAGAGAAAATGAACAATGAGATAGATCATGAAGATGAGAAAGAGGAACAAGAGCAAGCATTGATTTCACAAGCTGATATAAGGACAGACTAGATTATAGATAGTGGTTGTTCACATCACATGATAGGTGATAAAGACAGACTTGTTCATCTGGACAAATACAATGGTGGTATGGTTAGATTTGGAGATAACATTCCTAAACCCATCGTTGGTAGAGGAGCCATCACCTTGGATGGAAAGAATAATATTGATAATGTTCTTTATGTTGATGGTTTGAAACATAACCTACTAAGTGTTGGGCAATTACTTGACAAAGGTTACAGATTGGAATTCAATGGAAACAAGTACATCATTAACAACAAAGAAGGAGAAATAATTGCATCAGGATCAAAGACTAAAGGTAATGTTTTTTAGCTTAATCCAGAAGCAAGTTGTTTTGTTGCTAAAGTAGATGATAGCTGGTTGTGGCATAAAAGACTATGTCATATCAATTTTGATAATATAGTTAAGATAAGCAATGCAAAGGCAGTGAGGGATCTACCTAGCATAGAAAAGCTAGTTGATACTATATGCAGGGAATGTGTGATGGGAAAGCATGTGAGAAACTCATTTAGGAGCAAGCACAATTCAGTAGAGAACAAGTTGGATCTGATTCATACAGACCTATGTGGTCCAACTCAAACAAGATCATACTATGGTGAAAGGTATTTCATTTTTTTTGTTGATGACTATACTAGAATGATGTGGGTTGCGTTCTTGAAATACAAGTCAGAAGCATTTGAGAAGTTCAAAATATTCAAAGCTAAGGTTGAGAATGAATTTGGACTAAAGATAAAATGTTTGAGATCAGATAGAGGAGGAGAATTCACCTTTGACAGATTCTATGAGCACTGTGAAGAACATGGCATCAAGAGGCAATTGAGTGCACCTAGAACCCCTCAGTAGAATGGAATTGTAGAGAGAAGGAATAGGATCATCCTTGATATAGTGCACACCATCATGATTGAAGGAAAAGTTGCACACACCTATTGGAGAGATGCGGTCAATAAAACTATCTATACCATCAATAGAATTCAATTGAGGCCTGGTGCGGACAAAACACCATATGAGCTATGGTCTGGTAATGTTCCCACAATAAAATACTTCAGAATCTTTGGAAGCAAGTGCTACATCAAGAGAGATGAATCAGTAGGAAAGTTTGATGCAAGAAGTGATGAAGGTATTTTCCTTGGTTACTCTACTAAAAGTAAAGCTTATAGATGTTTCAATTTAAGACTGAAAAAGATCATTGAAAGTTCTCATGTTAAGATTGATGAAAATTTTATGGTTCAAGAAAGATATCATGATTACTCACCCATGATTGAAGAAGACCCTAGACCCTCCACTAGTGAGATAGTTATTGAAGAAATGTTTGATAGTATTGATGTGTTATTCAATGACCCTAAGACAAGTGAAGAAGAAACTCCCAAGGTAGATAAGACAATATCACCCAAAGCTCCAAATTTTACATCTAGATATCATTCTAAGGATGACATCATTGGAGATCAAATCAAAAAAATCACAACAAGATCAAAAGAAAAGAGTTCTGCAAGCAATGAGGTGTTATGTTTTCTATCTCAGATTGAACCCTTAAGTGTTGAAGATGCATGCAATGATTCAGATTGGCATGATGCTATGAAAGAAGAACTAGATCATATTATCAAGAATGATACTTGGGAACCGGTCCCAAGACCTAGTGATAAAAATGTGATTGGAAAAAAGTGGATATTTAGAAACAAGATGAATGAAGATGGTATAGTAGTGAGGAATAAAGCAAGATTGGTATGTGAGGGATATGCACAAAGAGAAGGTATTGATTATTCAGACACTTTTGCACTAGTAAGCAGGTTAGAAGTTATTAAGTTGTTTTTAGCTTTTGCAACATTCAAAAACTTCAAAGTTTATTAGATGGATGTTAAGTTAGCATTCCTAAATGGTGAATTAAAAGAAGTATATATTGAGTAGCCATAAGGATTTACCCTATCAGATAGACCTGATATGGTATGCAGATTGAAGAAAGGCCTCTATGGACTTAAGCAAGCCCCTAGAGCTTGGTATGAGAGACTTGATGGATATTTAACAAAGATTGGATTTAAGAAAGAAGCAACAGATTGTAACTTATTCATAAGAGAGACATCTGAAGGACTACTACTTGTAGCTATATTTATTGAAGACATTATCTTTGGAGGTAATGACAAACTTAGTGCTGAATTTTCTAAGGAGATGCAAAGAAAATTTGAGATGAGCATGATTGGACCTATGAAGTACTTTTTTTGGGATTGAATGTGTAGTAGACAAAGAAAGGTATTTTCATTAATCAATCCAAGTATGTGAAAGAGATATTGAAGAAATTTAAGATGGATGATTGCAAGCCATTAGGGACACATATGATAAATGGATGCAAGCTTACAAAAGAAGATGACTCACCAACAATAGATATAACATTGTACAACTCTAGGATTGGAAAACAAATTTATCTTACTCAAACTAGACCTGATATTTCCTATGCAGTTGGCATAGTTGGAAGATTTACAGTAGAGCCTAAACAAAGTCACCTCATGGTAGTAAAAAGGATATTTAGATACTTGCAAGGCACTATAGACTATGGTCTATGGTATCCTAATTCAGATAATGTTGAGCTTCATGTGTATACTGATGCAAATTGGGTAGGATGCGTTGATGACAGAAAGAGTACATCAGGTGGAGCAGTGTTTCTTGGTGACAGACTTGTCACTTGGACAAGCAAGAAACAAAATTGCATTTCTTAGTCAACAGTAGAAGTGGAGTATGTTGCAATAGCCCTGAATTTTTCTACAATTGTTTGGATCAAGTAGATGATAAAGGATTTTGGAATTCAGATTGATTATCCTATTGTTATTCACTATGATAACACTAGCACTATCAACATGTCAAAGAACCTTGTGATGCATGCAAAGAAAAAACACATTGAGATCAAGTATCACTTCCTAAGAGAGAAAGTAGTAGAAAAAGAAGTTAAGTTGGACTATGTGAGTACTAAAGATCAACTAGCAAACATATTCACAAAGCCCTTGTCTAAGGATACTTTTGAGTATCTCAGGGAGAAGTTGGGAGTAATTCCCTTCCCTGATTTTTCCTAGAAGAAAGAAGAAAGAGCATCAGTCCTCAGGGACTGATGGATGGTTGACTACTCTACCTCAGGAGTAGTACCAGTGCTTAAACTATTTGGCACCCTTTTCCATTGATCTCAATGGGGGAGTAATATATAGTCATGAAAAAAAAAAGCAAAAGGAGTAATATACTAAGGGGGAGTAGTATTCAGTTATGGAAGCGGTTCAGTTGAGGAAATGGAGAATGTTGAAGAATATTGCAGCAGATAGAGGATTCATCCTTGGGGGAGTTTTTGAGGAAATGGAGAATGTTATAAAAGAAATTTTGATTTGGATTGGGGGAGTTTTTCATTCCATATGTTGCCATCAATGCCAAAGGGGGAGATTGTTGGAGATATGCCAGTAAGCCAGTGTTGACTGTATGTTTGTCATTGATGAAAACATATGGTAAGTAAAATGTGTGAAAAACTTATATAGTAATATTTTAGTATATATAGCATGGACATGTTATCATCTTGATATCATGGGCACAAAGGTTAACTGTTAGTACATATAATTATATAGTAGATTGTATCAGAAGTGTTCCTGATAGAGTAATAGGAAGTGTTCTGTGTATGATTGTCTGTATCATGGATCCTTGTGCATTTGGATATGTGATGAAGACATGTTAGTGATGTTACATTCTTGGACGCAGAGTTTGATGATTAGTAGAAGTGAAGTTATGCAGTCGCTATTCACCAGTAGCAGTTTCCTGTGTTTGTTCAGAAGAGCCGATAGAGATTATATTGGTTTTGGAGTTGCACCTATCATTTTTGTATGTGCCCTTGGATTAGAGCTTGGAGAAGAGTTAGGAAGGTTTGGTTAAGAGCATATGAGATAATTCAGCTTGAGGAGAAAGATCCAGTTGTTTTGGTAGAGCTGACAGTGTGTAGCATGCGTCTACAATTATCTTAATGGATAGGTCCTAGAATGTGTTGCGAGCTTAGTAGAGCCAACTGAATTATTATTGGAGTTTTTTATGGCTTCTCTAATATGATTTCAAGGTGGTTCTAACAGGTTGACTTGATTATATCATTTAGAGGAAAGATATTTATAGGTAGTCATTTGTGATTGCTTGAGTGTGGTTCATAGTTTGTGAATAAAAGAGAAGAGTGTACAAAGTGTTGAGCCATCAGAAGAAGGTCTATGTGACCAAGTAAAGTATTTGTGCTATACATTGGAACTGATCCAGACAGCAGGTCAAAGCGTAGTTTACCAAGATCCAAATATAGTGTGTATCTGTTAAACAGAAGGTTGTAGCTTTCACCCCTTTGAGCAGTGTGCTCTTAGACAGTGCGTCCTCACCCCTAACATGATTAATTGTAAAAGACTCCTAATAGGGTCTGACCCTTGACTAGGTCTACTATACTAAATATATTGTAAAGAAACTCCTAACAGGGTTAAGGATCTTCTAACAAGGATCATTATACACTAGTGCAAAATATTAGTGGGTGTCAATTCCCACCAGGGTTTTTACCTATTTGGGTTTCCTTGTAACCAAAATATTGGTGTTGTGTTCAAGTGTTCTTTCATTGTGTTTATGCTTTATGTTTAAGTATACCTAATTGGATAAAGAATTGAAACTTGTAGATAACTGATTCACGCCCCCCTCTCAGTTATCACTTGGGACTATTCCTAACAACATGTACCCCATCAGTTCACATAAAATGATACCAACATAGAAAATATTCACAAGGCCATTTAAATACTATCAATGCTCTAAGCTTACATTATGAAATATTTCACCTAATCTTGCTTCAAATCTAATATACTCAGATGACACTATATAAATATAAATTCTCAAAAATCATTTATAAATATATGGTCCTAAAAAATATATATGGTCCCAGAGAAAATATGAGTTCAACTAGGAAATATTAAAGTACGAGCCAGAAAAATAAGTTTAACTTAAATCTCTTGGTACTTATAGTTTGGATCCTCTCTATGTACTTTATTATCTCTAAAATATTTTCATGGTCTTCAATAGGAAACCTCTACTTTTGGTTGCCATGTCCTCTTTTTGGCAATGTCTCCAACTGCAATCTTGTCGCTATAAGCAAGTGACTATAATGTAGAACTTTTTGGCCTTGCTTGTAATCAATAAATGTAACACTATTTTTATCTATCTTTGTTTGCTAATAATAAGTGCCTTCAACAATAATTGATCTAGTGGTATATAATTTCCATTACCATCTTTAGTTGATTCTAGAAATTTGCATTTTATTTTTTTGCATCTTAGTAGATAATAATTTACACCTTCTACGTTGTCAGGATCTACAACCACAAAAAAAATATCACCTGTAGGCCAATTTTTTTTAAAAAGGTAAGATAAATTATGCAACTTGATAAAATTAAAAAAAATTCAAAAATTATATATTTTCAAAAGAACATGTGCACGTACACACCTGTAACAACTAAATTTGAAACACATTCATAATCAACTGAATATATATGATCATGAATATCTATATTGTTGTCAGTATCTTCATAAGGAGGCACTAGAACTAACTATTTCATTTTCCATTGTGAAACATATGCATTTGTAATGTTCTCACATTGACTATATGCATTGTTCTCAATGCAGTCAACTCAAAAGCATGATTTTTCTCTTAATTGAATCACAAGAGGCTTGCTATGTCTCATAGTCATTACTTTATGTAAACTTCTAATTCCAATAATTTTTTGACAATTATAAGGATTAGATCAATCAATATATGTTAGTAATATGAATTAAATACAAATACACATGCTTAAATAGAGAGTTAAAATAAAAGTCTTGAACTTGAATACATGTACATATATTTTAACAAAATTAAATTTATATGTTTCAAATGCTACATTTTAAAAGCAATTTGAAGATAAAATTTTACCTTTCACTTCCAAAAAATAACATTTATTGTATGTTGTGTCACGACCACCAAAATGTAATTTTGCACCATTCAACAATTTAATTTGAATTTTCTATATTGTTACCTACATAAACACTCACTTTAGAAAATAGACAAACCATATATATAAGATATTTACATTCTTCTTTTTAAAGTAAATTGATCTAATTCTATTAAGAATGACTTGTACCTACAAGTTCATGTTGGTGAAGTGCACGCTACACACATGATTTTTCTCCATTGTGCTCTCCTTTTCCATGCCTAATTTCAAAGAAGTTCCACAAAAACTTTATGTTGGATCTAGCATATTGTGTGGATATCCAATTAAAAGCTTTTGCAAACATAAATTATCCAGGCATAAAGTTACAATCAAATCCAAAAATGAAGTTAAAATCAAATACAAAAACATATATAATCTATATACTAGAATTAAAAAAAAGAATAAATTAAATTAATATTGAAATCAATTGAAGTACACTTACTTGCACATCCATCTTACCAAATCTAATGTTGTGAAGCATTTATCCCACATTGTCTAATATTTTCAATAAATATTCCAAAACAATGGGCTACATAGCTCCTATCATGACCCATATCATCATCGATATAGAAATGAACCTCCTTGATGATAATGCATTCATTTGGACTACTTTCTACACCATCCACATCAAATTGTGCATGCATATTGAAAACTTTTACAAATATTGCAACTTGATTAGAATGACAATATTGAGCTTGAATCTCCACATGAGGACTAAATATATAGTTCTCAAAGAAACATACAATTGAAAGAATACAACCTAGTGGAATTTATTTTTTGACTCACGAAACTATTTAACTTGCCATCTTGCACCATGACAATGTTGGATATGTGGATAAATGATATTAAAAAATCTAATCATAAATTTAATGTAGAGAAATTGACTCTCTTTCAACACAATTGTTTTAAATTTAACTCCTATCTTAGTTTGGTGTGTCTCATATTCAAATCTCTTCCACATAACTAGCATTGAAACATCAATATTCTCAATTTGCATTGAAAATTTATTCAAATCTTCACAATCATTGTATGCACTTTTTATACATTGTATATTGAACTCATCTAAATCTTCTAATTTATCACATAAAATAGACTTCACAAATTGTGTTGTACTTTCAAGGATGACTATATTTAGATTAATTATTGCCATATATTTTTTATATTATTGCAGATGTAGATGAAACACAACATGATTTCAACAACAAAATGTTTCACATAGCTTATTTATGCATACAAAATAAGGACACAATCTCTCAAACATCCTTTGACAAATTTTCACATCTGAAAATTCTTGCTTGAATCTTCAAACAATTCACTTTGTGTTGTATCTAAAAAATGTTTGGGATATCAAATTTTTATACCATCTTCATCTAACATTTGTATAGTGTCCCTTCTATTGCAAGAAACATAAGAGTGGTTGGTCCAATATTCAATGACCTATCTTTTTACATCTTAAAAAATTATGTCTTTTCAAGGAAGCCTACAAATATTTACCCAATTATTTTCAATATTTTCACCTAACATATTTCTCATCCTAATATATCTTTGAACAATTATTCTAGATACATTAAGTAATTGAGAACTTTCTTGAACTTTTTTTCTTTGGGAAAATTTCTTAAACTAGAAATCATAGCCATCAACACTCTATGTGCAACACTTAAATCAACTTATTGACTTGTGCTACCAATACAATTCAATGCTTCTTGAAATTTTTTACTTATTGTTTGTTTTACATCTACTGACCTTTTCTTATTATCAACACCCAACAAGTCCAAAATAGGGGTCATTTCTCTTTTCCTGAATAACCTAGCAAATAATTGTGCTCTTCCAAACATAGATTTATTTTGAAAATAATCATCCCAAATTATTTTACAGTGCAATTTCAATATGCTTTCAAGTATCATATCTTTAGATGAAATTTTATTGAAAAGAGAATCTTCATCCAACTCCATCAAATTTTCCATACTAGAGAAAACAAATCTAGATTGACTAGTGCCAATTTGTTCCCATACCTGAGTCGTATCTTCTTGAACATCAAAAAGTTGTTCTTAAGTTCATCAACAAGTTGTTCTTGAGCATCATCAAATTTCTCGACTACATTTTTTATGGCCTTTCATTTTATCATCCCTTTTTTTGTCATACAACCTTTATCCAGTCCTTTTAGTTCCTATTGCACAAACTGTTCAAATTGAGTTTTAATTCACCTACACAAAAAAATACATATATACCTAATAAAAAAATCATATATAATATTTATAAGTTCATATATATTACTAATTTCAAATATTAAGAAATAAATAAAAATAATTTAAAAATAAAGTTTAAAATCAACTTGTAAAAAATCGAAGCCTTTTTCACAATTTATGTGAAAAATGTAGCCCTTTATCACAAAAAAGATGTTTTTCGCCCAAAAAAATGCAAAAAAAAATTGATTTTATGTAAAAGATCAATTAAATAGTTTGCATATAATTTTTTTTTCAATTGAAAACAAAAAATAATTACCTCTTATATGAGGCTCTTCTCTCATGGTCGTTAATGTGACCATGCGAGTCAACGTTAACAATTATGGCCAAAACCATATTAGGTGAATCATTTCCGATTAAAACCATCTATATGGCATGCTAAGTGGCATCCACATCACCAAATTCCTTAGATTACTAGAACTTCTCATTTCTGCAACAAAATTATCCTTTAAAATAAAATTTATTCAAAAAACTCAAAATGCCCTTTTATAAAGCTTGAAGTCAAGAATATGTTCATATAATGTTTTGAATAGATTTAATATATTTTAATTAAAAAATACTGCAAGTAGGTATTCCAACATTCGAGAGGAGGTTGATTTGTAAAATGAAAAAAAATATTGAATCATGTTAATTTTTTTAAAAAAATATATAGATCACTAGAGGAGAGTCTATATAGATCACTAGAGGAGAGTCTTCTTTGAGAATGTATAATTTTTTTTTTGATTAAGATACACTTCATAGAGAAAATATGGTGGGAGATGAAAGTTGTCAAATTTGGGTATGTTGGACTTTAAAATTTTATAACAAAGAAAATATACAACGATTTTTTTTCATACACTGACTATGTATGTCATCTATTTGGGATGTTGAAGTCAGACAAAAAGTTCATTTACATTTTGTTTTTTGGTTGGCACTAGACCCCCTAACTTTTAGCATTTTTCAACAATATAAAATTTGTCTTAATTTTTTTTAAAAATATATCAATTCTTGTCATTTAAAATAAATAAAATAATAGTCATAAAATTCATCAATTTTTACACATTTCATCAACTTACATAATCTTCAAATTCAAAACAGAAATGTCACTTTTATGCCGTCAAAACTGAATACTTTTGGTTGTGGAATGCCCCACCAAGGAACACAACTGGACAACACTATTCTAACCCAAATAAAGGTGAAATAAATTTTCTTAAATGCTAATGCAAATTCCCTAAACATTAATTACATGATTTACTTAAATATTAATAACATTATTCATTTACAAGGTACATAAATGAAAGTGGAAGTAACAATGGCTTAACACATCTCTAAATACTCATTAATTATGAATATAATATTAATCCTTTACTTAATTGAAGTCCTCTTAGTGTTCCCTAATGTCACTACTTGAGAAATATTCTATCCCCTAACTAATCATATAAATACATCAATTGTAAGTATTAATGAAATACATCATATGATTTATAACCATTAAGTGCTATATCTTATAGATTCATTTTAGATCACCAAACCAAGTGTTCATAGTTCTTTCTTTCACCAATTAACCATTAACACATGATTGTTAAGTTAATCATATGGGTTTACATAAAACTAGTCATTTCCTTTTAATTCTAATTATTAACAATCATTAATCAATTAGATTACTAACTCTTAACTATTATCATTGATTTCATACTAAATGTGGATTTATTAAGGCACTTTTCATATCATTGACCTAGGCTATAAACGTATTGTTTTCCATTACAAAAACATTATCTCAGCTAAATAAAGCATTTAATCTTTGATAACAATCTATTCACTCCATTATATCTTTTTATAACAAGATTTACTTCAATAAACCTATACACTAACATTTCTCTACAATTTCCATGATTACATATTATAAATCAACAAATGATATCAATAAATCAATCTTACTAGTACTTTTATTACCAACATATACATATACCATCAACTTAGGTACCTTACTATATGATCAATCATTAAGTATCCACCTATATTATTTATATTCATAACCACACAGATAAATAATTCATAAGTAATCTATTTTCATCCCCTAATCATTCAATAAGTGCAACTAACACTACCATTTATCCTATCTCCTAGGTGCATTGTTTATTTACATATACTTTATCAAAAAATCCATTCTAGTTATATATACATACATTTCTAAGTAAAATTTTATCATCTACAAAGATATTCCATTCCTTCTTTTACTAATCCACATTATAAGATCAAATTTACCACAACATACATTTCCATATTAATCCATCTAGAACTACACAATCCCTTGTTTCCAAATATAAATACATCAATATGTCCATGAATATGTCAATCTCCTACTAGGAATGTACAATTACATCAATGAAGATACACATGAACATAATATATCATAATGACAGGTGCAAGATGAAAGTTTCTAATGTGGCATATTAAAAAGGCACATGTATAAGATCCATCCACACAACAAAAACTAGAACTGTATAAGAAAATATTAACCACCCAACCATGTGGAACCTAGAGGCCCACTCCCACTGAGATAAGGAGGTAGAAAACATGGCCCCACACAAGCACAAGTATACCATGAACAAAAAAAAGATGGTAACCAACACCCAAAATAAGGCTTGAAATAACAAGAAACCATAAAGAAAGAAAAAACTATGAGAGGTAATGCATAAAACTAAATGGATGGAGACTCAAGATCACATGTAGGGTGAGTGTCCTCGCATAGAACTCATACCTTGTGTTATCCTAGTAGCCTATTTAGTACCCAACCCCCAAGTAAGCACATGAGGAACCAAACAACCTTTCATGGGGACAATGTAGTTCAATCATGCCTATCTCATTAGTTAATACAACCACAATTTTTTTTATTTTTACAAAACATAGTTAATTATACTAACAATGAGAACATACCAATGTAGAAGACATGAAACATACACGAATCATAAAAATGTATTAAAAACCAACATATATCATGCATAGTGATCATAAGAAATCATGTTGGAAAGCCTAGTGTTCCCAAGGGTCCTATGGCCACCACATTATGACCACTTGAAAAGAAAAAATGATAGAACTTGAAGCACATTCAAAAATATCTCAACATGAAAGGAATTTATTATAATCCCAAAGAAGTCTAGATCATCCATTGGCTACTCAAGACATTGACTCCATAGTGTCAAGTTGAGGAAATCCGATCAGTCGGTATGTCAATCAAACACAAAATCTGATTATGATTGTAAGGAAGGAATAAAAATGGAAATGGGTATCCAAATTATTAATAGATACTTAAAAATATCCTATAATATTCTCTTCGTTATGGATGTGTAGCTCTTTGAGTCACAAATTCACAAGATAGAGTTACATATGCACATAACATGCCTTTCAAGTTGCCAGGAGAAATATTGAACATATGCATAAGAAGTAATTATTTATGTGAAAAAAAGGGTGATGGATGTATATAAATAGGATACATATGTTCCATTTTGAAAAAAATCTAAAAAACTTGAAATTTTAAGTGTTTTCAGGGGCAAAACAACTAGCTAAGGTCACTATAGGGTCATTTAACTCCCCAAAAGGCTTTGAAGGAACACAAGGAAATTGAAAACACATATAATAGGGTGAAAAAATAATTGTTATGTTATCATACATATAATTAAAACATGAATAGCCTATACATTATGAAAATCATGCACCAAGGTCAACCACGCACACCATATCACTATGCTAGTTTGATGAGTTACTTGTAAAACTTATGAGCACATACTTGAACATTATTATATGGTGAATGATATCAAATATGATTGATTAAGAATCAAATGATCATGAACATAAACGAGTAATATACAAAAGTGCCAAGAATGCAAAACTAAAATCATCATAGGATATGAGATGAAGAAATGCAAAGAGCGGTCCTAAAATAAACCAATTATCACATCTTGGAGATTAAAGTTAACAAGAAAAATGAAAAGAATATATGTAACATAAAATCATGATGATTAATATATTCTATAAAAAAAATACACCATCATTACATGATGCATACCTTCATCAGGTCATAAATATAAGTATGTACAAATATACAAGAATGTCATCAAATCAATTTTAAATTTTGTATAATATTGGGATTGATTGAAACCTATAATCTAGTCCCCAATGGTGGTTGGTCATGCCACCTAACCATGAAGAACCCTCAGGGCCTCTCTAATCATGCTCTTGAGATAACCATATGGTTGACTTATACACATGCCCAAACAAGTATGCAACAAGGCTACTTGCACACACAAGAAAAAGAAATATACAATGAATCACAAGAGATGCAAGTTATAGTAAAGATCCATCCACAAGGAGACACCAAGTCGCAATTCAAAATTATCAACACTACATACACATCCATAATGCATGGCACAATTCCATAATTATGCATGACATATACTCCATCGACCTATAACCAAGAGTGTGGATCCATTGAATCCCATATACAACTCATGTGTCATCTTAAAATTGTGCATGGATACCAATAAATCAAATAGTACCACACACTTGATACTATGGACTGATACAATGCAATCACTTATCCAAAACCACATCTCAATAAACTTTTGAAAAGGTCTCTTTCAGGATGATAACCAAGGAAACCATAGGGAGAACAAGGGTACCAAGAAGACTATAAAATATGCCATTGTCATACCAATTGTAATATGCATTAATATTAAGTTAAGGAACCCATAAGGACATTATGATGTGTCACATCAATGCATTCTAACATACAAAAGGATCCATAACCACAATCCAGCTTCACATAAGCCACAAAGAAGGAAATCATCACATAACCCAAACCATTTGAATGAAATGCTTAAAATGATCCATAAAAGATTAACCAAATCCATCAAAGAGTTTGTATATTAAATTGCAACATGAAAACCAAATTCCATTTTCTCGCAAGCCCAAAACTAGGTTAAAATTTCCTCAAAAATGAATGCATGAAGCCATCCAAACCAAAATCACCCAAATAAAAACTTGTTCAAACTCATTTTTCATCATACCATTCCTATCCCAACAATGAAATTAAAACCAAAAAATCCCCTTTTAATGTCAATCTAGCAAGGTAAGAACACACAACCCTCATTTTACCCCAAATCAAGATGGAAATCATCATTTCTCCATTAAAATTCTTCAAATCCATTTGAAGTCAATATAAAATCACCATAATTTTCTTATTCATTTAATTCCAAGCTGTTAAATTCAAAACCAAAGGATATTTAAGGAGAATTTAGGAAACTTAGCTCTTCATGAGGAAAACCAAGAAGTGAAGGAATCTCTCACCAAATACCACAAAAATTGGAAGGAAATGACTTTTTGATGTGAGGTATCTATTGAAATACCCATGAAATGATCACCATCCAAAAATCCTCCATTGGGCCAAAACTGAATTTCCTATGAGGCTTTTTCCAAGCAACTTTTTGTATCATCTTAAAATGGATGCACTCCATGTTGAGACCTTTTAACCCTCCCTAGTAGGCTGTTTTGATCCTGATACAGACACTTTCATGCTTCTGTGGGGTTTCATGTGCTTATGTGCCTGTTCTGCCCCTCTTTTTTTCCTTTTCTCTCTGTTCCTGAGACTTGGGCACATTTCTTGAGATCCTGACCCTCTGGGTCAAGGTCAACCTGAAACTTGACCTAGGTCAAGGTCAACCTCAACCCTGACCTAGGTCAAGGTTGACCTTGACCTTGACCCTAGGGTCTAGGGTCCTTGGGGTTAGGTCCCAGTTTCATCAAAATTTTATCTTTTCCCTCTTTGGGGCCATTATTTCTTGAGTTAAGTGTCGAATCCTCAAATTAATATTTGAGGTGGACCTTTCTTGAGATCTGTGTAGGATTCCTAATTTATTATTTTAGATTATCCTTTCTTGATTTTTGTGCCTAATGCTCAAATTAACTTTGGGGTTGGCCTTACCTCAAATTTTGTGACAAGGCTCTTAAATAATTATTATTATTTCTATCTTAAGGGTGGACCCCTTCTAGAGTTTTGTCTCAAGAATTTAATTTAATTTCCTCTCCATGTGTACCTCTCTAGAGTTTTGTGCCATGGACCCTTAATTATTATTTTCTATGTGGTCTCTCTAGAAGTTTGTGCCCAAGATCACTATAAAAGAAAGCCTTCCTCTCTCATTTCAATCCAACACATCACAATATCTCTCAAGAAAGAGGCAAGCAAGAAGGAAATAATTTCAAGCACTCAAGCCTTCAATCATTCAAGTGTTCAAGCATTCAAGATCCAATTCATCAAGGAGATCCATTAGTAGCCATTGAAGGATTCAAGCTCTATGGAGCCCTCTTATTGAAGATTTCTCCATCCATCCATTCAAGCTTCTTCCTATTCATTCAAGATTGGTATTGAAGATCTAAAGAAAATTGATTTGAGACATCCTACACTCAATTATACATTCATTTGGAGCATCCATACTTGTGGATTCAAGGATTCAAATCCTCCACAAGGATTTCAACATAAGCAAGGCGAATTGTTCCATTTACTTTGTTTATTACTACAATTTCAATTCAATTTCAAGGTTAATTCATAAATT
Source organism: Chamaecyparis obtusa (assembly GCA_027943335.1). NCBI lineage: Eukaryota > Viridiplantae > Streptophyta > Pinopsida > Cupressales > Cupressaceae > Chamaecyparis > Chamaecyparis obtusa. The sequence goes on along the minus strand of BSBK01012125.1, from coordinate 590,913 downwards.
GGGGTTTGACTAAGGAAAACCCCTCCCCCCAACAAACAGAACTATTTTCTCATAGGTACAGGTACAAAACAACCAATATCAATGCAGATTTGGATACCCTTTTAGGCAAACTTTTAGGATCCGTGAACAAAATTTTCGTCGGAGCAGCGCAGGTCAAGGTCAACATTTTGGGGTCAAGGTCAACCTTCCCTACCTAGGTCAAGGTCAAAATTTCTTAGAAAAGAAAAATATTTATGGGTTTTGTAGATCTCATAGTTTTGGTTTTAGAGCATGATAATCAGTAGTTTCTGAGACCGTTTGACAAGGTTTTCAGCTAATTCTTTTTCGGAAGTAAGTACCTTTTATTTCTTCATTTCAATATTAGTCTTCTATATTTATTTTCCATATCATTAGAATTTCATGTATGTGTAAAATATAGGTTTTAGGGTCTCTTTTATGTGAAAACTCCTATTTTTCTAGACCCCATCCATATTTTATATCTTACATTTTGGTGAGCCCATTCACGAAAACTCTTTCCTTTTGGTGTTAGATTTACATTTTGTGTTAGATCTTACATGCTTACAAAAGTAGATGTCTTTTATGCTCTTGCATTTATATAATCCAAAAAAATTACAAAATTTCTTTAAAAATACAAAAATATTTACAAGCTTACCCCCTATCTTTTGTGGAATTAGATGCCCTATTGTGTTTGTGGTGTTCAATTTTATTTTCATGCTTATAAATTTCATTTGAATGCATTTGGATATATCTAGATCTATTTTCTATGCATTTCTTTATTCATTATCATGTTGCACAAGTTATCTCAAGTGTTTTTCAAGTGCTTTATTAAATCTTTGGATTTGGATGTTGATTACTCTCTTCCTCATGAAACCATTGTGGAAGATTTCTTGAATAAAGACATTGATTTATCCCCTCCTCGTGATGAAGTTTTGATACAAGAGGGTGATTTATTAATGAATGACATATTTATACATGATGGCGACTCTTTTTCTAAAAAAAACTCCCCTTATGCAGACATTTTAGTGAAAGAAGATGACATTATAGATGCTTTACCTCCATTTGGGATTCCTTCTAGTGATGAGGCATTAGCGGAGAATGATATGAACTCCCTTAATGCTCTCCCTCTTAGTGATGATCTTATGGAGAATCAATATCCTAGCTCATCTCCTCCTAGGGTGCCTTCTTTGCTTCCTTCTTGCGAATATATTTATAGTGTTGAGACAACTAACATGGTTTATCCAGAACCTTTGTTGACTATCAAAGGTTGTCCTCACATTACTATCAAAGGTAAACCTATGGAGTCTTTAGAGTCTTTCAGTGACCAAGATTCTATAGCTCACACATATCATACAAGGAATAACCTTCAACCTAATCTGGTGGTTTCTACTTCTTTGCCACCTTCTCAACCCATTCTTCCTCCTCCACCCCATCTTCCTAGAAAGGAGTATGATTTGATAAACCAATTGCAAAATACTCCTGCCAAGATTTCTTTATGGGAGCTTCTTCAAACTTCACCTACCTACCATGAATCCTTGCAAAAATCTCTAGCAAATCTTCCCACTCCACCTCCTAATAAAGAGAACATCAATAACTTCTTACAATGCATGCATGCTACCCTGGGTACTCCTGACATTGTATTTACTCAAAAGGATTTACCTTCTTAAGAAGTTCATACTCAATATGATGCTCTTATATATGGTTGTTGTTACTATTAATAAGAGTATCATTTGTAGGACCTTGATTCATAATGGATCCGGGCTTAATGTTTGTAGCATGGACATGCTCAAAGTGATTAAAGTTGATCTTTAATCTATTCAACTTGACAATGTTCCTATACGTGGCTTTGATAACATTGCTAAGAATACTTTGGGCATCATTACCTTACCTATCAAAGTAGGTCCGATCATCCTGAATACTCCTATTCATGTTATGCCTGGACCTCTCAATTATAACCTTCTTTTGGGTAGACCTTGGTTACATGAGATGCATGTTTTTCCTTCCACCCTTCACTGTAAGTCAAGTTTATACATAAAAACATGATGCATACACTTCATGTGGATGATGCACCAAATTATTGTTTGAATATTCAAACCTACAATACTCCTATTGCTAATCCTTCTTCCTCTAGTTCTCTTCCTGGAGATGATTGGGGAACCTTGGATTTTAATCCTACCTTTATGGGAGAGTATAAGGTTTTTGATCTTGATTTTATGAAGCAACAAAGAGAGTTTGAAGAATGAGCTTTTGCTTCTACTTCTAATGCCCTTCGTAATAACTTTGTCACCGCTTCTACCCACAATGAATTTGTTAAACCTACTAATGATGACATAGTGATTACTGAAGTTCCATTGACTCCTGCTGAAATGGTTTCTCATTATGGTCCGGGTTGTCATTTCCTTGTTAAACAAGGATTCAATGGTCAAGGATGTGGTAACCATAAATAGGGGATTCAAATGCCCTTATAGAATTGGGTGCATGAGAATTCTTATGGATTGGGATTTAATCCTCAACAATAAATCAATTTTAACATCTCAAATAACACTTTAAAACATGATGAAACTATGAAGGAATTTGACCAAGAAGTTCTTCTGCCTAAACTCCTTTGTGCTAAGATGATTACTAGAACTAAACGCAAAAAGAAACATAGTCTACACTTGAAGACTCTTCCTTTTTGTTGGTATCATAGATTTCATGATCACTCTACTAATGAATGTCAAGCTTTACATTATAAGATTGGGCAACTCATTGATAGTAAGGTTATTTATATATCATGTGGCAATGAGTTGTATTTCAATCCTATTTTCTCTAAATAACATTTATGTTCCTATTATGGACCTCCAAATTATGTAAACAATGTTAGCATAATCCTTGGGGGCTCATTGTCTTGTATAGTGTTGTGAGTGATATAATAGGTCCCCTTCCATCCTTGTTCCTACGCTTGGGGGGCAAGGATGTCATCTCTTTCTTTTCTATCTTTCTAGGATCCACTTTTCCCTTGGTTAAGTAGTATCTATATCTATTATGTGATATCCAATAATACATGAAAATTTTGGTTTGCATTGAGGATCTCTATCCTTGATCATAACCTCTTTCATTGTTTGACATTGGGTTTCCATGGTTGATAAATCTCTCACCTTGGAAGCTGAATAGTGTGTTATCCCTCACAAGGGTTACTTTTTCCATTCTTGCATGATATCTCTTTGCATTCATCCCTTCCATGGCCTCATAGGAGTTGTGACCTTCTTGGCTTGGACTGGGTGTTGTTTATGGATATTGTCTTGATGTTGAAGAAGGCTTTATCCTTGTTCTTTTCTTTCCTTAACATGTCAAAATAGTATTTCTTTTCCATCTTAAGGAGGGGGGGCACATATAGGGCCTCCCTTGTTCTATATTATTCATTTTTGTTCTAACCTTTTGTTTTGCAGCATGCTAAATCCTCGGAAGGTAACACACATAAGTTGCTAAATCCTGAAGAGACACACATTTCAAATTTCAAATATGCTAAATCCTCTGAAGGTAATGCACATAAGTTGCTAAATCTTGAAGAGATATGCATTTTAAGAATGTACTCTATGGTGATATGAGGATATGGATCCATGGGTAATTCATAAAAGCCATCAAAAGATGCACTACATACATGCACAAAGCTGCCAGAAGGTGCAAAACTTTATGGGTGACTATCAAGTGCTTTCTTGGTGGACCATCCTATCCTTTTTGTGGTTCACAGTGAGATACACACATCTTACTAGGCAGGCTATCCACTCCTCTCTCCCCTTTTCTCTCTTTTTTCTAGTGATGTCTCTCTTATTGCAATCTTGGAGTTGACAAAGACTCGAGTTCTTGGGGGCTTGAGGATTCCTTTATCCCTTTGATTTCAATAAGATTGTCTTTTTCTTTATGATCTCCTTTACCAAGAGTTTGCATCGAGTCCATACTCTTTCTAAAGTAGGGGCTAAATGTATCATCTTAAAATGGATGCACACAATGTTGAGACCTTTTAGCTCTCCCTAGTAGGTTGTTTTGATCATGATTTAGACACTTTCATGCTTCTATGGGGTTTCATGTGCTTATGTGCCTGTTATGCCCCTCTTTTATGCCTTTTCAATCTATTTCTGAGAGTTGGGCACATTTCTCAAGGTCCTAAACCTTTGGGTCAAGGTCGACCTCAACCCTTACCTAGGTCAAGGTCAAACTAGACCTTGACCCTATGGTCCAAGGTCCTTGGGGTTAGGTCCAAGTTTCAGGGTTTCGTCAAAATTTTATCTTTTCCCTCTTTGGGGCCATTATTTATTGAGTTAAGTGTCAAATCCTCAAATTAATATTTGAGGTTGAGCTTTCTCGAGCTCTATGTAGGATTCCTAATTTATTATTTGAGATTAACTTTCTTGAGTTTTGTGCCTAATGCTCAAATTAACTTTGGGGTTGGCCTTACCTCAAATTTTGTGACAAGGCTGTTAAATAATTATTTTTATTTCTATCTTAAGGGTGGACCCCTTCTAGAGTTTTGTGTTAATACTTTAATTGAATTTCCTCTCCATGTGCATCTCTCTAGAGTTTTGTGTCATGGACCCTTAATTATTGTCTTCTATGTGGCCTCTCTAGAAGTTTGTGCCCTATATCACTATAAAAGAAAGCCTTCCTCTCTCATTTCAATACAGCACATCACAATATCTCTCAAGCAAGAGGCAAGTAATAAGGAAAGCATTTCAAGCACTCAAGCCTTCAATCATTCAAGATCCAATTCATCAAGGAGATCCATTAGTAGCCATTGAAGGATTCAAGCTCTATGGAGCCCTCTTGTTGAAGATTTCTCCATCCACCCATTCAAGCTTCTTCCTATTCATTCAAGATTGGTATTGAAGATCTAAAGAAAATTGATTTGAGACATCCTACATTCAATTCTACATTCATTTGGAGCATCCATACTTGTGGATTCAAGGATTTGAATCCTCCACAAGGATTTCAACATAAGCAATGTGAATTGTTCCATTTACTTTGTTTATTACTGTAATTTCAATTCAATTTCAAGGTTAATTCCTAAATTGGGGTTTGACTAAGGCAAACCCCTCCCCCCCCAAAAAAACAAACAAAAAAAACAAACCATTCTTCTCGTAGGTATAGGTACATAACAATGAATATCAGTACAGATCTGGATACCCTTTTCGACAAACTTTTAGAATCCACGAATAGAATTTCCGTTGGAGCAGCACAGGTCAAGGTTGACATTTTGGGGTCAAGGTTGACTTTCCCTACCTAGGTCAAGGTTGACCTTTCTTAGAAAAGAAAAAGATTTATAGGTTTTGTAGATCTCACAGTTTCGGTTCAAGAGTGTGATAATCAATAGTTTTTGAGACTTCTTGACATGGTTTTCAACTGATTCTTTTTTGGAGGTAAGTACCTTTTATTTCTTCATTTCAATATTAGTCTTCTATATTTACTTTCCATATCATTATAATTTCATGTATGTGTAAAATATAGGTTTTAGGGTCTCTTTTATGGGCAAACTCCTAATTTTCTAGACCTCATCCATATTTTATATCTTACACTTTCAAAATAGGGGAAAATCATAAAACATAAAGAGCTAAAATGAGAATGCACTTTTCTCATATTGAAAAGGGATCTATTAAAAAAATATGAAATATAAATTAAATTCATTAAATTAAATTAAAATCCAAAAATAGAATTTTAAAATTAAAAGCAAAATTCAAACAAAATACCAAGTAAAATACCATAACACTTCAAAGTGACAATAAATATATAATTAAATAATAACATGTCATACCCACCGACATGCAACTTCACAAGAAATATATTATACATTGATTGAAAATAATTATGAACATCACAATTAAACCACACAAATCAACCATATATTTAAACATACCAAACAAGGCAACCAATTGTTAGCACCGAGTAATTGGCTAGCCAAAATAACAATATGGCAATTATTGCCCAAACTGAGAATGACACCCGTGGCTAGTGAATTAGTTGGCCATATGATTAAATCCATATTTAACAACTATTAGGGTTAAATAATAATATATATGTTCTTGGGCATGCTCATCCTTGTCGACTCAAGAGAAGTTGATGCCCTATAGCTATCCACATTAGTACCATAGTTGAAGCACATGTGCATATATGATATCAAATAGAAAATGGGATTGATAAATCATGTAGATATCATGCATGAGTGACTATGAATTCATCCCTCTTCATACAAACACACCATACAATAACAATATCAATAATCAATCACATTTTTAACATTGAACATGCATGATATTACCCATCACCATCTAGACATCCTTCTTATAAATCATCTAACTATATGCACCAAATTTCTTAATATATCATTAAATAATATAAGCACCACTAATTTCCACATGATCATACAACCTTATCCATCTAACCTAATATTTGATGTAGAAGAGTCTTGGGATCTAAATCTTGCGTCAACCAAAAAGAAATATTTATTTCTTGTTAGATCAGTCTAGTGTTTATGTTTCTGATCGATTTGTGCTTGTTCTTTTGGGTTGTAGTCACTATAGTGTGTTTGTTGCTTCATGATGGACCTTATCCTATGATTTCACCTCATTTGGTTTCATTTTTTGGTGAGTCTTTGTGTTTCTTGATCAATTTTCTGATCTACCAATTGGAATCTCCGGTTGCAATCGTGCCAACCCATTGTTATGTTTGAGACCGACATTTTTGTATGATCACATCTCTTATTTTATTTATTGGAGGTTGTTCCAGATGATTTGGGCATCAAATCATTTGTTGTAACATTTTTTCTCTATTTATTAGTAAATCTAATCATTTTTGGGTCGATTGATGCTTGTAATGGCTATCATAGGGTTTTTTTCATTTACTTCTTCCTAAGGGATAGGGTGATTTTCATAAGATTATTTGGTGACCATAGTTTGGCTACAGTTTTGAAGGGTTTTTTTTATCATAATCAGGCTTGTATGCTTGGCATGTGATACTGCATGTTGCAGATAGATTGTAATTAGTTTTTTCATAATAATAGAAGGTTGATCTTTCATTCATTTCCATCTTGGCTTGTTGTTTCCATTGTGTTGTAGACCTTCAAGATAAAAATTGTCATTTCATATTGTGAACATTTTTTAGACACACCATTCCTTTTCACTTACCTTATCATACCCTCATAGTTTTCATGATAATCACTATTTAATAATCATCATATCTTTGTTAAGGAAGGATCAGAAAAGTCTTATAAGTCTTCTATATATTTTGGAGTAAGATTTTCACTTTGGTTTTGACTATAAAGGAACTGATTGCATAAATACAATGATTTTGGGCCTAACTCTGTAATAGGGATATCAAGTGATGATTTGGATTGAATACTCTCTCCCAAACATTTAAAATGCTGAATGGTGTCAAAGAAGGTTGTAAGGATCCTAAGTAATATTCTTAATCATAGGGTAAAGATTGAATGAATCCATTTTATCTCTCTCTTGGTGTCTACAATCCTAATTCATATATGTAGAAGTTAGTGGCAATCATAACCTTTGAAGGTCTAAACTTGTGTGATTATTGTCATTAAATTTGGTTGAGCATTAACACAAACCTTCTTGTCATTTCTTAAGGATACACCATTTATTACTTTAAATTTTATTTGGTTTTATCTACTCAAATGACCAATGGAATGCAAGACCATCTTTTGTGAATTAGTAAGACATAATCAAATAAGATGATAGTCAATGTTGATGAGATATTTTTGAAGAAATAACTTGTGGTAATTAGGTGCTTTGCACCAATAGATCATAGGACAGAGCTTATTCCATACCTTGGAAATTCTTTTTATGAAGAAATGGAAGGATACCATTTTTCTCTTTTGAAGCCTCTTGATCTAAATAGGATCAAATTCCTTTCAATTCAATTGAATCAGGGGTTTAGAGGTTCTCTACATCATTTGGGTATACCATATAATTGAGTGTTATATCAAATTGATGCAGAGAAACCTCTACACCACTAGTTCCAATGAAGAGAGAAAGGACATTGATCCCATTTGGATAAAGAGGCTTGAACATAGAAAGATGGTATCATACCATTTATATCATTTGATCCCATTCTAGGTCCTTAATAGGATAACTAGGACATTTTTCTAAGAATACTTCTATACTTAAAAGATTTAAATGATTAAATAAGTTTTAATTAAAGATTTAAACTTATTAGTCTCAATATGTCTTTTGTAATGTTTACATTGAATGGTTCAAATGGCCATGTTTACATTATTTAAAGACCTTATAGGATCTTGTAATTGATGATTTTTGGATGTTTAAAGTCTCTATTGCACTCCCTCAAGATCTTGTAATTGATGAATTGTGGATGTTGAAAGTCTCTATGTTCAAGTATTTCAATTTGGTATTCTTTACTAAAACATCATTTCATTTCTCTATATAACTAGGTTTAAGAAGATTTGTGTACTTTCGGCATCATTTTGCTTAGTTTGTGAAAATTATAGATCGAAGCTTCCATAGCCTGATTTTTTTTCTTGTGAAGAAGGATCATGTAAAATAATGTAAGTGAAGAACAAGATAGGGAGACAATCGCTAGATTATGTTCTAACTTCAAAAGAAAAGATGATGGAAAATGTTATTGTCTCTGCAAAATTTGTAAGTTCTTAAACACTAGAAGACTGGTAATCAAAACAACTAAGAGACATTGTAGGGAGAATGGTCACATTGAAGGTGGACATGATTATTATCCATTGGTAAGTTGTTCATTATATCATTTTAACAATTTATATACTTAAAATTAGTGAAGGTTCTAGGTACTTTAAAGTTATTATTATATATAGTGTAATCGTAATTTACTTATTGATCACTCTTTTTCAACTAATGATCCCATGATTCTTTTGCAAGGAAAGATGTTTTTTATAGAAAAATTAATGATGAGTGTTTGTGGATATTCAGGACCACCATATGTAAATTATGGAACATCATATCCAAACTAAAACCCCAATCCATTATTTTGATTTCATATCATTGCTAGAATAGTTTTCCTTTCATCCATATCTTGAACTATATTAAAGGTAGATTCACTTCATTTATGAATCTAACATGTTTTTTTTCTTCTTAAAAGGTGGAATAACAAAGATAAAAAGTTAAAGAATGATCTCATGGAGAATATGACCAAGTTGTTTGGAGCTCGTGTATTCGAGAAAAACAAGCTCCTTGAGAAAGCTAGGTTATGTATGAAGTATCTGAGAGACCATTAAAGGAAAACATTAGAGAATAACTTGAAGTATGAGCATCCCCCCTGCATTCCTAAGGGTGAGTGGTAGAATTTGATTTTGGATGTGAAGGAGAGAACTTAAAGGAAAAAAGGAAATACACCACCAGACGCCAGAAGAAGGTATGTGATACTATTCAGAATGTAATTATGTACTAATTACTCTTTATATTTATATGATCTAACATATTTCAACTTTCATACACTAAGTGACACATCAAAGGCATGTTGGAATCATTTACTGTTGCACCAAAAGCTCGAACTATCAATGCCCGATACAAATGCTAGATTTAACCCGATCCACGGGAGGTGGTTAAGCCATGTCATGAATCTCCAAGGAGGTGCTGACCACCAAGTCAACAATCTCCCCCTCAGCACCGACTGAGCCTTCAACACCCACTGAAGGGAGACTCGAATCCGTGACCCAAGGCTCTAATACCAATTGTTGGAATCATTTGCTGTTGCACCAAAAGCTCGAATTGTCAATGCCCGATACAAATGCTAGATTTAACCTGATCCATAGGAGGTGGTTAAGCCATGTCACGAATCTCCAAGGAGGTGCTGACCACCAAGTCAACAAGGCAACCAAGGCAAGACTAGAAAAGCATGGGCAACACAAGCTCAGCTCTATTGGTTATTCAAATCTTGCCACATGATTTGTACATATTACTAAATGAAAAATCATATCAAATATTTATAAATTGCAAACAATTTTATTTTGATGAAACAATGCAAGAAAAATTCACGATACCAAGCAAAAATATAGGGCTTTAAGTTCAATACGTTGCTCACAAAAGATGATAGGAGAACTAGTTTCCAGCAAGGCTATAAAGTCATGGTTCAATGGCTACGAGACTTGAGTGCACAAGGTTCTACTGATGGATCCATTGCAGAGGTAATTAATCTAAATGACTAATTAATCTACCAATTAGTCTATTTTATGTTAAGTTCCAACTTAAAGTGACTATATTTGTTTTAAATAAGAAAGCGATGATAAAAATGTGTATGACATTGGAATCCAATATGTTAATCTTGGAACACAACCTGCACATGATGAAGTTCCAGATGTGCATCCCAATAGTGCAGGTATTCATTTTCCATTAATTTTTTTTAATATAATTATTAATACAATTAAACATCTTAAATTGAAATTGGTGTATTAATTAATATAACCTTTTTTGTTAATATTTTAGAGCATGTAGTCAGTGGTGACCAAGTGGAGATGACCCAGGTACACAACATCAGGAATGTGATGTTCTCCCATTGGCTAAAGAGGATCACTCTTTTTCCTTTAAACAAATTTAATTGCAATTGGTTTATTGATTAATGTAATCTTTCATATTTCAACTCTAGAGGGTGTTCATCATGCTGAGGTTGAGGCGACACAAAATGATACAAAATATTATGTGGCCCTATCAAGTAAAGAGTGCCACAGTTATGTTCTTTAAATTAATGAAATACTTGTAACAATAATAAAATATATTTTGAATTTAACCCATTTCTTTGTTTTTGCAGATGACCCCCTTTGTATTAGCATTCTCGTCCTTAGTATATGACTAGGCATACATTGAGATCATGACCAAAGTGAAGAATAATTGAAGAGGGGGGAAATGATGAATAAAATGGCACTCCACTTAGTCTTTGTGTAGCTTAAAAAA